>CAVLJG010000007.1:25094261-25694261 GCA_963669975.1 Acanthoscelides obtectus
TCTATATCCGCTTCTGGGCGCTTGCATACTGAAGCACATAATTTTGTCTACTCCGTACTCCACATAAACTGCATTCCGTGAGTCCCCGTGAGTTCCGGGGCCCGACGCATAATACGACATCTTGATCCACCTATGTTTATCTTTCTTTATCATAACAAACATCTATATCAGCCTTCAGCAAATCAGTGCGTTAAAACCATCGCCAAATAAATAATAGAACGCGAACGAGATTCGGAGCTTCAAATATATCAAATTCATATTTTTATCAAGATTCTTTCTCTAGGTCTAGAAAAAACGGGAACAAGGTTTTTCGGTCTGTGTTCTTCAAACTGATGCGGATTCCGGCACTTTCGAGGACGGGATTCCCTGGGATTATTCGCTACTATCGATGGATTAGCATCTATTTCTGAGACACCCTGTACAGCCCGCTGCCACCGACCGACCGGCCAGACCAGACGCGATTACGTATACACGCCGCTTTGCCGCTGACGCCTCGACGCGCGCCGTCTGCGGCGGGGCGTCTGGGTCGCTTTGCTCTCTGCTGTTGCTGTTCTGTGACTTGAAAGTGGGTGCGGCACACGCAGACAGACGGTCAACCAGGGACGCCTCCATCAACTTTTTTTCTTATTAATATCAAGTGGATTACCGGGGTGACCACTAGATTGCATTTTCGGATTTCCAGATTAGTTATGCGTTTAAAAAAAAAATGTTTTTAGCAGATTTTTTTTATTCTGGGCCCCCAGGACTCTGCACACAGGGTGCGCACACGTCGCACTGTGCGTCGGCCCCGACACTCAGTGTGGCCTCAGCCGAGATAAAAAAATTCGCCCGTTTTTGCGCAATGGACTCTGACCTTAAGAGTAAAACTAAAAAGGTTTCCCAGACATCGTTATGAAAAGTCAAAAGAGGCATTACTTTTTATTTTTTGGAGATAATCAAAAATTATCCTTATTTAGGGATTCAAAATCTAATGACTTCGACACTTTTCCGAATTTTAGGTTCCCCCTAATTTACGGAAATACGAGTATTTTTGTTTTGGAGACAGCTTTTCTGGATGTTCTCACTTGTATTCTCACCCTTTTCATCTCCTTTGAGGCACTTAGGGGTGGCTCTGGATGACTAACTTGGTAAGCGTTAATTTCTAACAATCATAAAAGTAATCTCCAAAAATTATCTTTAAATCAGGCGGAACTCAAAAGTTACGCTTTTTTGCTGTTTTACCCGTTTTTTCACACCCCTTTTGACGCACTTAGAGTAGATTAAACTTTATGCGCGTTAATTTAATTATCCAAAAATTTGGGGTCATTTCAACCCCTAAATGACTCCAAATATTTTCAAAAAACAAAAAGTAATACCTTTGATTTTTCTATTTTTCATAATGGTTAGAGCTCTGGGAAACCTTTTTGACTGCTTTTTGGGGGTTTCTCTTTGTTCTTCAAAAATCATGGTCATATATGCTCATATAGTTTTAGCTACAGAATTATTGCGGATACCTTATTTCATCTCGGATATTTTTTGGACGTCGCGCAACGGTTGGGTATCTTCAGCTAGAATACGTTAATCAACGATAATATCGAAACTATTGACTGGATGAGGCTACTTCATAAGATCTGAATACGAATTTCAGCTGGAACTTTATACCATTCTGAAAGGTCTTGTTAATGGGAAGTTTCTTAAATTAAGAGAAAAACCAACATTGAAAAAAAAGTATTCTTATTTTGATCCGATCCAAACGCAGCTTCGTGTAAACGAAACATTCTTTATTCCGAGAAATCATACGTCCAAGAAATATTTGTGAAAGCTACTGTTTCACTATTTGCGCGGTTGGAAATAAGCTCACTAAACATCTATAGCATCAAAATATCTATGCAAACTCCTGGGATTATCTATCCCGAGTTCTGATCCACACTCTGCTTGAAAGACAATATTTTCAATCTACCTCAACGAACGACACTCGGCGCCCTCCCATCTCTAGTTTTTCCGGAGACGGGAGAATCTCTTGATTAAATTGTCTACAGCTCGACGAAAAGGCGCTTGAATAGAACGGCAATTGTACGAAAATGCCATGGGCATGAAAAATTTATCACAACGATGATCACCTGTGAGAAAATAGAGCATTCGTTAGATATTCTGTACGATTACTATGGTTCGGGGCTTTACATTGAAATTGTTACGGATTGAAAAACACTAATAAGAAATAGACGCATACTTATACTAACTGACATATAAATCCGAACACCCAGTTTAAATGGTTTTATTTTAATAAAAGTTGGTGAATGTATTTATCTTACTGTAAATAACAGGTGAAAAAATTTTCAGTTGGACATTCCGGTTTTTATACTGCTTTTTTTTAATTCACTAACGCTCTAAAAATGAATATTTCAGCCGCAGTAAAGAATCAACGTTGGCGGATTTTGGTTCTTGACATCCTTTACGATCGGTTACGATGCCTAGAGTACGGAGACCTGTACGATTTCGTCAACTTAGTGAGTTTGATAGGGGCCGTATAGTGGGACTTCGGGAAGCTGGACTTTCTTTTCGGGCAATTGCAGTTAGAGTGCAAAGAAGTGTAGACACTGTGGTTAGGTGTTGTCAGGCATGGTTTCGAGAAGGCCGTACGCAAAGAGCAAGGGGCACTGGACGCCGCCGTAGAACAACAGACCGTGAAGATCGCCGCCTAAGATTATTGGCCTTAAGGGACCGTTTCTCCACTACCAGGTCCATTGCAAATGAATGGTTTGCAGAACACGGAAGACCTATTGGCATGCGAAGTGTTTACCGACGAATGAGAAGTTTTGGCTTGTTTTCATACCGGCCACACTGGGTCCTCCCTTTAAATCGAGAACACCGACGTAATCGCTTTGAGTGGTGCAGACAACGGTCACTATGGGATCAGGAATGGAACAGTATTGTCTTTAGTGACGAGTCTCGATTTTGTTTAGGCATGCACGATGGTCGTGCCAGGGTTAGAAGGCGACGTGGTGAAAGGAGGAATCCACAGTTTTTTGTTGAAAGACATGTTCATCACACTGTTGGAGTTATGGTTTGGGGTGCTATAGCTTATGGTTCCAGGTCACCTTTAATCTTCATCAGAGGTAACATGAACGCGCAGCGTTATATCCACGAAGTTCTAGAACCCCATCTTTTACCCTATCTTGACACCCTGGCAGATCCAACTTTCCAACAAGATAATACCCGACCACATGTTGCAAGAGTCACAATAGACTTCTTTCAACATAATGATGTCACAGTGTTACCATGGCCACCAAGATCTCCCGACTTATCCCCAATTGAGCACGTGTGGGATATGATGGGTAGGAGATTGCTCAATTTGCAACGTCCTCCTCAGACTCTAGAAGCACTTCGAGAGGAGTTGGTGGTTGCCTAGAATGAGATACCACAGGAGGACATTGACCACCTGATCAGAAGCATGCCTAGGCGCGTTGGAGAATGCGTAGCACATCAGGGTGCATCCACACATTATTAAAGGGCTTTAAAGCAGTGCAATCATTTTGAAATTTTTATCATTTACTTATTATGCTTCATTAAGTACTTATACAAAATTTTATTAAAATAAAACCATTTAAACTGGGTGTTCGGATTTATATGTCACTTAGTATATTTTGCCATGTTTACCTCTCACCCTTCTATCTCTCTAGCCACTTGGTAGACATAAACAAGGCAGATGCCTTTCTTGCTTTTCCGTTTTAGGCGAAGGTGTCGGTAACAAAATATAAATAAATGTATTTGCCTTTTGCAGAGACAAAAAATATACAAATATCACTGAGATGACTTAAGCCTTTCGGGCGTTTATGGAAATCCCCGCGTTCACACGGAATCTATGTCTATGCCTTCTTTCTAGTTAAAACAAATAAAACATTTCTTTTGAATGCCACAGACTAAACAGTTCGTGACCGTTGGTAGTTAATAGTCCATCACACTCGGAGATGATTATATGACGATAACAAGAAATGTCGTTCAACTCTTAATTCAAAATGGAATCTCCTGTACGACAAGACTAACAAAATGTATATGGGAGAAAATTACAAGACAAGAGGTGACACACCAAGGAGCAAGTAGTTCGCCAATCTCGGTACTACGGACCCCAACTTCGCGTCGATAGAACAAAACTATATAGTTTGCCGGCATTTCTGACTGACAGTCCAATTTACACAGTAGAATCGTGCACTTAATACTAAGAGACGAGACGGTTATGTGGTGGGAGACATTGGCCCATTTCAATCAGAGATGCTGGGGAAGCAATGTTGCCTCCTCCTGCTGTACGGGATCAGGCAGTTTCACTCACATCGTTTCACTACCGAGTCCTTCAGTAGAAATTTTTCTCGATTATTCTCCATATTTTCTGTTGGTATTTGTATTCTCCTATCTTTCTCCAATGGTTAGACCTATACCGTACTGAGCATTATTCAAAAGCATGAAACAATGCTGTATACGGATGGATATGGTCACTGAGATGGAAAGCAAACAATTCCTATTTGGCAAGTACAAGAAATGTGTATTTTTTGTGAATTGTAGATGCTATGATCCTGATCTAGTAGTACAATTTGATGTATAACATTCCAAACAGTAAAACACAGGAGAATTCTTGTTTGTGTCACTTAATTTCGACGATGATTTTGGAATGAAGTGCAATGGATCACAAAACACTGTTTTGCTTTGGAACTAAGCATAACAAATTGTACCATCCGATCATAAGAGACTGCACCTGGATGGGCTATTTGAAATTTGAAACAAAAAAGCTAACGAACATTTCTTTCAAATTTCTAGTTTTAGTGGAAAGGTTTAACCTTGACACTTGAAGAAAAATGAAATACAATATCATTTAAAATATGACAATACCTCAAACAATCAACAAATATTTCGAATGTTTGGGCTTGAATTTCTCGAAAGTCAGCTTCGATTTCGTGTTTCATATGACCCATGGTCCAAAAGTCAATAAACCTTTGTCTAAATGGCTTTATAGTTTACAACTTTAAGTGCTTTATATCGACCACAATCACCACAATCTTACTAATTTTTATAATCTAATCTAAACAGTTTTTGAATTGGGTAATTAACAAATAAATGGCATTAAGTTTTTCTAAGTTAAGCCAAAATTAGTAGTCAGTAAGTTTCATTAAATTGAATATTTAAAACACACATGACAACAGCGCGTCGGTCATCATCACTCTTATCGAACCGGCATTCGATCGCAAACGGTAACAGTGGTTAGTATGTTGTTTTGTTTTTGTTCGCGTACGTCGTCGTGTTGATTTACAATGTTCTCGAATCAAGAGTTCTCCGACATGTCGTTAGTTTCCGGTGAAGCTCGTCAGAATTCAAATCTTGCAGCTCAAATTTATCGCGACAAATTTCGCCAACGGGTACACCCAGACAGAAGGACATTTGTGCAAGTGTACCAAAGACTTCGAGATACAGGAAGTGTTCAGCTCACTAATATTCGCACTCGTGAAAGACAGGTTACTGTAGAGCAGGTGGAATACATTTTAAATATCGTGGAAATCAATGCAGATATCAGCACTCGGGAATTAGGCCGCCGCGTAGGACTATCGCATACCATAAACCATAGAATCCTACAATCCTACAACGAGTGCAGACTATCCTCGCAGACTAACATTCTGTCAGTGGTTTTTGCACAAAAACATTGAAAATACGGATTTTTTTAAAAACATTCTAGCTACGCACAGTGGGGCAGAATCCTAAAAAGCTTGACATCAGTCGACATTCAGCCGTCGTTCGGTACGCACTACAGTATATTCAGATAAGAGATAGACCGGATGTAAACAAAAGGTTCGGGTGATTTTCACGCTAACGCCGCCGTCTCGACGTAAAACAGGAGCCCTCATTGGTCAATTCGCAATTAAATGCCTATGCGGCAGAGCAGTCGTATCAAGGCAGTCACATTCAGGTTCAGACGTGTTACGTATGTCGTGTGCATCATTGCAATTTGATATTTCTTTGAGCTCATATGGGCAGAGGTTAAAAATTATATAGCTAAGCACAATACAGCTTTTAAATTTTGTGACCTCAAAGGACTTTTCAAAGAAGCACTAGAATTAATAACAGCGCAAAAATGGGAAAACTGTATTAAGCACGTGAACGAGAGGAACAAGTCGAGCCATTCATTATTGACGTTGGTGCTTCAGGCAGTAGCGATGATGAAAGCTCATCAAGCTCATCTTTCCAATAAAAGATGTCGTTCGTCAAATTCGGTAAGTTATAAGTAATTATAAAGCTACTGTATTTTTTAATTAATTATTAACATTTTTGAACCCATTTTGGCAAATCCTATTCAAGAATCTACTTTCTGACAATGTTCAACCATGCACATTTTTTTACGTGTTGAACGTTTTAATTTGGTTACATATTTACCTAGAAATCAAAAAATATACTAATCAATATTCTAAAAGCAATTTTAAGAGATATACGATTATTTTTAATTTAGGCTAATTTAAACGCCATTTTGAGATTATATTCGACTGTATTTCACCAAACACCAGGCGGCATCCGAAGCTGGAAATCAAAGCGAAAATTTTGAAACCCTTATGTATATTTACATCATTATATATTTCTTACCCCACCCCCACATGATCCTATATCCATCACCAATCGTATACACATCGAATTGTGCTAATTTACTACAAAGTTACGCAAAGCAGCATCTACTATCTAAAATATGTACTGCGTGACTCTTAATACGTCCCTGCCGAATGTTACAGCGTTCGATGATCACGTGGTCTTGTTTATGTCCGGTCTATCTCTTATCTGAATACACTGTAAGCATGTGTACACGTCGAAAAATTCTGTCCTGTTTCGAAGTGCTGTAAAACAAACGAAACTATCTCAATTTGAATTGTGCAAAATGGAATCACTTTATGAAGGTATGCAGAATATATAGTTATGCACAGTTGTTGCTTATTTTATGTTTGAAATATTTAAATTTTACAACATGAACAATTGTACATTTTTTTTTTGAAAAATCGATTTTCTAAAGTAGTTTTAAAAATGTCTTCGCGAGTCTCGATCTTGTTTCGACAAGGAAGTGATAGTGTATAGTATGAAATATAATATAGTAAAAATCTGGCTGCTCAGGAGTGCTCAACGAACAGTTAGACTAATTTTTAGGGAGAAATACGTGGCGCGACATTAATGGACGTATGACTGTAATGCATTGATTATTACCGATCGGACAACTTTCTGAAGAGGCCCAATAGTCACGCAATAAGGACATCAAGAAATACAGATTAAATAATGCAAGAAAATGCGAATTTGAGAGATATCTTCAATAGGCTCTTAGTAACATCAGATCCATTTCTCTCAAGCATCAGGAAATTGCCCCAGAGACCGAAATATTTACCTAAAGAAGCTCTACAATTGTTAAAACAACCTGAAGTTACCAGACAAGAGACAAGGAACGATTCCGATTTAGATACAAGTGGGCCAACATCAGAATCCCAATCGAATGATTCGAACATTGATAGAAGTAAATAACAGGTATTCATCTTATTGCAATTTTTTTATAAAAGACATTTTTGATAAATAAAAAACATTGCTCGAAAGATTTTTAACTCATTAAAACCTAAAAATATTATAAAATATTTTCTTTTTAAAAATATTAAAAAATTAAAAATTTTTGCGGAATCCTCCATATATCGCGTCTGCTATTTTGAAAATTGACACTTTGATAACCAATTCGTAATAAGCGATTCCAAAAACCATAAACAAATACAATTGGGTATTTTTACTGGATCATTTGAATAATCGGTTAAATTATGTCCGCCATTTTGAAAATCGTAATTCTGATAACAGATTTGATATTCAGCGACCCCAAAAACCTCCGAAAACAGAATTTGAGATCATTTACGACACTTTCTGAATTTTGACCAGCTTTTTGGGATTCTGCCCCACCGTGCGAAGGAAGAATGTACTTTTACAAGAGACGGGATATTAAATTTCCATAATACTCACACGTGGGCACAAGAAAATCCTCATACCATTCGTGAAGGTCATTTCCAACAACGTTTTAAAATAAATATTTGGGCGGGTATCCTTGACGACCAGGTAATTGTCAGGAGAAGGATACCTTAGCTTTCTAGCCGATAACCTACCAGAACTTTTGGAACAGACCTTAGACAACATGCCATTACAACGGAGACAGAATTTGTGGTTTCTTCATGACGGGGCACCACCACACATTTTTAGAGGCGTCATTCAGTATTTGAATGAACATTATCCAAATCGCTGGATCGGTCGAAATGCTCCTGATCCTCGAAAATGGCCAGCAAGATCTCCTGACCTCAACCCGATGGATTTCTGGTATTGGGGAGAACTCAAAGGGATGGTTTATGGGGCTGCTCCAATAGCAACTGAAGCACAACTTCGCGAAAAAAAAAATAATGCGGCTGAAATAATAAATGGACAACTTCGAGGGCCTAGAGTAAGAAGAAACTGGGTTCGTCGAAATGAAGCTTGTGTGGAAAGTGGAGGACGACATTTTGAACACCTTCTTTAAATACAAAAAAAGTGCAGTGTGGGTTTTAAAAAGAAAAACAATGTATGTATCAAAATTGTGTTCCCTATTGATAAGTGGATTTTTTTAATACGTTCTAAAAACTTTCACACACCAGGTGAAGCGCTGAGACAGTTAGTGGTAAGTTCGTTTTTTTTAACTGTTTGCATTTTACGAGTTCATTATCAAATAATGAAATAATACCTAAGAGCCAAAAATAACAAACTCTTTATTTACACTTACAGATTTTATTTTACTTTAAAGTCGCTTTTCTCCAAAAAAAATACCGATGTGACCCCCATGTTATATGAAACTGTTTGCTTCTTTTAACTCCTTCTATCACCCATTTAAATAATGTCTATCATAACGTTTACACCCTGTATACAACTTACAGCTTAGATCTCCAGTAACGACATCTTTGAAGCAGATTTTACATCACATCTCAGCCAAACATTGATAACGGAAGCATCATGACGTGTAGGCAACACGTACAATTACAAAACGAGTTCACAATGTGTCCATCAGCTAGAGCTAATTTGGGGTCTTGTAGAAAAATCTACATGTCACAAAAAACCAATACAATGTCAAAAAAATCGACATAATGACACACAATACCTGTGCCGGTCAAAATGACATATGTGCTTTTCCTCGCGACGTAAGACTTTTCTGATTTTCAAATGAGTCGATTTTACTGATTTACATAGCTTTCGACGTGAAAACAAGCTTTATCCGAAAATATGATTTTCCCATAGCCCATTTTCGCCAAAGTAAACGTCAAGCGTAAAACTAATTTTCTGACACATCATAAATGAGATTTTGGCTTGTGATGTCAAATTTCACATACTAGACGACTCACCCTGTATATCTAAACATTTGAATCCCGTTTAATCACAAAGTAGGCGATCGAGTCATTACATAGACAGATGGGAAGATGGTGACTATTAAACTCGGCCAGCAGTATTGATCGACCAGCCAAAGATTGCTAGGGACGAAAGGGGGAAATGCGATGAAAAAACCTTACCATTAGACGATTTTATATGGAGTCATAGGCGGAGATCGGAGAGACTTGAATTATTAATTGAATTTATATTTTATTACAACTGGTAGTATTAATATTTTTTTGCGATTCATAATGACGTGATACCAAACATACATTATAAGAAATAAATATACACAAACACTGAATATTGAGAACAAAATAAATATATTTTTTAGGCAACAAGTAATATTCCTATGTACGCATTATGATTGAACAGCAAAACAAATTATGCATTCTTCTAAAATAGAATACAACAAGTCAAAAATATCTGACTGAATAGAAAAATATAGGAAAACAAAAAGTAATTTCTTGATGAAATAACCCATAAACAACACATAGAATTAGACTTTCTACTGAGATACTAAAAGCCACAAACCAATAGTATAATAAATGAATATCTAAAAATTCTAAAAGGTAGCCAATCTAGTATAGTTTCAATCCTGATTAGAGTCATGATCACTGTCTGAGGAACTGTCATTGCTATCACTTTCACCTCCTATGTTGATTATTATTTCTTCCTGTATTTCTTGAATGAGACTGTCTTTTTCCCAATATTCATCTTCAATTTTTATAACATGTCCAATAACCTTTTGCCAGTCACTGGCACTTACTGAAGCGATGGCCTTATTAGAAATTTCATCTAGTTTTTTTATAGTAAATTCGCCGCTTGTATTATGGCTTCTAATGAAAAATTTTACTTGTGCCCAAATCATCTCTATGGGATTAAACTGACACATATAGGGTGGCGTTCGAAGTGGGGTGTGTCCGAAACTTCTTATTAAATTATCTATCTTATAATTTTTCTCATCAGATGGTGGCCTATGTAGACAAGCTATTTCATAAAGCTCCATTTTTTTAGCATTAGGATCATGCTCTATACCTTTTTTGCTCAACCACGTGATGATGTCTCTTTTTAGAGAAGATCTAGTTGGAGGCTTGTCTTCCAAAGCTGAATGGTAAGGTGCATTATCCATTATTATAATACTATTAGGAGGAATGTTAGGAAATAGTTTTTCAGTAAGCCACTTCGTGAAATTTTCTTGGTTCATTTGACCGTGATAATCACCAGTGGCACAGCCAGCCTTGAAAATGAGACAGGCTCCAGGAACAAAACCATCTTGCGAACCCGCATGAACAATTATAAGTCGTCCTGGAAATGAATAAATAGCCTCATTTTAGTGTTATTTTAAGTTTGCCAACACCTTTTTGAATCACTATGTATAAAAAACATATTTTTGAGAAAAAAATACTTGCAAGGGATTATGTATTCAATTAGACAAATTAAATGAGCACTTATTAAGAATATTCCAAAATTGAGAAAAATGTATAATAAGCAAAATCGAGGTGAAAGAAACTTTATTACCTGTAGAACTTATATTGCTCAGGACACCCATAATTTCTTCGCTTTGCCAGCATTTCTTGAAAGTGAGGTCATTATCAACCCAAGTTTCGTCCAAATAAATAATATGCCTTCCTTCTTCCCGGAACTTTTTAATAGACCTAAGATACTTGTATCGCCAATGTAAAATACTGGGTCTTTCCATTAGTAATTTCCTTTTGTTGTGGCATTTACGCCAGTAAAATCCTTTTGCTTTTAAAAGCAGCCTCAACGATTCTTTACCAAATGGAAATTCCATTTCTTCCTTCAGTTTGATTAGAAGTTTACTACAAGTAGGTACCACTTTAAAATCACAGTAAAATTTTTCTATCATTCTCCGAATAATGGAAAAATCGACTCCATCAATTTTTTGGATCACAGAAGGGCGTGATCTCTTTTTTCCGGGAGAAGCTAAAGGCTGTGTGGAGGTTGCATTTTGCCTGTCTTTATCTTCTTTTCTAATTTTACTTATAGTTCGTTCACTAACACCCGTATAATATGCCGCCCTTGCATTTCTAGCTACCAGTGGATAAACGAAAGTATTGTTAGCCGCTTCTGCATCGCAAGCACGTATCACGTTTGCTATTATTTCCCTTGCCTGGCTGTGAATAACTTTCCCATGCTTGAATTCCATTATCACCACTAAACAGTAAATTATATTTTCAAAGTATTTGCCAACTGCCTACGCCTATGGGAGTAGGTTTATAAATGACCGTGCCATCGGCACGTTATTCTAGTTTCAGATAAGATAAGAGTTTTGGACCAATCAGCGACCGGATGTTTACCTGCGGCCTGGGTTTTCCAGCTACATTGCCAAATTCAGCGGAACAATTCTATATCTTAAATATGTTAATATGTATGGACCGCATTTTATGTAGAACATCTGACAACTTCGCAATTTTTTGTCCGCATTCTTTCGGCTTGCAATCTTTCGCTGGTCCAACATTAAAATGATGGGTACAAAGATCTCTATGAGAATGAAATGATATGCATGCGCTGGAGCTAAGAGCATGGCGATGATGTTTTTCTACCATCAATAAAATATTTCAGATGTTTACGTTCTGTGCATTTAAACAGCGCAATCTGCAAGACAGCGCGTGTATGCTTGAAGGACTTCGATACGAGGGTTGCGAGAATATTTCAAACTATGATATTCTGTTGGGAAGTATTATAAATACTGCTGTTTTAAGAATAGGTTAAATTAGATGACAAAAATGTCTCACAGGAGGCTACGAGAGTTTTGATTATGTTTCACGAGTATATTTAGATTAACGAGAGTAATGTCAAAAGTCATTTTGAAGATGCTTATAATTTCTTCATAACCCTAAAATATAAAACCATAGTCTTTCAAAATAGGAAACAACCAAGCTGTCAAAGCTGAGCGTTATTGTAGATTGAATCGCATATAACTCAACAACGAATAATTATCAAAACACTATAGCATGTGATATCAAGCTTTTCTCTCTCTCTTTCTCTGATTCTGATGAAGTCCTTGGAACTTGTATTTCAGTTGTCTGACAAAGTCATTTTATTGGAATATTAAAACTAGATATAAAAATACTTTATCTACGTTTCGGCTACCTCGGTGGCTTTTACCAAAACACAAAATAGTAATTCCCTTAGTTCTCGTACTCTAAAACTAAAATTGTAACAAAAAACTTACATGGATCAAGTCAGTCAAACAGACAATTAAGTCCAATCTTCCCACCCATTTGATAAGGTTGCGATCTAGAATTTTCTACCATGCCCTGCCAATAGTACCGAACATTCGACAGTATCGCTGAACCTCGCTAGCCAGCCAGCGGTCAGACTTCGTAGTCGGAGGGTCAGACCTCAACATAGGCATGTCTTCATCTTTTCTATGCTGGTTGTATTGAAAATACTTCTTCATCATTCTAAACTTTAAGAGCAAATGTACGGGAAAGTGTTGTGTTAAATATCTCTGTAACAGGGATTAAAAGCGTATAACCAACTAACACCAAAAATTGATAGACACATTCCCCCGCCCCTACAAGTCCAACTCAATGTTTACAATAAAAATTTTTCAGAATATTTGAAAACGATCCTTTTGCCTGGATCGATATTCAAAAACTACAAACTTTTTTCGTCCATGGCATAGTAGTAAGCGTGTACCTCCTCGCCAATTGGCGTGGTAAGTAAGAAAAGTGTGCCACTCTGAATACTACTGAATTAATGCCTTCACATCATTAGTTCTTCTTGACTTCTCTAAGGCATCCGATACCATAAATCATCGTCTTCTAGTAGCCAAGTGTAAATATTTTGGATTTTCTGATTCTCAAAAATGATTCAGAGCTTCTTAGGAAATCGATATCAAAGTGTACACATTGATATGGTTCTATCTTCAAAGTGCCTCATTTCCTCCGGAGTGCCTCAAGGGTCTGTACTTGGGCCACTCCTATTCATTTTCTATATTTCTGATCTCCACTCAGTTGTTAAATAATGTAATATCCAATTCTTAGCCGACGATTCACAGATCTACAGTCATTTCCATAATCAAGACATTCGAAATTCTCAATCTGAGGTAAATGAAGATACAACATCTATTAGTATGTATGCAAAAAATCATAACCTTCAGTTGAACCATTTAAAATCGAAAGTCATCATTTGTTCACCAAAACTATTTGAAGTGATGCCAAAAGAAATTTTAAAGTAAAATTAACTGGTGAGACTATAGAAGTAAGTGAGTCAGTGAAAAACTTGGGCGTAACTTTAGATGAACGTCTAAATTTTATACCACGTGTAAATAATATCATGTAACAGTTGTTTTTCAATTTTACGTCAATTATATCTTAATAAGCAATTTCTTGACTTTACAACTAAAAAAATGTTGTGCGAATCTTTCGTAATGTCCAAAATTAGTTATTGCGATTTAGTTTATGTTCCATTTCTTGACTCAATACCTCTAGCACGTCTCCAAAAAATCCAAAACTAATGTGTAGGTTAATCAATAATTTGAAAAAATATGATCATATCAGCCCTTTTTTCAATGACATGAAGTGGTTGAGAGTAAATGAACTGTATGAGCTACACTTAGTTACTTACACCCACAGGCTTTTGCTACCATCCATTCCACCGTTTTTGAGAAATAAGCTAAAATCTAACAATG
This sequence comes from Acanthoscelides obtectus, assembly GCA_963669975.1. Taxonomy (NCBI): domain Eukaryota; kingdom Metazoa; phylum Arthropoda; class Insecta; order Coleoptera; family Chrysomelidae; genus Acanthoscelides; species Acanthoscelides obtectus. Next base: position 25,108,336 of record CAVLJG010000007.1, read on the forward strand.
CAAATTGAAAATCGTAGAGTCAAAATTACTTGTGTTTACCGACCACCATCTTCAGATCCTCATACATTTATAAGAGACATAGATGAACTATTAAAAAACAATGAAAACAATCACCTTCATAATCAAATATTTATAGGCGACATCAATATAAACATTTTAGAGGAAAATTCTATGGTAAAAGAATATTTAAACATTTTATCAAGTAATGGTTTTTTATCATACATAAATAAAGTAACACGACCCACCAGTAAAACCTGCATTGATCACTGCTTTATAAAGGATATTTCCAATATTTTTTCTTACATGCCTATTATCTATGAAACCGATATTACAGATCATTATTCCACTGTATTATTGATATCTTCACAAAATAAAAACCAGAACTGCCCAAGGGCAAAAAATGAAAGAAACCTTGAATACAAATATTTCACTGACAACTCAAAATTAATATTTAACGCACAAACGGAATCGTGGGACGAAATTTTTTTTACAAATTCTTTAGACGAAGCTACAAATTTATTAATACACAAAATTCAAAAAGTAATTGAAGTTAGTACTAATAAGGTTAAAATAAGTCACAAGGAAAAAAGCAGAAATGATTGGATGACCAAAGGACTAATAAAATCTGCAAACGAAAACGAAAGACTGTATAAAATCATGAAATATTTACCCACGAAAGAAAATATAGATCATTATAATCAGTATAAAAACAAATTTATAGAACTTTTGAGAAAAGCAAAAAAAAATTACTATATAAAACAATTGAATAATAATTCACATGACTCTAGACACCTATGGTCCACTGTCAATGATATATTCAATAAGTCATCATATTCAAAAAACAATATTAATGAAATAAAAACAAAAACAGGACAGAAAACAGACAATATTCGGCAAATATGTGATGAGTTCATAGAATTTTTCACGAATATAGGAGGAAACTTAGCAAATAATATCAAACAAAATGCTGATATTCATCTGCATGAAACAAGACTGAATAATTCATTTGTATTAACTGAAGTAGACTATCAAGATGTTTTCAATGCCATTATGACTCTAAAAAATAAAAAAAGCCCTGGAGTTGACGAAATTAGAGCTAAACATCTAAAGATACTGGCCAAACAAATAACAGAACCACTTGCTTATATCATTAACAAATCCTTCCAATCTGGAGTATTTCCATCAGCTTTCAAGACAGCAATCATCATACCTATCTATAAATCTAATGATAATACAGACGTCACTAACTATCGAGCTATTTCACTTATATCAAGTTTAGCTAAAGTTTTTGAGAAATTACTCCTTAATAAAATGATTAATTTTCTTAATAAATTCAAAATTCTAAATTCAAATCAATATGGTTTTATAGCGGGAAAATCTACAATACAATACATTAAGTATAGTAGATGAAATAACCCAAAATATAGATGGAAAAGTACCATCGATATGCGTATTTGTGGACTTACAAAAAGCGTTTGACACAGTTAACCATAATATACTTTTGGAAATCTTAGAAAGAATAGGTTTTCGTGGAAAGATGTATACTTTAATAGAAAATTATTTATCAAATAGACCGCAATCAGTAAAATTATTAAGCTCGTATAGTAAAGAAGTGTTTGTTAAATGTGGTGTTCCACAAGGTACAATTTTGGGTCCTCTGTTATTTAATATTTATTTAAACGATATATTCAAAATTAACAGTACTGGTAAAATAGTCAGTTTTGCAGACGATACTGCTATACTCTATAAAGGTAAGGATTGGAACGACTTAAAAGATATTATCCAAAATGACTTTTGCAAAATTATTCAGTGGTTTAATAACCGAAAATTAACAATTAACTTTACTAAAACTCATTTTTTACCATTTTCATCACTATCTAATTATCTACCAAAGTATAACCACCTTCGGTTTAAGGTAAATGATAAAAATATAAAAATCAATAGAGTTAATGATACAAAATATTTAGGAATTTATCTAGATCCCCACTTGAGATGGGATGTACATATTTCTCACATACTAAAGAAAATTAGATTCATAGCATATAAAATAAAATTTCTAACCGGTATATTAACTGAATATTATCTACGAATAATATATCAAGCTTTAGTCGAGCCACACATAACATATGGTATAGTAGTGTGGGGTGCTGCATGCACGACATACTTTAACGATTTAGATGTACTTCAAAGAAGAATTTTAAAATCAAAATTATACCCAACTAATGACTTATATAATGATGCACAAATATATGATACTAAACAACTTTACTTCTTACATACCATCACTCATTATCACAAAACTATTAGTGAACACGACATAATTAAACATAATCATAAAACCAGATATAAATTACGCGCAAAAAATGTTCCTAAACCAAACAAATCCCTAATGAAACGATGTCACCTGTATATAGCTCCAAAATTGTACGAACATTTACCAAATAATTTAAAACAATTACGCAATACATTAGGCTTCAAAAAAAAATTAAAAAAATTTATTAACACGATTGGGAGAAATCAAATTAATAAAATAATCTCAAATATTACACAATAAATGCTCTACCATTCTTACCAATAATTTCTTTTTTCTCTCTATTTTATTATATTTTGCAATTCAACATACATATGATCCATGCACAGGCGTTGTCGTCCTATGGATATATTATATTTATTTACTCGTTTCATGTTCCCTGTATTTTAGAGTAAATAAATATTATTATTATTATTATTATCTAGAAGCAATATCCATTCTAGGGACATTCGATTCACTGAAACACTCACAATGCCCCTCCACAGAACATCATTCTTTCGTAAATGCTTCACCTACAAGGCAATTATTTTTTACAACGCTCTACCTCGATCCACAAAATTGCTGTCATATGATGAATTTAAAAAACATATGAAGAGATTTAGTTTGAATAGAATTATATAAATTAGTTGATAAAATTTATCTGTCACCTCACACAAAAATATTTCCAATATAGCATTCCTTTGTTTGAATAACTTCAACTTATATATGTTATATACAACATATTTTTTATACACCTACATTTTTAAACTTCTAACTTATCAAATGTATTTATGATTTTTGTATTCTTTTTTCAGTCTTTCTTTTTTCTTGGGGTTAAGTGGCAGAGTAGCATTATGCTAAACTTTTCCCCCTAAATAAAGACGATTTATTATTATTATTTCCACACTATGCAATATTGCAAAACTAGAAACCACTTCGCATATCGCAACATGCTAATTACAAACACGGTCTTCGGGCAACGCGGTAGCCAGCAAAGACATAACATACCGTTTCGCTAAAATAGTATTGTAGCCATTCTGAGTTTCAAAATAACCACAGAACGTCCATATGAAGTAAACAAACCATAGTAAAAACGAAAACAACGTCTAGACACGACTAACACACATAATGCTACAATATATACTTCTACGGAATGTTAGAATAAACACAACTGGACTCCGAACGTGTTATTTTCATTCTATTACTTGGTACGCACAATGTAATCCACAATGAGAGTTGAGAACGTTGTCGGTTGTGTACATTTTATGCAGGAAACATAACTCTGAGGAGGAATCTTTTCTACTGGAAATATTTTTCATCAGCAAGCGTAGACATCGTTTCGTTAAGGCTTGTGTGCATTCTGCCCTTCAAGTATAGACAGTAGAAAGTAATCTCGTATAATATTTATCATTTCCTTGTACGCCATATTACTTTTTAACTCTTTTTAGTACATTATATTATGTTATTTTGAAATTGTTCAACGTAATGTCTCTCATCTTTTGTCATCTAAACATCAGGTCCCTCACAGCCAAATACGCTTATTTTAAAGATGCATTTTTTAACAAGTATGATATCATAACACTATCGGAAACCTGGTTAAATAACAACATTCCTGATGATATCATCAGTCTCGAAGGGTATACACTGTATAGAGGTGATCGTCACCACAAGAGAGGTGGAGGTATAGCTTTATATGTCAAAAATCACCTTAAAAGCAAAGTTATAAATAATATTGAGTATCATGATACTGAGCAACTATGGATCACCGTAAGCTTTAACCAGAAAAATTTTGCTGTAGGATCTTTATACCGACCCCCAGATTACCCCGTGAACCAATTTATAGATAATTTGGAAGTAACGTTGTTCACACTTGCTCCTAATCATGATTATATCTTATGTGCAGGAGACCTAAACATCGACCTTTTGGATGACAATTTCTGTAGTAGACAGCTACTAAACCTGGTAGACGTTTTGAATTTGAAGCAGATAGTTGAACAACCCACTAGATGTACACCTAAGTCCTCAAGGTTGCTAGATGTTATTATCTGCACAGATGAACTAAACATCTCGGCTATCGATGCATTAGACTGCTCTATGATATCTAATCATGCCCTAGTTTCATGTGAGGTTACACTTTCAAAGAATACTTTTGTACCTTTTCTTTACACATATAGAGACTTCAAACATTTTAATTATGAGCTTTTTACAAATCACCTGAATAATGTTGACATGAGTCCAATATATCTGCTTAAGGATATAGATATGAAAGTGAATTATCTGAATAAACTACTATTAAATATTTTCGATTTCCATGCTCCTATCAGAACAGTCCGCATATCTAGAAAAAGGTCACCTTGGCTTACCTATAATTTGAAACAAATGATGAAACTAAGAGATAAGGCACTAAGAAAGTATCATCGTACAAAGAATCACAATGATTGGTTAGGCTATAATGCACTAAAGAATAAAATTAACCACGCGATTAACAAAGAAAAGCAAGTATACTTTGAGCAACAAGTTGCATTAAATAAAAACCGCATATGGAAAGAACTCGGAAAATTGAATATAGTTAATAAAAAACAGAATTTACTACCTCAACACCTAGGAACTGCAAACCAAATCAATAACTTCTTCATGCAATCCATCTCGGGTGATAATAATGAACCTGATCAGTACACTCTTCGCTTCTTCTCCGATACGCAACTCCCTCATGAAGCATTTGAGTTTTCGTACACGAATGACAATGAAATATATCAAAAATTGCTTTCAGTGAAATCAACAGCCGTTGGTGCCGACGGTATAAGTATCAGCATGCTGCTGTACAGCTGTCCTATAATTTTACCATATCTCACGCATATTTTTAATTATTGTCTAAAATTCAATGTAATACCCAAAATTTGGAAGCTTGCACAAGTAATTCCCATACAAAAAAAGAGCAACCCTGAAGATGTGGGCGACCTTCGACCCATCAGCATCCTATGTACTCCATCAAAGGTCTTCGAAATGATTTTGGATGCTAGAATGAGGGACTTTGTTGCTAAAAATGACATTCTTCCAGAAAACCAATCAGGGTTCAGATCAGGTCACAGCTGCACAACAGCCTTGCTCAAAGTAACAGATGATATCCGCAAATACATTGATGATGGCAACCTATGCATCTTAATCTTATTAGATTTTTCGAAGGCTTTTGATAAGCTAAACCATGATCTACTGATTGCTGTTCTTCACTACTTGGGTTTTTCTAAAAGTGCGGTTCATTTATTAAGAAATTATCTCAAAGATCGGGCACAAGGTGTCAAATGCTTTGGTGAAACATCCGAATTGTCTAAAGTTTGTCGAGGTGTACCTCAAGGATCTGTTGTAGGTCCACTCTTGTACATTCTGTATACCTCTCAGCTGCACAAAAGTTTTAAACACGTCTCATATCACTATTACGCCGATGACACTCAATTATATATTGCTTTTAATGAATCAGATATAAACCGAACTTTAAGTAACATAAATGAGGACCTTCAGTTTCTTTATCAGCTAACAAAAAAATATTGTCTCTCCGTCAACGCCACTAAATCTAAGGCTCTACTATTTGGGAAAAACAAGAATCGTGAACTATACTCCAATAATTTAGACATTTATTTCGGACAAGACAAAATAACTCTTACAGACTCCGCTAAAAATGTAGGGGTTATTATGGATACAGATCTACGCTTTTCCCAGCATGTCTCTCTTATAACCAAAAGGGCATTTTCATCATTGAAACTGCTATACAATAGCAGAAGCATAATAACCAAGACAACAAAAATAATATTGTGCGAGTCTTTAGTACTTTCTCACCTCAGCTATGCAGACTGCGCGTACGGCCCGTCATTGCTACATCGAGATAAGGCGCGCCTTCAGCGTATTCAAAATTCTTGTGTCAGGTTTGTTAGTGGTATTAGAAGGCGGCAGCCGATATCTCTTCACTTAAAGAACTTAGGTTGGCTCAATATAGAGAAAAGAAGGTTCCTTCATCGATCCGTACTATACCACAAGATACTCAATACTGAATCACCATCCTATCTTTACAAGAAGATCAAGACCCGTACAGAAGTGCATAGTCGTAACACGAGGTTTAAACATCATCTCTTACTACCTAAATTCAAAACTTCAAATTATAAGTGCTCTTTTTCATATGACATTGTTAAGGTTTACAACTCGCTGCCTGATAGAATTAAAGCCCTATCAATTTTGAAATTTAAGCGAGAAGTGAAGACTATGTTGAGATTTGAGATGACTTAAATTTAACACTGCACGCTGATTTGCCAATTATTCTTCTGTATGTCTTTTTCGTTTGATCTTTGACATTTTACCTTCATAAGATATTAGCTACAACTTCTAGCAATCTCATTCAAGCATCAACTCGTTTTATTTTATAGGTTTTACCAAGCTGCCTGCAACAGTTATATGTCATCTATGGATGTATAATGTAATATATAGTTTTAAAACATAATATGTCCAAATAACTTTGACATGCTTGCATCGACGGTAGCTTGACTCAACTCAGTAATTTCGTTTCTATCTAATGTTTTTTTTTTTATTTATTTTTTTTTATATACATTTGCTCATAATATACCTTATGACCATTAGCCATGCATTGAATTTGTATATTGTATGACACACACAAGCTTATAGCTTAGGTGTCTATTATTTTGTAGTAAATTCTTTTGTAGTAAATTGTAGTACTCTTGTTTCTCTGCTTAACCTTTACGCAAAATTTTTATTGTTTAAACAAGATAGTTTGACCTTACTCGAAATATCCCTCTATTATCATATTTCAGATATTCATATTTTATGTACTCTATATTTATACTTTTGAGTGTTTTTTAGTATGCTTCTGTACTATTGTTATGAATTTTAGATTTGTTTATGCAGAAACGTAATTTAGGATTTGTGACGACAAGATCCAGACATTTACCCTTTACGAAAGTATACAGAATTTTCACAATTCATATACCGTTAGTTGCTGGTTCTAGATCTGATGCTAGTATCTTTGCTCAGATTTCTGTTGCAATCTTGGTTATTCAGGGTAGCAAGAGCATACAAGCTCATGTATTTTTGAAGCTTTTTGCATTTAAATTGTACTGAAGGTTGTTTTTAATTTGTAAGTTATATTGGTTTTTGAATTTGAATAAACTTTGAATAAACTTTATGTACCTGTGTTAACGTTTAAATTTTCTCGTGCTGTTATTATTATTACTGATATACTACTTTTTTTTTTTTTTTGGTTAGGTGGAAGAGCGCGGATTGACAACTAACGGTTGTGAATCAAGCGAACCTTGCCGTTTGCTCACTGCATCAGATTTATGTACTTTTTCTTTTTCTGTACTTACATGAGCAATAAAAGCAATTTATTATTATTATTATTATTAGATACATAAAGCAATAAAACGTAGAAAAGCATATTTTGGGTCACGTATATCGCAGTGAAGATTTAATATGATTCAGATGATAATTGTTACAAAAACGAAAGTCGATCGTCCTGGCCATAGACTAAAAAAAAATCGCAACGGTGTCATCAGGTCATAAAAGTTGAGCCCACTGAGAAAATAATAGTTACGAACAGGTACTATACAGAAGTTAAAAGGATCAAATCAGACAAACAGGCCTTTACAATTAGTCCATATGATATTTCCCTGCGCTACTGGTAGTTACCGTCCATCTGGCAACGTTGCCCTTCCCAGAACAATCAAGCAGACCGTTACGCCGCACGCTGAGCCCAGAAAGCAGAAGGAGGCGCCGCGTATCGAAAACATGTGCATATCATTCTAGATTTTAAAGTGTGAAATATGACTAATGCGTATAATTACTAGAGTTGGGAGCGTATAAATATACTAATATTAAAAAATTGAGATACATTGCATACATTTACAAAGAACAGGAGCGCGCGGATCCAGAAATAACATTGCTCTCAACATCCAAGTTGTTTTTCTTATTTAAAAGCATTGTTAGATGAATCCGATTTCTGGTGCCACTCAAGACCTATTATTACTAAGGCTTACCAAGGTTTGTAGTATACAAAATATTATGCCATGAGGGAACTTACCTATAACAAAAGAGAAAAGAAAATTAATACCAAAGTAATGGAATCAGGAGTCAAATGCGTGTAAGAATTTTCTCGCATGATATATACAAGATTTTTTCTAATTTCTTCAACGATCGTTGCCAGTTTGCGAATGAGAAACTTGCCATTATTAGATCCTGACAGGCACCGGGCGGAGGAATATACTTGTGATATGCGAGGCCGTTTCCATCAAGGCCTGTATATAATTTTTTCACCACTGATGGTGATAAATTACCATATTTAATTTGATTCTGAAATCTAGCATATCTGATGATTTTCCTAACATCCGGCAACGCTGTCAGATATAGCCAACACAACGTATGCATCACAGAACGGTGAGTAGACGACGGACGCTGCCCATAAGACATACATACAATCAACAACAATATTTCAGCGATAAAATACAGTCTGTATTTACTAGTACATAGTAAACAATACGAGTCCCTTCCCACTTCAGTTGGCCCAACTATTGAAATTTTAGTTATTTTCTTATCAAACACATAATGATAATGTAGCAGGGTGGTATAGGTTTAAAATATTAACAATGAATATTTTGATAATATATAGTAGAAAACACCAACTTTATCACTCCCTAATCAAATTTGCAGAATAAAAATAAGACATGTTGCAATTACAGCATATCAACCTATTTTGATTTCAATGCAAAATAAGTCTATAACGCGAAGGTGGCGGTGAAAAATAAAAGCCATGACAATTGTTTTTATTAATCACAGCTGTCAGAATTCGTTTAAAATAGTTTTGGGTAGTTAAGGTTTTCAAAATGGGTAGAGGAAAGGTTATTAGTGAGAAAATTCGGTTACTGATAATTAAATTTTTTAATTCTGGGAAATCAAACTCAGAAATTGCAACTTTGTTAGACTTATCGCGGTACAGTGTGAGAAATATTGTTAGAATATATAACGTAACTGGTTCAGTTAATATTAAGCCACGATATGTGAAAAAAAGTAATATCACAAATGCCGACCGAAGAGCATTAAGAAGAATAATCGTGAAAAACAGGCGTGCCAATTATTCACAATTAAGTGCTCTGTGGAGTGACGCTGTTGGAAGGAGAATTTCGAGGTCCACAACTCATAGAGAGACCCACAAACTGGGATTTAGCACTTGCAAGGTAAGTTTTCTTATAAAAAAGGTGAAGTAAAAACCCTAAAGTTGCACAACGTGTTTATAGGCCAAAGAAAAACCACTATTAACTCCACTACAAAAGAAAAATCGGCTTAGATGGGCTAAAGAACATAGACAATGGACACCTCAACAATGGTGTGCAATACAATGGAGTGATGAGGCCCGATTCGAAGTTTGTGTTGGTGACAGTCGCAGTAGAGTTATTCGCAAAAAAATGAAGCATTCCATATTGACTGTCTGAAGAGAAAAGTGAAATTTCCAGCATCCATTATAGTCCGGGGCAGTATGTCATCAAAAGGAGTAGGAAAACAGTAGGAAAACTTCATTTTATTGATGGAAATGTGGATACAAACAAATATTTGGCAGTTTTAGAAGAATCGCTTTTACCAGTGATGGAAGAAAGTTTGACATCCGGCCAAGATTTTGTGTTTCAGCAAGATGGTGCAGCGTGCCATACCTCAAAAAAGGCTATAAAATGGATGGAAGAAAATAATGTACCACTTTTGAAATGGGTTTCTAGCAGTCCAGATCTGTCACCTATTGAAACTTTGTGGCACGAGATGAAAAAGGTTCTGCGACAACATCCTGCTCGTACAATCACCGAACTGAGACAAAAGCTTCAAGAAATATGGGATTGTTTGACACCAAATTTTTGCCAAAACTTGGTTAACACTATGCCCCAAAGAATTTCAGCCGTAATAAAAAATAAAAGTGATGTTACCAATGGTAATCTTTCAATTGTTGCTTTGTTAACTTCGCGCATTTATTCGCACATTGTTTATTTGTTCAGATGTTCTATTAGTTATAGATCTAAGTGATTTCAAATATGTATTTTTTACGACTAGAGTGTATCTAAAATGTTTTTGAGAAAATAAATTGTTTTAGAAGTAAATAGTTTCGTCATGTTTAGTTTAGAAAGGTATATTTTGGTACAAATCTTGAAGTGGGCCAACTGAAGTGGGAAGGGGCTCGTACTTAATGGGTAAACGGTATAATCGCAGTGACAACTCTGTCCCCAACAAGCTAAAGAACCTCATATTCATTATTTGCAAAGTTTTTTTTTATTATCATTATTTGCATAGGGGGAAAACGTGTTGCTTCTCCTCAGAAGTAATGACGTTTTTTGAAAATTAGTCGAATATAGAATAAACGCACACGCTCTCAAAATGAATGAACGGCACTGGCACATAAGACTATTTTATATTTAGTATACAGTTTTATATGACCTGATAGACACTTGCGGTATCTCGTTTCTGATAATGTCACCACAATGCCATCAGATCCACAGACAGCCAGACAGACATACGAGTCATTACAGTGTACAACACAATCTGATATCTCGGATTATCTTTATTGCTTTTCTGCTGCGATGGGTCACAGTCTGCGCCACTTCCGTTTTTAAAGCCAGATTCAATTTTTATCATATAAGTGGATTTTCCCAACTAGACGATGTTCGAAATCACTATGACCAACTTTACCTTTGGAATTAGCTTTCTTCAACTAGAATTCACGCGAGAGTAAGAGGTATTGTTTTGTAAAATACCACTGCACATACAAAATAACGGTGAACAGAGGGCAAACATTCAACCAGATATTTTGATTTTGGTGAAAAAAATTTTTGGATATCATAATTGTTTTGTTATAAAGACTTTAGCGAAAATTTTGATAGAACATTTCGTGCGCTTCAGAAATTATGCAGGGGGTTAATAAACTATATAGCCAAACTTCAAAGAAATGAATCTAACAATATTATACAGCGTGTTCCTTAATGATATGCGAATATTTAAGGGTGTGAATGTTAGTTTCATTAATAAACTATGGTCCAAAAATGTTTCCTTACAAAAACTCGGGATGTTGAAGTTTTAGGGAAAAAAATGGAAATTAATTAATATTTTCAGAACCACTTCAGATATTCCACTGATATTTAGTACGTAGTGAAAGTTAATAAAGTTGCACATCTTTCAATGCAAAAATAAGTTTTAGCTTTAACAGTAGCGTGCGTACGGGTATTGACTTCGATATTTTTTAAGTAAAAAATGGTACGCCAATGGTTTTTTGCCAAATAAAAATTATTATTATTGAATTCCCCGTTCAATTTAAAACAAATGATCTCTCTTGAATTGTTTTCCTTCGATGCGCCATTTTTGAGTAAAAAAATAAAAACCGTTCTATTGTCTAACTTGCAAAATTATTATTACTTAATTCAACTGGAAAAATTAAACACATTAGAGGTAATGAACAACAACAACTAACAACATAAACATAACATTAAAACCAATGAAATAATTACAAAAATTGTTCACCTCCCACCCTTGAAATTTTACCAGGTACTATTAATGCTGAATAGGGGATGACCCGCTCATCTATCAGTAACGTTTTGAGTCTTGGTAACTAGATGTAAAGCGTATCATTTTGAACAGTGTTTGAAAATTAATAATAACAAATTAAGAATCTGTTGCCCCTTGTTATTGATCGCATCGCGCATCACCAAATGTGAAATAGGCCTAACAGTTGACGTATACGATGTGTCAGCGGATGTACAAAGTAGCGCAAAATGAACCCAAAAGTTTACTGACATTTCGACTGCCTTTGAAGCGCAGACATCAGCGGATGAGAATCGCAGACAGAGTCAGTTATAAGGAAGAATAAGACCGAACGAAAACGGGGAAAGCTCATCAATATCCAGACGATGTCGACAAGACGGTGATACGACATATATGGAAAACAAAAGAAAGCATTTTGTACAAGAATCACCCTGAGTGGTTCAGATTTCTCCATAGCACTTTTCGTCCGTTAACTGAAAAAAATCACTAAACTAGGGTTATCTATCTATCATATTTTTTAAGGAATCCCAAATAAAAATAAGCAAGCAATGGAAGGTAAAAACAAGTTTAAGTATTTGTAATCAACTGAAATTACGTTGAGTTCGTACAAAATGCATAACTTTTTAGTAAAAGTAGGTAGATTTGGAATAAAATTGGAGAGGTTATAGCTTTGGTAGCCCCTGACAGAATTTCCTGAGTTTAACGCCTTTCGTTTAAAATATATTTTATTCTGTACCCGAAACATCCATTTTGTATAATTCCAATATTGTTTTAGTTTATGCATTTTAAAATAGCCAATATATGTAATGTGTTAAATTTATTTGGGGCGGCTTGTCATATTTATACCACAGCATAATGCTATGTGGCATAATATAATGCAGTTCCTTCTGGCAAGTAATCTATTTAGAATCTATCGCTGATGGGTCACAAATCCTCCACTGAAAACTGTTTCTAAATACGGTAAAGCGTTTTTAGAGATAAATTGGAGTATTTGTTTGTACAAAGGTATCAATTGACTTAACATCACATAACAACAACTATCTGGGAACCGAAACCACCGTTAACTGTTTCTAAATCGGTTTAACCGCTCAAGAGCGAAGTGGAAACATTCGTTTCGATTCCTGACTATTTATCAGCGTAATACCTAGCTACGAACCAGCGCCGATTGATCACAAATCCTACGCTGAAAACTATGCTAAGTGACATATAAATCCGAACACCCAGTTTAAATGGTTTTATTTTAATAAAATTTTGTATAAGTACTTAATTCAGCATAATAAGTAAATGATAAAAATTTCAAAATGATTGCACTGCTTTAAAGCACTTTGACCTTTAATAATGTGTGGATGCACCCTGATGTGCTACGCATTCTCCAACGCGCCTAGGTATGCTTCTGATCAGGTGGTCAATGTCCTCCTGTGGTATCTCATTCCAGGCAACTACCAACTCCTCTCGAAGTGCTTCTAGAGTCTGAGGAGGACGTTGCAAATTGAGCAATCTCATACCCATCATATCCCACACGTGCTCAATTGGGGATAAGTCGGGAGATCTTGGTGGCCATGGTAACAATGTGACATCATTATGTTGAAAGAAGTCTATTGTGACTCTTGCAACATGTGGTCGGGCATTATCTTGTTGGAAAGTTGGATCTGCCAGGGTGTCAAGATAGGGTAAAAGATGGGGTTCTAGAACTTCGTGGATATAACGCTGCGTTCATGTTACCTCTGATGAAGATTAAAGGTGACCTGGAACCATAAGCTATAACACCCCAAACCATAACTCCAACAGTGTGATGAACTGTCTTTCAACAAAAAACTGTGGATTCCTCCTTTCACCACGTCGCCTTCTAACCCTGGCACGACCATCGTGCATGCCTAAACAAAATCGAGACTCGTCACTAAAGACAATACTGTTCCATTCCTGATCCCAGAGTGACCGTTGTCTGCACCACTCAAGGCGATTACGTCGGTGTCTCGAGTTAAAGGGAGGACCCAGTGTGGCCGGTATGAAAACAAGCCAAAAGTTCTCATTCGTCGGTAAACACTTCGCATGCCAATAGGTCTTCCGTGTTCTGCAAACCATTCATTTGCAATAGACCTGGTAGTGGAGAAACGGTCCCTTAAGGCCAATAATCTTAGGCGGCGATCTTCACGGTCTGTTGTTCTACGGCGGCGTCCAGTGCCCCTTGCTCTTTGCGTACGGCCTTCTCGAAGCCATGCCTGACAACACCTAACCACAGTGTCTACACTTCTTAGCACTCTAACTGCAATTGCCCGAAAAGAAAGTCCAGCTTCCCGAAGTCCCACTATACGGCCCCTATCAAACTCACTAAGTTGACGAAATCGTACAGGTCTCCGTACTCTAGGCATCGTAACCGATCGTAAAGGATGTCAAGAACCAAAATCCGCCAACGTTGATTCTTTACTGCGGCTGAAATATTCATTTTTAGAGCGTTAGTGAATTAAAAAAAAGCAGTATAAAAACCGGAATGTCCAACTGATAAGGCTGAAAACTTTTTCACTTGTTATTTACAGTAAGATAAATACATTCACCAACGTTTATTAAAATACAACCATTTAAACTGGGTGTTCGGATTTATATGTCACTTAGTATATTTCTAAGTCGGTCCAATCCAAAAGATAAATTGTAACATTCGCTCGCATACGCAAACATCTCAACCCGAATGCATACACCCTCTCGTTTTTGCCACGATTTTGATTGACATCTTAATGAAAGCAGTAATCTTCGGAAAAGCTTTAAGATTTATTGAATCTATGAATCGCAAGATAAGCCTCAAAATTCTGCAGACTGCATGGAACGTTGTCTATCAAGCAATTGTTTACAGATTCGAATGCCTGCAGAATCAGCTGAAAATAAATAATAGGAACGAATGAAAGCAAGGAAAGGCCATCAACACCAAGACGTCGAGACGGTGACACTACAATGTCTAAAAACAAAAAAAGAGCGCTTGTTTACACGTAGTCGCGCACGACACATCACTTGCGTAAACGTATGTCATTGCATCGTCGCATTGCACCGATGCTGTTGCAGACGATTTTACAATTTTGCAAGCATTAAAATTCAAGTCGATGCGCTCCTGCGTTATGCACAATATTTGACTTTTATAAGTTCGTTTCCATGTACGAGGGGGTACTAACTTTGGCGGCAAACTGGTTTCAAGAGTTTGAGTTTAGTGATTTACTGCAGGCTTTTTACTTCCTACGCAACTGGAAAGGAAGTATTGTTATCGCAAAAATGTGTGTTTTGAATGTTATTTGACGTACATATACAGGGTGTCCCAGAAGTCGACCTCAAGCCGAAACCGGGTGATGGGCAAAGTCATAACAGCTATCAGAAAAATATTTAAAAAAATTTTAGGCATGTGTTTTGAAAATTATATTTCCCACCCTACGGCAGTCTGTCAACTCCTATTACTACAAATATTAACTTTTTTTGGATTTTATTTTTACAATGTAATGATGAATAATGCATCTTCAAACTGGTGTCTCAACCTTACTGCCAACTTTTCTCGTTCACGAAAAATTGCCACTTATTTCCCAACCAAGTATTCCAAAGTAAAACTTTGCTCAATTTTAACTGGCTGTACTGGAAAAAAATGTACTACGAGAGTTTGGCAAGCAACCTTAAAAGTTAGCGCATTTAATAACGATTCCAAAATGGTATAACACTTAGAAGATTACTCGTTAACTTATGCACAATTTTTATTTGAAAAAAAAACTGATGAAAATTTTTCAAAATTTCCTAATTAAACAGCGATTATGAAAATGCACAAGGACACTTAAGGATAACTGTTTGCACAACAGTGGGCGTCAAAATGCTGCTGATGATGATTTTCCATGAAAAGTTTTGCGAGGCAGTCTTAAGACTTATAACCCTTATGAAAAATCGCTACCAGAAATGTTTCAAGAGTACACTTACGTTGTAAATAAAAGGTATTAAAACTTATAAATCCATCGCTTGGAAATTTTATAATAAATAAATTCTATCGACACCCCTCGTATGTTTAAAGAATACAACGGCGAGTTCAAATTATACACGACGCATATCTCTGACTGTTCCTTGACATTTTCAATTATGCAAGATACTGAACGACCACAATATTTGCACCCATTCTTATCATAAAATATACTGAGCTGTTTACATATATATATGTCGGTTTAATACAAAGGTCGGTCGGGGGAATCGAATATTTCGGGTTTGAAAAAAAATGATGATACAATATACGAGGGTAGCGGATAATATATTAGTATCAACCTATAATATATATATATAATAAAAATAGGATAATAATGGGCAAAGTCCGCAAAAAGTGGATTCGAGCACAAAATAGGATAGGTAACCCGAGCGATACGTATTTCTGCTGGTTGGCTTCATCAGGCCCGAAATGAATGCACATATGCAACTACAAAAGTAGATACACATGCCCACACATCCGGATACGGGTGTAACCTGAGGAAACGAAGATGGAGAGGAAAAAAGACACACGAAGTCCACAACAAGAGCCAACCTACACATTGTAGTATAAAATGGCTAGAAGACCTCGAATTTTCAAGGCGACAAATAACCACAACCACGCGGCCGGTTATAGCAACTTGCTGTGGTACTTCAAGCCCAAAGGATCTACAAAGAGAAAATTACCATGCGGAGAAATTTATATAACAAAAATAGGATAATAATGGGCAAAATCCGATGATCCTGATGAAGCTAACCAGCAGAAATACGTATCGCTCGGGTTACCTATCCTATTTTCTGCTCGAATCCACTTTTTGCAGATTTTGCCCATTATTATCCTATTTTTGTTATATACCCTTCTCCGCATGATAATTTTCTTTTTATATATATATATATATATATATTATAGATTATAGCTATTTTTAAAAAAGCTAACACATGATGCCTTTATTTGCACGTGAAGAGTAGACTAAAAGACACCGTTTTAAAATAAGCCATAAGACTTTAACAGAATGTACTCTTTTTGAGGCATTTCACTGCATTCCCCCATATAGGAAAATCCTGAATACAAAGCCGGTAGGACAGAGATTTTCAGAAAGCCATTCTTCACAATCCTCACGTTACTGATGGTATACTTCTACCCACAGTAATAGACGGAAACATGAGCAATCAAAAATAACTTTTTCAGAAAGCCCCCAGCAATTTTCTTATTATATAATGGTAGGAAACATGAGTACACAAAAAATAATCTCAAGGGCTCTCTGTCATTATTTTCCACATTTCTATTTTTAACCTGTAAGAAGCGAATTATCATAATTTGAGACCACGCAAATGATATCACTATACGAAAATGTAATTTTCTCCAAGAATTACGCTGTTATGACATTCAGTCGAACTCGAATGAGAACTAAATGATAGTCTTCCCATTGAAAAATAAACAGATTTATTCAGTATTTCCCGCGGTTTCATGATTCTTATACAAACATCCTCTTCTGTTCGGTATATCAATACAGGGCGTTACTGAATGATAGGCAGTAATTAAAAGAGCGCATTCTTGAAGCAAACTTCAGTAGAAAAGTTTATTTAGACTCCTGTCATAAAAAGTATGGCTATCGAGATACAGGGTGGTGTCAAAGTTTAAAAAATGTTTTGATCCTTGTGCCTATTTTGGCAGTTATGTTCATCGGGTGCGGTCTCACGAATAATATTGGCCCTGATTTTTTTTAAGAAAATGCATATTTTGAATTGAGCAGCTAATGACACCATTGGTCTCATGATATCTCTTCGTATCTTACTTGTTGAAAAACCATTTTATTACGAAGCCTGTTAAAATAAACCTATATGCTATATTTACTAGACTGAGCGAAAAGCTCGCATTTTTTTATAATCTCGTTTTTTGGGCACCTAATGACATGAATCTAGATTGTTCAAATAATATTTATAAACAAATTACAAAAGATGGCGTTAAAAAGGTTAGCCCCCCCCTCATGAGAAAAGTTAGCTGCGAACATTTGTATAACAAAAAATTAAATAGATCAAGTCGGTGAAACAGGGTCATGCAATTATTTTGACAACGGTGCGTTCTAGAAATTTCTCTCCTATCCCAACGATCCGAAATTCTTTTACGCCCCGGAAAAAAATTATTTGGGTTTCCTGGATCACACTGAACAAAAAAAAGGTCACTAGAATTTTTTCTAAATATGAACGCTTAGTAGTTATAAGTTACGGTATGAAAAAACCTAAGAAATGGCCATCTACAATGCTTAAAAAATTGGTTAAATTCTAATACTTTTGAGGTTACCAAGTCTCCAAATTGAAGTACAAACTCCTAAAAGAATTTTTAGCATATTTTTGGCAACGCCGAAAACACTAAAACCATCATTTTAGGGTTTTAAAACTTCAACTCGCTCATAACTCAAAAACAGTCAACTTTAGAGATAAGACACTGATGACCTTTTTTGTTAAGAAAGAACTGGATAAACAAATTTGCCACGCATGCGCCTGGTCTATACAGTATTTGAAGCCTTTTAAATAATTTAGTCCGCTGATCAAAATTTAGGAGCGAAAAAGTACAGTTTGTGACAGTGTACTGCAAAATGTATTTTATTTTCTTAAGGATGTTATAATAATAAACATCTATTTCCCAACTTCCTTAAAGTGTTTGTCTTTTGATAGTGACTAAAAGGTGAGTGTCATTTTCGACTGAGTCTATATCTCCAGACTTAATATGAAGGACAAACAAGGTGACAAGATCAAATGTAGCCATCTGATATCGTCATCGAACCGAATTGGCAATAAAATAATCTAATACTCCAAAATCTTTAAAAATCTCTATTCACACACAATGTTTACTTGTGCTTTTCCACTTTTAAGTACAACTCAGTCTAGACAAAGCGTCAACGCGACTATAAATACTAAGTAATGACAAATAGTAGATAAAATAGCTAGACGAAAAAATTGAAAAGCCACTTTGTTTTCCTATCCGACGATAACACTATTCTAATTATGTCTCATGTTCACGGGCTACGTGAATGATATTAGAAACGAATTAGCGGTTCCCAGAATTTCACTGTAATTACAAATATTAGGTTAACTGATGATAAGGCAGTCGTTATCAAAACGCTTAATGAGTGTACATGTGATTGGAATTAGAAAATGTTTCCAATACATGCAAGTGCGCTCCATGACAATGCCGAGCATGCAATGAGATATGAAAAGGTCAAGATCTGGACCTGGGTTTTTGAATACTCCTGCGCGAACGGTGGTTTTGAACAGCCCCCCTCTCACCAACTTTTTGAGCGGGTCAGGTTAACGAGCTGAAATTAAGGGCGATAAAATTTATGCATGGATCCAAAAAATTACTTAAAAGTATGGAATGAGGGGGCTCATTTTGGAGCTCTTTATAGACACTTCGTTGTATTTTACTATCTTTCAAAGCTGCAGACAAAAGTTAATGCTTTTGTACATTAAATCACTTATAGACCAATAAAACTTTATATTATGTCATAACAACCTTCTTCTTTTGAGAAGATCTATCTGAATGTGCAATAAAAAGTGAGACATTCCGTTTAAAAATAATGGCGTCAAGAAGACTGAATCTGCATTTCCTACGCAATGCCGTCATCAGTTCATAAACGATTAAGTTTAGCGCAATTTACGTCCTCTCAGAAAACAGTCAGTTACGAACAGGTACAACAGAGAAATTAAACGGATTGAGTCACTGAAACAGGCCCATATAATTAGTCCCTATACATTCTTTCCCTGCTCTACCGGTAGTGCGTCTGGAAACGCCGACTTTCCTCGATAACTAATCTGGATGGACGTGTCAGCGTCGTCAGAGTCTAGAAAATACTATGCTATGGTGCGCCAGAAATACTTGTTATATCATACCAGAACAACAGAACACTCAACAAGGCCTGCCTCACGCCAGCAGCCGCGGCCGGTAAGTACGCGATTCGTCTGCCGAGAATGTTTTAAGGGCTAACGTACAGAGAAATGTATGATGTGTGAAATACGTCTAATAGGTGCGTAGAATTACCAAGATTGGGAGCGTATAAATGTACTAACATCCAAAAATTGAGATAAGCCCTCCCCACCTCCCTTCAATCCCCACCCTCAAGTTTTTACCTCTGAAATTTTCTTCAAAAATGATCAGGATCCTTTATCCTCTATTTTTTCGTTTTTTGTTTTTTCTTCGCTGTCACTGGAACGAATTTCGCCCTTGGCATAATAGCAACCTTCTGTGAAAATTTCATCTAAATCCGAGCGACACATCTCAAGTTATAGACAGACAAACCGACGGAAATGAATGACATGGTTTTTCATGATGTACGTGGCATATATTAAAAAAATTCTAATTATACTAAGTGACATATAAATCCGAACACCCAGTTTAAATGGTTTTATTTTAATAAAAGTTGGTGAATGTATTTATCTTACTGTAAATAACAAGTGAAAAAATTTTCAGCCTTATCAGTTGGACATTCCGATTTTTATACTGCTTTTTTTTAATTCACTAACGCTCTAAAAATGAATATTTCAGCCGCAGTAAAGAATCAACGTTGGCGGATTTTGGTTCTTGACATTCTTTACGATCGGTTACGATGCCTAGAGTACGGAGACCTGTACGATTTCGTCAACTTAGTGAGTTTGATAGGGGCCGTATAGTGGGACTTCGGGAAGCTGGACATTCTTTTCGGGCAATTGCAGTTAGAGTGCAAAGAAGTGTAGACACTGTGGTTAGGTGTTGTCAGGCATGGCTTCGAGAAGGCCGTACGCAAAGAGCAAGGGGCACTGGACGCCGCCGTAGAACAACAGACCGTGAAGATCGCCGGCTAAGATTATTGGCCTTAAGGGACCGTTTCTCCATTACCAGGTACATTGCAAATGAATGGTTTGCAGAACACGGAAGACCGATTGGCATGCGAAGTGTTTACCGACGAATGAGAAGTTTTGGCTTGTTTTCATACCGGCCACGCTGGGTCCTCCCTTCAACTCGAGAACACCGACGTAATCGCCTTGAGTGGTGCAGACAACGGTCACTCTGGGATCAGGAATGGAACAGTATTGTCTTTAGTGACGAGTCTCGATTTTGTTTAGGCATGCACGATGGTCGTGCCAGGGTTAGAAGGCGACGTGGTGAAAGGAGGAATCCACAGTTTTTTGTTGAAAGACATGTTCATCACACTGTTGGAGTTATGGTTTGGGGTGCTATAGCTTATGGTTCCAGGTCACCTTTAATCTTCATCAGAGGTAACATGAACGCGCAGCGTTCTATCCACGAAGTTCTAGAACCCCATCTTTTACCCTTGACACCCTGGCAGATCCAGCTTTCCAACAAGATAATGCCCGACCACATGTTGCAAGAGTCACAATAGACTTCTTACAACATAATGATGTTACATTGTTACCATGGCCACCAAGATCTCCCGACTTATCCCCAATTGAGCACGTGTGGGATATGATGGGTTGGAGATTGCTCAATTTGCAACGTCCTCCTCAGACTCTAGAAGCACTTCGAGAGGAGTTGGTGGTTGCCTGGAATGAGATACCACAGGAGGACATTGACCACCTGATCAGAAGCATGCCTAGGGGCGTTGGAGAATGCGTAGCACATCAGGGTGCATCCACACATTATTAAAGGTCAAAGGGCTTTAAGCAGTGCAATCATTTTGAAATTTTTATCATTTACTTATTATGCTTCATTAAGTACTTATACAAAATTTTATTAAAATAAAACCATTTAAACTGGGTGTTCGGATTTATATGTCACTTAGTATATTTCGCAATTACAATCATTCGTACAATACTTTGACAAAATCTTACATCTTGCACAGTGAAAAAATTTTGATACTTTTAATGGGGTATGTAGAAACAATAAACTCTTCAAATAGGTCATTTGGAATCAATGCTATTCATAGATCAGACGTATTTCCTACCATTTATGCAATTTCCAACTGCAATTATACATGCAACTTGAGACAGTGAAGTAAAGTGGCTATTAAATCACTATCGTTAAATCTTGCATCTAGAATTGAAATGAGAATAGTCACAGTATAATGATCGGGTTAACCTTGAGGTTAGAAAAAATGCTGCCAGTGAGCTGACGATAAAAGTGCAGTTTGTGCGATGAATTTTTAAAGTTTGCAACATGACATGAATCAGGTGAATTTGAATTTCATGTAATACTCTCAAGTTTTATTGTCTATGTCTCTTTGTTTCATTAGTCTGGGTAATATATACATTTTATCCCGGAAATACTGAAATAATATAATGCATATCTCGTTTTCTCCTCTGAAGCAGTCGGGTGATTAAGTGATGCAATTTAAGGTAAAAGCAAATGTTTACACTATAAAAGCTGCTTCCTTTTTGTTCTCCATTTTCTTCCTATATTTAACCCTTCCTCGTCCTTTATTCATATGTGTTTACAGACAATGACGACTAGATCCAGATGACCTTACAACAAATATACAGGGTGTCCCAGAAGTCGACGTCAAGCCGAAACCGGGTGATAGGCAAAGTCATAACAGCTATCAGAAAAATATTTAAAAAAATTGTATGTATGTGTTTTGAAAATTATAGGTCTTTGAAAAAGATATAGAAATTTCACACCCTACGGCAGTCTGTCAACTCCTGTTACTACAAATATTAACTTTTTTTGGATTTTATTTTTCAATGTAATGATGAATAATGCATCTTCAAACTGGTGTCTCAACCTTACTGCCAACTTTTCTCGTTCCGGAAAAATTGCCACTTATTTCCCAACCAAGTATTCCAAAGTAAAACTTTGCTCAACTTTAACTGGCTGTACTGGAAAAAATGTACTACGAGAGTTTGGCGAGTAACCTTAAAAGTTGGCACATTTAATAACGATTCCAAAATGGTATAACACTTAGAAGATTACTCGTTAACTTATGCACAATTTTTATTTGAAAAAAAACTGATGAAAATTTTTCAAAATTTCCTAATTAAACAGCGATTATGAAAACGCACAAGGACCCTTAAGGAGGATAACTGTTTGCACAACAGTGGGCGTCAAAATGCTGCTGATGATAATTTACCTTTACAGCAAATGCTCAAACTGTTTTCCTTCAGCCGCAATACACGCTCGACATCTTCTTAAAAAAGATCAGGTTATTAAACGAGCGAATCCACGGTTATTAACAAACTCAGCTGGTTCCAATAGTCTTTGCTTTAGCTCAGCTACATTTTGAATCGGCTTGAAATACACTTTTTCTCTTACAGTTCCCCAGTAAAAAAATCTAACGGATTCAAATCTGGTGACCGGGCTGGCCACGGTATTGTACCAGACCGCCCTATCCATCTGCCTGGAAAGTTTTGATCGAGGTACTCTCTCAGTGAGAGTGCAGAGTGCGCTGGGCAGCCATCATGCTGAAACCACATGTCCCTGTAAATACTCAGTGGCACGTCCACCAATAAAGTTTGTACATGATTTTTCAAAAAATCCAAATAAACTTCAGCAGTCAAAGTCTCTGGGAACTCAAACGGACCGATTATTTTACCATTTAAAATTCCTGTCCAATGGTTTATCTTGAAGCGATATTGAGATTTATTCTCTCATCAAATGTGGGTTTGCTACGTGCCACTCGTGTAAGTTATGCAGGTTCATGTACCCATCTTTCTTAAATGTGGTCTCATCCGACCATAAAATTTTTTCAAAGAAATGTGGATCTTTCCTGTGTCTTTCTAACATTGTGCGACAAAAAGCAACTCGGGGCTCATAATCCCGGGGCAGGAGAGGTTGAACACGCTGTATGTGGTATGGATGAAGCACATCACTTACTTGCTATTGCACACTTTGATACCGATCAGTACTCCTTCGTTTACTGCGCATCTTTACATGTCCGTGCTTGTTGATTTCGTACTGTTACTAATTTTGGATTCGTGAACTGGATTGTTGATCGCTTGTCATTTGGATTTGGACTGTTTAATTGCTCTTCAAAACAACATTTGCTTTCCTTAGACTATCTTTAATAGTGTGATTGTGCAGTGCCGCTATGTCCGTGTACACCGTACAAGAATATGCTAACATGCACCTCATTTATGGGGAATGCAGATGCAACGCTAGTGCTGCAGCGAGACTTCACTGTGAGAGGTACCCGAATGCAGCTCGTCATCCAGGTCATCAAGTGTTCACAAATGTGCACCGCTTACTGTTTTCAGAGGGCCAACTACCGAATCAATCACACGGTGAGGGAAGATCTTTCCTTCCTTACGAAGACGTGGTGCTAGGAGCTGTCGAAGAACCTGCATAACTTACACGAGTGGCACGTAGCAAACCCACATTTGATGAGAGAAGATAAATCTCAATATCCCTTCAAGATAAACCATTGGACAGGAAAAAAATCGGTCCGTTTGAGTTCCCAGAGACTTTGACTGCTGAGGTTTATTTAGGTTTTTTGCAAAATCATTTAGAAAATTTATTGGAGGGCGTGCCACTGAGTATTTACAGGGACATGTGGTTTCAGCATGATGGCTGCCCAGCGCACTATGCACTCTCAGTGAGAGAGTGTCTCGATCAAAACTTTCCAGGCAGATGGATAGGGCGGTCTGGTACAATGCCGTGGCCAGCCCGGTCACCAGATTTGAATCCGTCAGATTTTTTTTACTGGTGAACTGTAAAAGAAAAAGTGTATTTCAAGCCGATTCAAAATGTAGCTGAGCTACGGCAAAGACTATTGGAAGCAGCTGAGTTTGTTAATAACCGTGGATTCGCTCGTTTAATAACCCGATCTTTTTTAAGAAGATGTCGAGCGTGTATTGCGGCTGAAGGAAAACAGTTTGAGCATTTGCTGTAAAGGTAAATCATCATCAGCAGCATTTTGACGCCCACTGTTGTGCAAACAGTTATCCTTAAGGGTCCTTGTGCGTTTTCATAATCGCTGTTTAATTAGGAAATTTTGAAAAATTTTCATCAGTTTTTCTTCAAATAAAAATTGTGCATATGTTAACGAGTAATCTTCTAAGTGTTATTCCATTTTGGAATCCTTATTAAATGCGCCAACTTTTAAGGTTACTTGCCAAACTCTTGTAGTACATTTTTTTCCAGTACAGCCAGTTAAAGTTGAGCAAAGTTTTACTTTGGAATACTTGGTTGGGAAATAAGTGGCAATTTTTCCTGAACGAGAAAAGTTGGCAGTAAGGTTGAGAGACCAGTTTGAAGATGCATTATTCATCATTACATTGTAAAAATAAAATCCAAAAAAAGTTAATATTTGTAGTAACAGGAGTTGACAGACTGCCGTAGGGTGTTAAATTTCTATATTTTTTTCAAAGACCTATAATTTTCAAAACACATACATAAAATTTTTTTAAATATTTTTCTGATAGCTGTTATGACTTTGCCTATCACCCGGTTTCGGCTTGACGTCGACTTCTGGGACACCCTGTATGTTAGTCTAGGAGCAGCTACTAAGCTCACGTGTGCCTTTATTCCGCTTTCTTTGAATAATCCATCATATATCCAGATATAGTAAGGTTTTCAATTTTGATTAATTTGTTCAATTACCTTAAATGGAAAAATGGTCCATTTTGGTGGAGTGAAAACCAATTTCGAACTATTAAAAAGTATTGTAGTCACAAATACTACAATGTTCGCTAATCTTATTACAAAATTGAAATAATATTGCAACAGTTGTCCAAACGATGTTCGTAAACCGATTTTAATTTTTTCAAGCTCATTTTACTTTTGACTCCGCACGCCTATGGGCGAGTAAGTATTGTAATCGCTAAACATTTCTAAAATGAGATTTATGTTTTTTGGATGCAATATGAAATGTACGAAAAAACATCTTACCCATTTCCGTCTGTCTGTCACTAATCCTTTTCAAATTCCAAATTTTCACGTGAGGTTACTAACATAACAAAGTTCAAAATCAATTTATTCCATACAATGATTTTGTTTGTTGCGTCTTCAATTATATCTGCCTTTCCTAGAGAAAACAATTCTTGACTTAACCGATATAGATACAGAAAATGTGAACCTTGGGTCTCTGGCGTATATATTCGCAAATTATGACAATGCCAGCCACTGTAATTTTCCAAATTCTCCTGACCCAAAACCATATATCAGAATAGAGGATAATGATGGTCGCAAGTCCACGGTTTGCGGTCCGATCGTTACAACAGTAGCAGGATAATCCGCTTAAGGCGATTTATATACATATATATTTTGTCTTTTTTTCATTATTTATAAATCATCTCGCCACGCCGGCAAGTCCGGTTCTGACAACGGCCGCTAGTGTGCGGAGGCAAGGGTTCTGGCCAAATTTATATTGGGATTTATTTATTTATTTATTTACAAATTAACGGGATAAACCCATTCGGTTACAGGTTGTAAACGTACAATCTTAACCTAATAAAATTCACACACATCATAAATAAAGTATCTAACATATGAACATAAAGTTTTACTATTTACTAAATTAAAATATTAAAACGTGCATAAAAAAGTTACAAACAAATACTAAAAAAAAAAAAACTGAACAACTAAACAACACAGCAAACATCACCAGCAATTAAGACATTTTAAAACTTTAGCTAAGAATTCTATCTTTAAGGAACTTTTTGAGAGAGCATAGTGAAGTATTAAAAAGGTCTATATCACAGTCATTACAATTTCTCATTATCCTATCCATGCTACTATTCGAGCCATACAAAGTTCTATGCCGACAAGGTTCAAAGGATCTTCGTTCTCTTAAATGCCTAGGAGAAACATAAAAATTTAGCTTTAGAAGCAGGTCTGGGCAGTGGTAAACACCATGAATTAATTTATAAGCAAAAACAATATCTGCTGAATCTCTCCTGGCTCTTAGGGATCCAATCCTTAACTCCTTTTCAAGAGCATTATAGTCTAAATTCTCAATAGAAATGTGTTTTTTGTAAGCTATATACCGTAGAAATTTTCTCTGAACCCCGTCAAGCATGTCCTGATAAGTTACATAATATGGAGACCACACGCTGCCGCAATTTTCTAGATGAGATCGCACCAGTGAAGTATAGAGAGTTACTATAGCTCCAATGTTAGTAAATTCAGATGTTTTTCTTTTTATGAAGCCCAACATTTTTAAAGCTTTATTTCTTTAACCTCTATGTTCTGATAAAATGTTACTTTGCTATCAAATATAACACCCAGGTCTTTAACAACATTCACATTTTGAAGTTGGGTATAATTTATGTGATAACTGCTGACTATATTATTGTTAGACTTTGAAAATTGAATGTATTTACATTTGTCTGTGTTAAGGATCATTCTATTTTCTTCACTCCATTTAACAAATTGATCAAGGTCACTCTGAATCTTTAATGTTGAGTTATTATCAGAAAGAGGTAAATAGATCTTGACATCGTCAGCATGGGATGGGATGGGGATGGGAGCGCCGAATCGGAGCGAGGTTTTTCCATGCTCAAGCAATTTCAAAGGCGAAGCCTAAACACCGGAGTGCCCTGACCGTAAGTTGGTTACAGGAAGAATCCCATTTCGGAGGAGAGGTGGGATATGCCGGCGATTGAAGGGGGAGGGGGAGGGTTGCCAACTTGTTTTACAAGAAGTAAAGAATATTTTTGTCTGAGGGGGAAACTATACAGTATTTTTAAAAAACGAACAATATTTACTTATTTATTAATACTTTTTTGGTATTATTACTACATACGAGGGATGTCTTTTAAGTTTTGCATATAGAAAGTGGCCCTAAAATACTTGCGTTAATCGTTTTTTATACAAACGGAGGAATGTGGCACAAATAAGTTAGATTTTGTGCCATCGCTTCTATTGTTAAACATTCAATGTATTAATGCATTTAAAGTTGACGAATTGATCTTAACAATGATGAACTTTAGTAGCATAACTTTCGTGTGTTTGACTGAGACTTGGGCCTTGAGCGAATCAATAAAAAATTTTGTAATCGACGACTTTCACATTTCTAGTCACTATTGTAGATCACAGTACAAAGGAGGGGGCACAGCCTTATATTCCCGGAAAACTGTATCTACCAAAATTATAGATCTTACCAATTTTTGTGTTGAAAAACAGATAGAACTATGGGCTTCTCAATTTAAAGACAACGGTATAACCACGATTATCATTGTATGTTTATAGATCACCTTCAGGGGATATAAAAGTTTTCTACGATAAATTGGGTCAAGCAATACATTCCGTTTATCAGCCGTACCACCACATAATTTTATGTGGCGATTTCAATATAGATTATTACAATCAAGGTACTGAATGTGGAAACCTGAATAGTGTCCTCAGTGAATTCAATTTGTCTCCATCAGTGGGATGGCCGACAAGAATAGGACGAAGTTCAGTCACCACTATTGATCAGATATTTACAAATTTTGAGGACAGTGGTACTTCCTGCGCTTTAGAGAATAATATGTCAGACCACAGGACAGTCTTCTTCGAATTCCATGGAAATATCTCAACAAAAAACAAACCTAATAATATCTGGAAAAGGTCCTACGATGAAGACTCAATGAACAAATTCATATCAGATATATGTGCTGAAGATTGGTCTCTACTATATAACATGATCGATGTTAGCCTCGCGTTCGGACATTTTTTTGAGGTATTTAACTACCACTTTCAAATAAATTTTCCACAGCGAATGCATGCGGTTTCAATCAAAAGAAAATTGTGGGTGAACGAAGAAATAGTGCGTTCTAGTCACAATTTAAAGGAATTTCATTATTTAGCAACAGTAATTCCAGAATGTAAACAACAATATATTGAAAAAAAGAGACAACACAAGAAATTAGTAGAACTTACAAAACGAAGGTATTATCAGAAAAAAATATTTGACTCCAGCAACAAAACTAAAGCTGTCTGGAAGACTGTATCTGAACTGACCGGAAATAATACAAAAAAAACAATAATATGAGTTCGACTACTACATCCAATCAGAAAATCCGTGCTGATGAATTCAATCAGTTTTTCAAAAGTGCACCTCTAAAAATCGTAAGAAATATTCCAACAAATCCCATTCATGATAATACCTTTAGTTCGAGCAGGGAAGATACACAGCATTTGATGTTGCTGTATCCATTTACTCATGATGAATTATTTGACCTAATTAATAAAAAGCTAAAAAACAAACATTCGTCTGGGCCTGATGAGATCCCAAATTTTATAGTAAAAAAAGTATTGAATTACATTTTAAAGCCACTGGACTTCATGATCAATATATCATTCTGCACTGGGAAATTTCCTTGTCTGCTAAAAACAGGAAAGGTGATTCCAGTATACAAAAAAGGGGATCCCTCTGAGCTGAGTAACTACAGACCAGTAACAATACCATCAACTTTTTCAAAAGTATTCGAGTACTGCTATCTGGACAGGTTGTTTTTGTTTTTGTTAAATAATAATATTTTGACAGAGAATCAGCACGGTTTTCGAAATGGGAAATCTACGGCAACAGCAATTCACAGCTTCTACGGAACTCTTGTCAAAATGATTGAGGCCGGCGAGTGCCCTGTTGGGATCTTTTGTGATCTCAGCAGGGCATTTGACTGCGTCAATCATGAAGTGCTGTTGCAAAAAATGTCAAAGTATGGCATAAATGGTCCACCATATCACTGGATAAGGTCTTTTTTAGAGAATAGGTCCCAATTTGTAAGTATCGTCGATAGTGGTCTGAATGCGCCTATTAAGTCCGACGTAGCTGACATCTCCATAGGCGTCCCTCAGGGCTCTATTCTAGGACCTGTGCTATTCAGTCTATATGTAAATGACCTTGAGTTCTGTTCCTCTGAAGGTAGATTCATTTTATATGCAGATGATACTTCAGTGGTGATATCGAATAAGTGTGAGGCTACATTAGAGAGATATTGTGGAGTTTTATTGCAAGGTATTCACAAGTGGTTTAGCAGCAATCAGCTCTATTTGAATTCTGAAAAAACATCAGTTGTCCAATTTCACAACATCCAGAAGAAGCCTAGGACATTAAATATCACTTTTAATGGCTCAAGAATGTCTCTTAACACGCAAGTTAAATTCTTGGGCTTGTATCTAGATACATGTTTGAATTTTAAAGACTACTGTGTATATATTGCTTCAAAGATAAACTCCCAATCATATCTTATGAAAAATTTGCGAACTGTCCTTACCGAAGCACAGATAATTTCTGTTTACTATGCTCAAGTTGAGACACGACTGAGGTATGGACTATGTTCCTAGGGTTTGTCTACAAATGCCCAACAAGTATTTTTGGCCCAAAAAAGAGTGATTAGATGCATGATGGGAGTCAGCAGTAGGCATTCTTGTAAGGATATTTTTAAGCGCCTTAAGATTTTAACTTTACCATCTTTATTTTTATATGAAATGGCTGTGTATACTTTTATTAACAAAACTAGGTTTTTAAACAATTTTAACTCGTACTCGACCAGACAAGCTGGAGACTTGAATGTGTATTTTGCCAAGTATAAGATCGGCCGGAAATACTGGGTCCACGAATTTTCAATAAACTACCAAAACATATTAAAGACTGTGGAGATATACATAATTTTAAGGCTAAGCTGACAGATTTTCTTGTGTGTAAATGTTATTATGCCGTCTCTGAGTTTGTTATGTTATGATTTATTTGTGTGTTTGTTTTATACATATATTTATTTTGTGTTGTTTTATTAGTTATTATTCCGACGAATCCTATACATACTTTGTAATGTCTCTTGGGATAATAAAAGAATTTGAATTTGAAACATAGTAGGCCGCGCGGATCGAATGTCAGTACTGAATATAAACCTCACTCTTCCAAGGTGAAGATAAGCCAACAAAAGTCATCCGTTCTCGAAGTGTTTCGAAAAAGATGGTCGCGACATTTGTGTCAAAAGCGGGTCATATTGCAACAATTCCTCTTAATGAGCAAAGAACTCTTACTGCAGATTGGTATACCACTATTTGTTTGCCAAAAGTCAACACCGAGCTTCGAAAAATCAACCCCGAAAGAAGAATCATCCTCCACCAAGACAATGCAAACTCGCACACAGCCCAAAAAACAAGGCCATATTTAACGGAAGAAAACGTGGAATTATTGGACCATCCTCCATATAGTCCCGATCTAACTCCTAAAGATTTCTTTACTTTCCCGAAAATTAAAAACAGGCTGAGTGGTCAAAGGTTCCAGTCACCAGAAGAAGCAGTTGACGCATTCAAAAATGCCGTTTTGGATCTGCCAGCAAGAGTGGAATAAGTATGATTCGAAAATTGGTTTGAGCGCATGCAGATGTGTATTAATCTTCGTCGTCGTCTTCGAAAAACAATAAAGTCATTTAAAACTACCTACCGTGTTGTTTTATTTCCATATGCAAAATTTACACTACAATTAAAATAAATAAGGAGCTCATTTTTTGTTAAATTTAATGAAGCTCTATTTCTGTCATACCGTCACTGCATTACTCACCATTTTGTAAATGCTGAGGTAGGGGGAACAGAAAGTAGATATGAAACAATCTTAGTAATATTATTAAATTCTTCTAACAGAGTTCTCAATTTTTGACCAGTACTCATTTCGTGAAAATCTTTTTCCTTGGATACTTTTTCATAGAGATGGACATTTCAACGCACATTCTCGTTTTATTTCTAAATAGTTCTGTAGACACCTGTCTGTGAAGCTTAAAACTTATATATATATATATATATATATATATAACTTGAGACGTGGTCATTGTCGTCTAGACCAGTTAGGTGAAAAATAAAGCTTCCGCCTTTTGTTGGGTACTTCGACAAAATTTAAGCAAAGAGGACTCTTTATACTTTTTTAATTCTCTCTAGCTTTCAATGGACTTTGTCATATACTATTCACTATTTAGTTCACCTTCCAATATTTTGCCGAACTCTGGTGATGCAGGTATTAGTCGCACAACCCCTAATAACGGAACTGATGTAATTCCCAATAATAACATCAATCCAAACAGTACAAGCACCAACCCGGACTCCAGACCTGGTTTTGCTGTCCTGCCCTATATCAAGGAACTGACCCCTAAGCTGATCAGATTGTGCAGTCCTTTGAACTTTCGAATTGCTTGCAAATCCGTCCTCACTATAAACTGCATTTTTTCAAAAATGAAAGACAAAGTCCCGCTGCTTGGCTTAACCAACACAGTCTACTCCATCAATTACAACAACTGCAACCAAATATACATAGGTCAGACCTCCAGATCTCTTAAAGGAAGGATTACATCACACAAAAGTGATGCTAGGCTTCATCCTGAAAGATGCGCTCTAGCATCTCATGTTAACACAACAGGGCATTCTATGAATTACACAAGTATCAAAGTTCTTGATAAAGAAAAACACCTTTCCAAACGTTTATTCCTGGAAATGTCCCACATCTTCATGAATAACAACTGTATCAACAAAAAGACAGATGTTAAACAACTGAGTGTCATTTACTCATATTTGCTAAACTGCGAAAAATTGGAGAACTTACATATCTCCCCAAATTTCGACTCTTCACAACCATAAATAGAATCTGTGTTTTGGCCGATTCCACCAGTAAATTTCATTCCACTCAAAATATAATAATTCTCTTCTCACGATTTATTAATAATTGTTAATTTAAATCCCCATTAATTAAAATATAGTTTATTCAACTGCCTCTGGTCGGTTTAACAAATTCTTACATAACATTCTGAAAATCACATCATCTGAAGTGATTTGGCAACGTTTGGCACACGCCCACAATTCGTTCCATCTTTCAACACAGACATTGACAACCTTCGGCCTTCTGTCAAAGGGTTTCATCTCACTCATTATTCCATGACCACTATTTTGTACAATCATCAAGTGGCTTCACGATGTAATGCTCTAATGTTTTTTTTTAAATAATTTTTAATCTGTTTTTAACTTGTTCTTGTCATATTTTATATAATTTTGACCATTGTACAATCTATCCAGCTCTCACCATGTTACTGGACGTTTCCCTCATCCTATACGTAAACAACAATTAGCAACATCCTCACATACTACTGTAAGTTGAGTCAATTTAAATTCATTTTACACTTTTGTTGCTACTGTTATCATTGTAATTGCAGCTCCTGATGATGATGGCAAAGTCCATTGAAAGCAAGAGATAATTAAAAAAGTATAAAGAGTCCTCTTTGCTTAAATTTTGTCGAAGTACCCAACAAAAGGCGGAAGCTATATATATATATATATATATATATATATATATATATATACTTTATTTTTGTACAAAAAAAGGTATCATCATGATCGCTTATTGCTTTGGAGAGGCTGAAGGTCTTTTGGGATTCTCATGGAGGGGGCATCCTGCTGCGGGCGCCCATGGGATGGCTTTCTCAAACAACTTGTAGGTGGAGTTTTTCACCTGCTTGCATACGCCAATGTTACAATAAAATACTTGTTTGTTCATGAAACCAGTCCTGTGCTGTGCAGAAAATAAAGGAAGAGAGGGAGAGAGAGATGGGGACAGGCGTTGCCGTCCGTCACGTTTCATCGCTTTGCGGACGTCATCTTCGGCTGCCGCTTCGCCGCCTCTCGTCCCGCATTACCACCGTGTGCCAGTCTCGTCTGGGGTTGGTTTCAACGCGTTTTGGGTCATTCAAGGGGGGTGGCGAGTGGGAAATTTAAAGCGGGGAGGTTTGCAAAAAGCTTGTGGATAGTATGAAAAAGATCGACTATTGACCTTGATTAGGGTAGGATATCATGTTGGGATCATGGAAACCAAGACGTTTAACATGCGAACACTTTGAACATCAAAAAAAAAACAACAACAATGAAGGATTCTTTTGGGAAATCATGCACATTTTTGTCTATCAGCGTGTAATCTTGCCTTCCATCTGAATTTTTATGGTCGTAGTGTAATATTTTTTAAAGTAAAAGCATTGGAAGAAGTGTGTAAAAAAACATGAAAAACAGGAAGCATCAGAAACTGTAAAATCTTGTTTTGTGCTATCTTCAAGTCACAGATATGTCGATTTGTGTTTTTTTGGAGCAAACTCGTGTCAAAACTAATTGCTTCTTGAACATACAAATTATATTAAGTGACATATAAATCCGAACACCCAGTTTAAATGGTTTTATTTTAATAAAAGTTGGTGAATGTATTTATCTTACTGTAAATAACAAGTGAAAAAATTTTCAGCCTTATCAGTTGGACATTCCGTTTTTTATACTGCTTTTTTTTTAATTCACTAACGCTCTAAAAATGAATATTTCAGCCGCAGTAAAGAATCAACGTTGGCGGATTTTGGTTCTTGACATCCTTTACGATCGGTTACGATGCCTAGAGTACGGAGACCTGTACGATTTCGTCAACTTAGTGAGTTTGATAGGGGTCGTATAGTGGGACTTCGGGAAGCTGGACTTTCTTTTCGGACAATTGCAGTTAGAGTGCAAAGAAGTGTAGACACTGTGGTTAGGTGTTGTCAGGCATGGCTTCGAGAAGGCCGTACGCAAAGAGCAAGGGGCACTGGACGCCGCCGTAGAACAACAGACCGTGAAGATCGCCGCCTAAGATTATTGGCCTTAAGGGACCGTTTCTCCACTACCAGGTCCATTGCAAATGAATGGTTTGCAGAACACGGAAGACCTATTGGCATGCGAAGTGTTTACCGACGAATGAGAAGTTTTGGCTTGTTTTCATACCGGCCACACTGGGTCCTCCCTTTAACTCGAGAACACCGACGTAATCGCCTTGAATGGTGCAGACAACGGTCACTCTGGGATCAGGAATGGAACAGTATTGTCTTTAGTGACGAGTCTCGATTTTGTTTAGGCATGCACGATGGTCGTGCTAGGGTTAGAAGGCGACGTGGTGAAAGGAGGAATCCACAGTTTTTTGTTGAAAAACATGTTCATCACACTGTTGGAGTTATGGTTTGGGGTGCTATAGCTTATGGTTCCAGGTCACCTTTAATCTTCATTAGAGGTAACATGAACGCGCAGCGTTATATCCACGAAGTTCTAGAACCCCATCTTTTACCCTATCTTGACACCCTGGCAGATCCAACTTTCCAAAGGGCTTTAAAGCAGTGCAATCATTTTGAAATTTTTATCATTTACTTATTCTGCTTCATTAAGTACTTATACAAAATTTTATTAAAATAAAACCATTTAAACTGGGTGTTCGGATTTATATGTCACTTAGTATATGTTTGGTATTTATATAGGAAGACGGGCAATAATCCAATATCATAGCATTTATGCCCCAATGGGGCCCTTTTATGCCCACCTTAAGGGTCCCTCGTTACCTAATTTACATAAAAGGCTAACGTTCCTCCAGAATGGATACTCTGATTGATAAGACGGCTGGACAGTTGCAAATATTGTCTCATCTTCCTGTTAACATCTTCTACATGTGTCACTCACTCTCATGTTTTTTTTGCTGACCTTGTCCAATTGCAAGGCTACTGGCAAACCGAAGTTGTGGTAGTTTTTTGCCACTTCCTCACTAGGATCGCTGAGCAATTCTTTAGCGAATAAGTACCGGACGCATCATCCTACATGCTCTTGTAGATTTTGTGGATGCGCTGTTGCATCATCTCACAGTTGTCATAGCTCGGATGCGTGAAATGCAGAGCCTTTGAGTCCAGAACTATGAATTCAGCAGCCAAAATTCTCAATCAAGGGCGGATTCAGCGACGGTTATAGACACGTCATGACCGAAGCGAGACCGACCAGCCAACGTAAACAGAAAAACATTAGCTCTTGGAAGCACTGATGCAGCTGAGCCAATTTTTTCTTGTTCTGAATCAATCTCGAAGAAGAGCGCTTATTTCATCCTTTGCCTCAGTGCGCAAAAGTTATGTTATTAGTGGTGGAGGCACTCACAAGTACCAAGTGGATGTCTAGTACTGTCTCGTTATGATATTGAGAATACTTGAGAGTCAGTCTGCTTCTCGTAGAGATGCCACTATTTTTGTATGTGACATTTCTGTGGGCGATGTTCGTTAGGCTGGTATGACCAAAACAGGTCTGCCATCCGTTCGGATTAGTCCTAGATTAGGCATCTGGGGGGAGTTTTTAAAAAGTGTATAGGGATTCCTCGAATACTTTAAGTGTCGCATGGTCAAAGAAATGTTTTGTTGTATACCCCAGTATAATAGCTCACATCACCCCGGTACGATCCGCATTGCCCTGTACAAGCACATTCGCACCGCCCTGTACAACTAGCCAGGCGACGCCGTCGCAGTGCGCCTCCGCAGACAGGAAATCTAGAAGATTTTGGCTCACAATGTACACATTTGTTTGTCACAAAACATTGGCACATAGTGGTCCTGATTTTACTTTGTAGATGATTGAAAAATGATTTTTTTCCATATAATTTCCTGATAATTTTTCTTTGGATATGTATTGGCAGGAAGAAATCAGTTCCTAATTATTTTTGCTATCAGCTTACCTCAGAAAGAGAAGAGTATAATTCGTCGATTTTGTCAAACGTTAAATAAATCACTAACAAGGTAACATATTAAAATTAATTAAAAAAATTGAGAACGATGTTTTTATTCTTATTATAAAAAAATCCTGGGGATCCGGGGCTAAATCTCAATTTAATCCAAATGTCCGAGGTTTCTGAAGCTTTTGTCTGGCGTCGATCTACCATTTTTTCCGTTACCGAACCTTTTCTCAGATACTTCTGATATCTAAAACACAAAAGTATCTCTTATGATTTCGATAAAGCTTTTACAAGAATCCATAGGTGATACTTCAGCGGGCTGAACCTGTCAAACCAAGCATCCATATATACATCAGCTGCACTGTATTTTACAGATGGTTTATATTTAAAAAGCAATTAAATCGTTTCTGGGAACATTATCAACGCCGGCGCGGCTATCAAGAGCATTAATTTCATGCTCTCAAAACAGTGTACGTACAAAGTAAATACAAGCATTCCGCGTCAATCACTATCAATTGTTTTGACTAGACTTTAAAACGTCGACTTTTTATGTGGTGGCGGGATATTCTCAGACCGCTTGCTAGTTTCTCTAAAATAAACAACGCCGCATACTAGTACGACGCCCGACTGTGGAATAATTTTTTGGCAGATTCTTAGATAACACGTAGCATAGGTCATTCTACGTTAATATTGGAAATATATTTTCTCAAGGACAGCGTATCGGTGAACAGTATACAGCCAAAATTTTGCGTACAGCTTTCAATGTATGATAAACTTGTTTAAGCTATTTGTTGTTTTCCCGTGGCCGTTAACAAAATTTACAGTTATTGTACATCATGTTTAGATCAACGAAAATCAAATTAAAATTGATAACCGCATTGAATGAGCCATAAAGGATATCAGGTAAGAAAGCTTTTCAGAAGGATCCGCTTTCCAATGTTTTTTACCTATAAACGATCGGAAAAAATGTACTATATGGTGAGCACGGGAACTGTTCTTATTTCTTATCTGCTAGATGATGGCGTAAATACGGGCGCCGGTGGTGTATTAACACCGAATATTAATTTTCATTTTTAATTGTTCTTAAAAGCTACTCTGAATTTTTGATTTTAGTAGATAAAAGTATGTATGGATGCTCAAGCGTAATAAAAGCGTTTATGTCCTTTGCGACTTTAAGTTCCATAGACGCCCGTGTGGCGCCTTAAATACATAAATTACTATTTTTTTTAGATGTCGATAGGCCCAAACTTCTATTGCAGGGTCTGTTAGCTTCTCCATCTCTGACCATAACCAACCGTATACAACGTTGTTGCATGCCTTTTAGCTACCAGTACGGCGTAGGTCCAGTCACTGGAGATAGAAAACAAACGAGCGAAAATAGAAAAAGACTCAACATTGGTTGCTAAAAAGCATGAATTAACGACGTATAGCTACTGTGGTATACACAGAGCGTTCCTTGATGATATGCGAATATTTAAGGGTGTGAATCTACATGAAAAATTAATGTTAGTTTGCTTTATAAACTATGGTCCAAAAATGTGTCTTTACAAAAACTCGGGATGTTGAAGTTTTAGGGAAAAAAATGGAAATTAATTAATATTTTCAGAACCACTTCAGATATTTCACTGATATTTAGTAAGTAGTGAAAGTTAATAAAGTTGCATATTTTTCAATGCAAAAATAATGTTTAGCTTTAACAGTGGCGTGCGTACGGGTATTGACTTCGATATTTTTTAAGAAAAAAATGGTACGCCAATGGTTTTTTGCCAAATAAAAATTATTTTTGAATTCCCCGTTTAATTTAAAACAAATGATCTCTCTTGAATTGTTTTCCTCCGATGCGCCATTTTTTAGTAAAAAAATAAAAACCGTTCTATTGTCCGAGAAAATTAATGTTATAATTGAAGAATGCAATTTAGCAATAAATATCCAGTTGCTCCGGAATATCTCACTGGCCTTTGACATCTGACAAGTCTCTGTTATTCAGAGCTGTTCGCTGTGACATCTTTTCCATTATTTAGTTTTTACAATCTTGTTAATAATGGTGAATTATTCAAATGCAGAAATGGCGGAAATGCATTACGTATATGGCCTTGTCGACGGTAATGGTGAGCAAGCCAGACGGATTTACCATCAGAGATATCCCGATCGTGCTTCGCCAGATAGTCGAACCTTTTCTTTTAATTTTTCCAATTAAATTAATAATAATTTTGCAAGTTAGACAATAGAACGGTTTTTATTTTGTTACTCAAAAATGGCGCATCGAAGGAAAACAATTCAAGAGGTATCATTTGTTTTAAATTGAACGCGGAATTCAAAAATAATTTTTATTTGGCAAAAAACCATTGACGTACCGTTTTTTTCTTAAAAAATATCGAAGTCAAAACCCGTACACACGCTAGTGTTACAGCTAAAAATTATTTTTGCATTGAAAAATATGCAACTTTATTAACTTCCACTACGTACTAAATATCAGTGAAGTATCTGAAGCGGTTCTGAAAACATTAATTAATTTCCATTTTTTTTTTCCTAAAACACCCCGAGTTTTTGTAAGGAAACATTTTTGGACCTTAGTTTATAAAGCAAACTAACATTAATTTTTCAAGTTGATTCACTCCCTCAAATATTCGCATATCATTAAGGAACACCCTGTATAGTGTTAGTTATGGTTACATTAAGCCTTTGTTCGGTCCATGCAACTTTTGCATAGTACATCAAAACTGATTGATGAGACGCCTATGTGGCTGGCGACACTGTTGGTGACGCTTGTCCATTTTATTCAAGCTTGATGTTAATCAAAGATGCCGGAAAACTAAGTAGGGTTCAGTTGTACTGCATCCGGAGAACTACTCGTAGGTGGTAATGTCACTCAGTTTAAAAATACGTATCGTTGTGCATTTTAATTCTTATATTACCTGCACAAAGGATTTAAAAACGCAAAAATCTACTTATCAAATACATATGTCGAAATGCGGGTTTCAAACTTCAAACAATAGAACTGTCAAATCTGTTATAGGTCCTGATCATACGAGTATACCACCCCTTATCTTTTCCCACCAACCCGTGGTTATATGTGTTCTGATAAAACGTCCACCAAAATCAAAATGATGTATTCTACAATTCTACTATCAAGGGCAGAATAAAAAAGGCACTTCTATACTAGTTGCCCTCTAAACTGTGAAATAAAAATATAATATGGTCTAATGTGATATCCATCAAAACATGAATGCATACACATTTCCAAGCCTTGGCTGCTATTATGAGGGGTGCATACATACGAACCGGAATAAAAAAAATCCGTTTCCTTCTATACTAGTTGTACTCATAGACCGTGTGACCCCGCTAGGCGAAAGGTGTCCCTTTAAAAAACCCTACCACACACCATACCGTATGCATTATGCCTCGTACGATGACTGAAAATCCTTTTTAAACACCGCACCCGGTCTATAAATGTGCTTCGCCACCATTGTTTCCTATGAATCATCGGGACTAAGTTCTATTCAACAGGGGGTCCCTTTTCTATTTCCCCTCCTCATATGTTGTTTGCCATGGGTACAGAGTACCTAAGTCACCCTATACGTATCTACAGACCATATTTGCTGTACAGTTCTTGACGTATACAGGGTGAAGCGATCTGTAAATAAATCAATTCTAGAATGATTTCTATTATTTGTGTGCGTACGATAGATGACAAGCCTTGCTGCTTGGACAGGAGCGGAGCTATGGTCCCAGCAGTATTAACACCAGTTTCTTTTGGGTCCCTACTTTTCTAACTTCTCCATCGCAGCAAAGGCATATTACTTCACACGTCAAGTGACGAGGAAGTAATACAATCGCGAAATAATTCGAAAATGAGATGAGTTGTGTTTTTTGGATGTTCGCTTATTATTGGCCCCGCAAAAACTTGGAAAGTACGAGTCGAATTTTGATAAAATTTTCACACAAGGTGGCCACTATGCCAAGGACGAAGAACCTTTGTAGTTTTTGAAAATTGATCCAGTAGCGGACAGAGAAAAACAAAAAAATTAAAATCAGGCATACGTTTTTTGACGGTTTAGATGTTCCTGTAGGGAATGAAAATTGGCGGCTCGGTGTGGTATGGGGTAGGGCATGTACATGTTGCATCTTTAGTATCAGGGAATTATTAACAAGCTTCTGATCAAGACAATAAACGAAAATTTAAATGACAACAACACCGATTTGACGCTGAGAGCAGACCTAGTGCCGATTATGGGGATATGGGGCAGAATAAAATGTTTATAATCGGGTTCTATTTGGGTGTTAGGAGTACCTATCAATTCAGTGTTCTGCGAAACAGTGGGATCGCGCGTGGAACTTCAAGATCGTCGATATGTTATATATATGTATAAATACAAGTTTTGATTTAAAATCTGCGAATCTAGAAGACGTGGGAAGTATAGATTTAAGATACTTTTCGACACTTTTTGGAGGCCAGAATACAGTATATGGTGGACTATACTGCATCTTATTACGTTTGATTTTGCCTCACAATAATACACATATCTAATCTCCAAGGTGACAAAAAATGTATTTAATCCTTAAGGAGATACAGTACAGATGTTCATATAATTAACCAGATAAAAGATAAGAAGTTTATTTTCAGAATTATTTTTTTGGATATGCAACATTTTTAAATAGGTATTTACCGATGACATCATAATTATCTGAGGAAGGCCAAACTGTAAACATGAGCAAAGAGCAATTCACGCATCGTTTATAAAATATGGGAAAGTAGCTGACTGATATCAGAATTAGGAAAAATACAGAAGGATATTTGAGTACAACTCAACGTTTTTCGCTATAAGACGCTATACCACAGTCGGCGTGGTGGGTAACTTCTTTATACTTTCTTTTGTCAGAATTTCCACAGTGATCATTTGTGGGTAGAAGAAAATCACTATACCGTAAGCGAAACCAATTTTTGGAATAGTTTCGTTGGTTTTGATGTTATATTTATGTTGTCAGTTGTTGTTGTTCATTACCCCTAATGTGTTTGATTTTTCCTATTAAATAAATAATAATGTTGCAAGTTAGACAATAGAACGGTTTTTATTTGGTAAAAAACCGTTACGATTTTTTTCTTAAAAAATATCGAAGGCAAATCTTTGTTTAGTGAACAGCTTCTATCTTCAATCGTTATTGAAAAATTCAATCGGAATCAACAAGACTTAAAAAAAACGCCCTCTCTTTGCAACGCGGAATCTCTGGACCAATATTTCTGTATGAAGTTTATATTTTCTACCTGCTAAATCTACCATTGAGTTTTACCTTACATTACCTAACATTATTCAAAATTATTATCATACATTAAGTACTTCAATAGATTGTGGGAAGAGTAACATAAAAAGATATATTATTTGAGGTTCATTATACTCTAATCACGTTTAACGCCAATCTCGTCTGTACAACTTTGAGTCACGTATTCTAACTACCGTTTAATACTTAGAGAATACTATATGGCCGTATAATTGAGGAAAGTAATTTCATTTGCAATAGGAATACTAAACGGGTAGAACGAATGAATATATTGATACAACATGGCATGTAATATTAACTTGTATGTTGTCATTAGAAAAGGAAATTCAAAATTATTTCATTTTCGTATCAAATCTCATCGCAACTGAGATGATTTTCATAAAATATTTCGGTCAACTATTTTCATTTCATCTATACTATACGCTTCAGTTAGTATAAGACGAATTTTGAAAGACTTTGTAAGCGCTCAAACTTGGATGGGTTAAAAGTTGGGGTTGTATGTAAATTTTGCATATTTGGTATTATTAATAAGCAAAAGTCGCTCTGCTGTTGAAACACTTTTAATTCCTGTATCTTATGCACCTGCCACAATATCATTTCTCGCGCATTCTCCATTTTTCCGTTAATCTGAGACCAAAGTTGCAGATTTACAATTTCACAGCACATCCTACTCATTTCAACACAGCAAAGCTGAATATGAATCTAATTGGAGCTACTTTGTATTTTGCTTGGGAAGCAAGTAACAGTGTCAACCTCGAGTCGCATCATTTGTGATTAACATTTTCACAGTAGACGATGAATTTTTGTAAGAAATTAAATTAATTGAAATCTGTTTAAAAACCAGGAAAGAACTGGATGTTGGTAAGTATATAAATCCTAAACATACGCTAATCCAAGTTTCAAGCATATTGCTACGACAAGAGCCTTGCTGGCGCAGTAGTAGTATACTGTACCACTATAAATCTTGATAAGAATAGACTTGTCTAAATCTCGTCTCCTACGTATATAAATACAGTGCTACTATTGCTACAAGAATTTGCTCTAGATGCCCACCAGCCCAGGTGTAGTCCTAAATACAGATTGGACAGATGACGCGAGGCCGAATCGTTCAAATTCAACATTCAAATTAACCTTTACAAGTCACCGTACGGCCAACTGCCAGATGCCATCCTGTGGTGAAGTACTGTTGCTAAAGC
Organism: Acanthoscelides obtectus; assembly: GCA_963669975.1. Classification (NCBI taxonomy): domain Eukaryota; kingdom Metazoa; phylum Arthropoda; class Insecta; order Coleoptera; family Chrysomelidae; genus Acanthoscelides; species Acanthoscelides obtectus. The sequence goes on from CAVLJG010000007.1 coordinate 25,151,016, forward strand.
CGGTGTTGCCGACAGGACACTAGCATATCTTTACTTCCCGCGCCAGTAGCGAGATGTATTATGATCGCGAAAAATGATAAGATATCGTATTTTGGATGTTATCTGACATGTACACCACGAAAAACGAGGATGATTTGCATATTTTGAAAATCGATCCAGCGGCTATAAACTTACAGCTTAGACTTCCAGTAATGCCCTCTCTGAAGCAGATTTAACATCAAATCAGAACCACACATTGATAACTGAAATCTCATGTCGTTTAGGCAACGAACAACTACAAAATGAGTTCACAACGTGTCCATCAGCTAGCTCTACAAAAGTACAGAATGTCATAAAAAAACATTACAATGTCAAAAAAATCGACATAATGTCACTTTTGAAGATACGTAATACCCGGACCGATCACCGTACGGGTATTATACGTATTGCATAGACAGTGTATACTAGGACAGAATATAACAGATAATGTGTACAGATATTTCCGAATATGCACGTGTTTATCATAAAAAATCTTTTCTGAAATAATGATTGCTCATATATCACGAACATTTCAATCAGATGGGGAGATTGGTACGATTATTACCCCTTAAGAATATTATGTATTTTCCAAGTTTTATTGGATTCATAGGAATGATCTGTCTATTCTATAGCGCTATGTCAACTCTGTGGAACTTCGTGAATCTATAACTGGCAGGTAAGACCGCGCGTTTGTTCCCAGAGTGTCGAGATTGTGCAACAAGGAATCTTTTCCAAGTTCTGCAAACCTTAGGCACTTCAAAAATCGAATTAACAAGGTGTCTTTAAGCTTCTTATAGCAGCAGCGGTGCCCCGATGTTTAGGCTGCATCAGTATAAAACAACAGAGGGTATATTTCAAGAAGTATGCGCATTGAACTTAAATTGATTCAAAGATAAAAATTCAACTGTATTTTCCTAACTCCATGCGTACCTGGCTGGTATCTAAAAGTCGAAACGCGTCAAGAGCTCGACATTCTTTGATCAATCGATTCATTGATTATGTAATAAGATTGGAAAGAGGTTTGCAATTCAAAATAGCGCACGCGCTGGCCAGATCCGGAAATGGAGCATACATGAATATGATCATTTTTCAAAACGAAGGGTATCTGTTATAGCATAGCAATGGTGTATTTTAGAATTGTTTTATTTGTAATCGTGAAAACGGATTGATTTCCGGGGCTCGCTTTTTCAATTTAAGGATTAACTACTTCACCTGATTTTCAAGCTACTTGCCCTGAAATCAAGTTAAGCCGAAGTGAAGAATTAGATAATAGCAATTTTATATCAAGTCAAGTAACTTTTACGTCTGTCCGTCAAGTACTTTTGAAAATTCAAGTAGTCTTGATATTATTTGATAATGTTTGCAATATAAATAAGAGTAGATTATAAATATATACAACGAAAATACATTGACTGTTTCAAAATGATGATAAATTCGCCATCCACGAGTTAAGACACAATACTTAATTTCTGTGACAAAATTCATATTAATTTTCATGCTCTAAAAGGACTAATCCAAAAATCACATAAAAATAGACCTACTCATTTGAAAAAATCAACTTTGTTGTGTGGCCTTGTGAAAATCTGAATAGTTCAAAGCTGCAGCCTGATATTTATTAGTAACAGAAGGTTAATACTATGCCTGGTAAGAAAAAGCTTTGTAGTTTTTTAAAATTTTCTGCTCTAAATAGATACATCGTCCTGTTGCTAATATCCGATGCTACGCCCATGATGGCTAGACAGTGTAAGACGATATGCACCTCCCAGAGAGCCAGACAGACAGACATCCCCTAAATTAAACAAATCAACCCATTAGAATCCCAACTTTACCGTCTATTTTTATTATTTATTACCTACCGTCTGGATTGCTCTGTGTAGACACACCAACGAGTAGTGTATGAAATTCAAGTATTTTTTAAAATCTATGCTTGTCTAGGTTTACGTACATCGCTGTGATTCTGTTTTCGGATCAAAATATCTGAAATTTCGGGGAAAAATGTATGGGTTAATTTTAGCACGGAATATATTTCTCAGAAAACAACTGAAGCTAAAAGATATTTATCAAAGCTGGAAATAATAATTTTTTGTCCATATTGGTGGAATTGAATCGATCACAGTGCACGCGCTAGACAAAAACGGAAAAATCATCGGACTGATACTGGAACATATGCGTGGCATTTATGGTGAAATCTGTACAATGTGGGGTCAACTGAGGGCTAGCAGAGGTGATTATTTCATTTGCCGGATCAAAAGAAAATTGTCAGTTTCAGATTTATGTCTCCACAAGTATAAGTTGCATGAATTTTCATTATTATCCACAAGCACAAATATTCATGTCCACTAGGTGGTGGTACCTTCGCGGACGCAGCGTAGGGGATGGAAGTAAATACCTTCAAAATAATTAGGCATACGTCGCAGTTCACCTTCAGAGACAATTATCGCAACAAGAATGCCTTGCTGAGTTACTGTCTACTGTCTACTGTCAAAAATTGGTTTGAGCGCATGCAGATGTGTATCAATCTTCGTGGAGAATACTTCGAAAAACAATAAAGTCATTTAAAACTACCTACCGTGTTGTTTTATTTTCATATGCAAAACTTAAAAGACATCCCTCGTATATTAAAGCTTTAGTGACAACTGCTGCAGCAAATTGGAGATATTTAATATCTTTTCACCCCCTATAAGTCACATGTAGGTTTTAATATCAGTACTTCATATTATGTTAGTCTGCTAATAAGCGAAAAAGTGATTTTTGCAAGTTGGACGTTTAATAAAGAAAATCCAAAAAACTTTCATTAAGAAACATTAGATAACGTTTTATGCACCCCCAACAAAATAAATTCCGTTGTAAAATTCGCCTACAGAATGTTTTCTATTCTTTTTTGGGCTAGTTTGCCTGTTCTATGGAGTATTGCACATACATTTATGTATGTATACACACATTCGAGTAATTTTTAAATCTAAGCGTGTCTATGTTTACGTAAATCACAAACAAACTGAACTGTAATCCTGTAAACGTCTGAGTATTTATTTCGTGTTGATGGTCGATTCGAAGTCCCTTTACGATTTACATAATTTTTAGAAAATTATCGCACCACTCGCTGATTGATGCACGGGCACTGACATAATTTAGAGAGTATGACGGTGAAATGTGCACGTTTACTCGAAAAAAAAATCATAAACATCCGCAGAGCAGTTGATTTATGTAATAGCCTAGGACGTCACATTCCAAAGTCAAATTGAGTTCAATATTCGTAGTTTGTGATACGTCTGATACAAACTTCAGTCAGAGTAAACTGATAAATAGCAGTTAAGCACCCTGGACTAATGTTCTTTACCATAGGGTAGTTGTGAATGTCAATTCATCAGTTAATTTACTCGTAAAAATTATTTTTGCCTGTTAAAAAAAGGCTCTGTCAAGTCTGAGAAGGCTTCCGAATAAGGCTTGGAGAATTTTCGAGAGAATGTCTGTTTATATTGCTCAAACTTCTAAGAGTTACTGAGAGATATAAAGCTCGACAAGAGTCTAAAGCTCAGTAAGGTTTTCGGCGGTTCTTAGAAGAGCATCAGGTTTTTTTTTTATATCAAAACAGCCGCGCAGGCAGAAGCCTAAATGCCGGAACACCGCGGCTAGGGTATAACAGAATATACGGAATATTCTATATAGTAGGTATACAGAAATAATAAAGCTATGTTTACGGTAAAATAGCAATGAAAACGTAAAAGTGAAATTGAAAGATCGCGCTTTGGGGCTGGAACATCCAAGAAAGCGATCTGAATATACTCGCGAAGTATCAATAGCATCTTGAAGACGCTCTGCGAAAAGTAACATCAAACCGATAACTTAGCTATCGCAATAGGAAGGTGTCCATTTCGGTTTTCAAATTCGATTTGTAAATAAGATTATCCTCCAACCGCGCGACCCTTGACATGGATGCGTAGCTTCATCGTACCACTTAACATTGTACCTTTTCACGTAGGATGCAGGGTTGGGCTGGCACATTCAGATTTTTTCGGAACTTAATATCTCGGTTATCTTAAGGCTTAGGTGTATGTATTACTAGAATAATTTGATTATTGTTGCTCTGTAAAGTCTCAACTTTGAATACATTCTGTATATAGAAAATCTGTTTTGAACTCAGATAGCGTACTCTAAAGTAACATCGTTCTGGTAAAGACACAGGGCCCCAAAGGACGTCACGGGAACACAGTTTTTCTTAAATATTCGTAGTTTTCTAGGAACCAATTGGTTCGTTGTTTCTCACAGGTTCGGACTATTTCTTTCTTTTTGCACTCTGTATAATAATAGCAGCATAATGATAAATTCGGAGAGCGGTGAAAAAATGAACGTGTATCATATCGATGGATAAGATGTTCTTAAAAAAAACACGATTGTTTTAATGGCGTAGTTGTTAATGTTATACTGAAACTCTTTATTTTCGCGATTATTTCTGGATAACTTTTGAATAAAATCCATTTTAGGATTACGATTTTTTAACAAAATTGTTACCATTTGTATTATACAAGAGAATATAATACATAAAAATTAGGAAATTTTTAAATTGGACATTCTTACTTTGATATGCAAGACAAAAACGGTATGAGAAGGATATTTAATAATAATAATAAAGAATATATGGCAAGTTATCCACTGCAATGCACGACAGCCATTTTTGCACCAGTTTGCTCCAAAAGAAAAGCTTTGTATTACTTATTATCAATTTTTAGGAGCTTTTGGTTACTGCCAGAATTTTCGGTCGAATTATTAATGAAATTAGCAGTATATTCGCTTTTCGGTGTGAAAACAAATGCGGTACACCAGTGTAAATATGGCTTAACATGCTCTACGTTAAATGCTTGCTAGAAAGTGACTGCAGATCATTAATAATGATGCAGGCAGACCAAACAAATGAATTGATGTATAGGAGTTAGTATGCAACGATTTCAGATATCATAATCGTGTTGCAAAGAGATCGATGGATCAGTTTTTAAGAACTTAGATGTTATCCCTAGCATTTCCAAATATGCGATGTATGAGTTGGTGTACGACGTCTTTTAGACTTCATGACTGAATTTAAGTTAATATGCTGAGCAGGTCTCCATGCCCCCTTCAAGTTTGGAAGCGGATTTATAGAATATTTATTCATAGCACTGAGGCTGATAATGACCGATATATCCTTATTTTTCCTGCATATACTGGGGATACAGCTGGAGTAGGTACATAATGGGTAAAATCTAACCTAGGTGCATCTTATTTGTATAGATACCAAAGCAAAAGCTGAGATGAAAAAAGAACAAACGTGTATGTACCTTGCAGCCCATTGAAATTGGTTGTTACAGCCCTTATAGGTTATAGCAGTAGTAGTAGCGATCCCCATTGAAAATACAACCAACAACAATCAGTACCTTCTTCCTATTGTAGGTGAGTTTTTGCCGCATGGCGGCTATGCATTTTTCTATGACGCGTTTCAGCACGGCCCCCAGCAAGACATGTTGATCGCAACTGGAGGCTGAGGTACTGGATTGTGAGGTCGCAGTAGCCGCACCGCGGACGCGTGTCATTTGAGTCCGCCGCCGTCCTCTGTACGAACGGCCCGCTCGCCCTCCCGATATGACACCTCTCGATCGAACCGTCCGTCGTCGGTCACACCGATTTTTGGGGGTGGCGGGTTTCAGCGTGCACAGCCACTTCTATGTCGAATCGCGACCGATCCACCGGCTCGACTGACAGCACGGGCTCCTGTCGCGGGACTTCGCCATGGCGGCGCGGCGGACGACGGGAAAAGCGATGCCCTGTTGCCACATTTACGCGACGCGATAAATGAAAAACTTTTCCGACTGAGCTTTTACAGTATGAATGCTTAGCAAAAATTTATCAATTAAAACCGTCACAGATCTCTTTCTCTCTCCATCCGCATCCGTTGCTCGAGATGATCGAAGGCGACCCCGACCACTGTCTGCCTTGACGGTGCTGAAAGATGTCTCGCAAGGGCACAAACGACTAGTTCTTGTCGAAATTACTGCATAAAATATGGATTCAAAAGGAATATAATAATAATAATAATAATAATAGACGTCTTTATTTATCCACAATTACATTGTAGTATAGCCAAATGTCAGACTTATATGCCGAAGTTTAGCATGCTGCTACTCTTAAACTTAACCATATAGTCTCTAGCAGATGTTCAAAAGAATACACTATCCACAAACAGATTTGGTTCATTACATCGAAAGTAAAATTTAAAAAAAGAGAAATAGGCATACTTTCCAAACCCAAATACACCAAAAAATTATTAATCTGAATTAAAGATGGAATAAAAAAGAAATAAATGATTACGTAAATTATATGTTTGGAGGGTTGAGTAATAATGTTTTAACTCTTTGTCGAAAGACAGGTAATGAAAATTCTTTATATACTTTAGGAAGGTCATTATAAATAATAGCAACATTGTAAGAAAAACTGCGTTTAAAAAGTGTAGACGTATGCAGGGGTATTCTAATATTATTTTCTCTGAGAGTTCTGCAGTGAACATCATTATTAAGTGAAATTTTTTCCTTCAAGTAATAAGGTTTAGACGTGAGCAGCAATTTGTGAACAAAAAGTGAATAGTGATACTTGACCATGTCATTAATTTTTAACCAGCTTAGAACGGGATATTTCGCTGATACATGATCAAATTTACGTAAGCCAAAAATGAATCGTATACAATTGTTTTGAATAACATGAATAACGTTTTTAGTGAAATTGTCTAAACAACTATAGTATACGATATTACAATAATTTAGTATAGATATGACCAATGCTTCACATAGTTTTTTACGCAACTTAAAATTTAGTAAATACCTGTTTGCTATAAGAGTCCGCTGCCGTAGGTAGGTTTTCTGAGATAGACTTTTAACATGTTCAATAAACCTTAATTTTGTATCAAAAACAACACCAAGAATTTTTGCAGAATCAGAAAATTGCAAAATTTGGTTATTTATCTGAATGTTCAAGAGCTGTGTTACATTGTATGTTTTTCTTTGTGCGCAAAATAATAACATTTTAGATTTTTGTGGATTAAAAAGTAGATTGTGATCTAAAGAGTATTTAATTAATTTATTAACATCGTTTTGTCAAATTTGAGTAGTATTATTGACATCATCTGGGTTAAAATAATGGAGCAATTGTGTATCGTCTGCAAATGACTGGACATGAGAATTATCAATACTTTTGCTTAAGTCGAACGTATATATGAGGAACAGAAGCGGCCCCAATACAGAGCCCTGAGGTTACGCCTGAGGGAATTATTGTCACTTGAGACATTTCTTGATTGAGAAAAACACACTGAGTTATATATATCCATCAGCGACTTCGCAATGCTTTATTATATCGGAATTTCGTATATTTAGCCGATTGCCCCAGAAGGAGGGTTATGTTTTTCGCGAGTAGGTATGTATGTATTGTATAAATGGCTTGATGGACGTTGACATTCGATGGCACGACTGAAGCTTAAATCTCGTAGGGTTTTTGTATTTTTTTAAAATTAACTTGTTAATGATTGTCTTTAAAAAAATAGTCCCTATAATTATAAATAGCTATTTACGAAGGCGAATGTCACACGATCATTGTTTGCTGTAATAGCTAAGCATGTACGGAAAAAGCACATCACATGCGGTTTACGAATTAGCGTCTAAAATAATGTGTCATTTAAATAACGGTGATAAGTGCATCGCTTTGTTTTTGGATTTAGCAAAGGCATTTGACACGGTATCTCATCATATGCTCCTCCAAGCACTGGAGGGACATGGAGTTAGGGGTGCTGTGTTAAGTGTATTTAGAGATTATTTAATGCATAGGATTCAGTGTGTCAGGATTGCTGACGTTCTAAGTGAATCAAAGACGGTTCAGCATGGATTTCCACAGGGTACAATACTTGGACCGATTCTTTTTAATATATATGTAAATGACCTCTGCAGTCTTGCAGTTGATGGCGATGTAATTGTCTATGCTGATGACATCGTCGTGGTGTTTCATGGAGAGACATGGGAATCAACGGGTGAAAAATTGAAGACTGATTTTGCAAAAGTTAAAATCTTCTAGACACATTTAAATTAACTCTGAATATAAAAAAAACTCATTACATTGCCTTCTCTATAACCATGGCTAATAGACCAGCATTTAATCAAATTAAGCTTGATAGAGATGATCCTTTGAAAGAAGTAAATGAAATTAAATATTTGGGGGTTGTTGTTGATAAGCACTTGAAGTGGGACCGACATGTGCTGTATTTGAGCAAAAAAAAATAGATTTTTCATCTATCAATTCTACGCTCTTTGTAACATACTGAACATTAAACTACTATTAATGATTTACAAACATTTGTGGTGCCCCTTTTGGTATATGGCATAATTGTGTGGGGTGGGATGTACGGTTCAAATCTTGGGCAGTTAAGAGTGGTGCAGAACCATATTGTGAGGATTATTCTAAAAAAACCTAGACTATATCCCACTATGCAACTTTATTCTCAAGAAAAAAACAATACTAAAATCTTATATATTCTTGCAGTATGTAGTTTTGTACAGGCAAATAAGCAACTAAATACAAATTATGTGTCCCACAATTATATGACCCGAGCAAACACTACTCATAACCTGAACGTCCCTCAGTCCAGGCGAGATTGAAATTTGCGTTTTGTGACATATCTTGCACCTAAATTTTACAATTTTATTCCTGCTAATATCAGGAATATTGAAAATAATAAAAAAATTAATGTTTCGTTTAAATTGTTCTGTTGTGTGTTCTGTGAACAATTTATGCGTTTATTTTAAATTGCTTTGAGGTAGATTGATCTGCCTATTTGTTTCTTTTCTTTCTTTTTGATATAATTGTGATACTTTTTTCTTTGATCTTCAGTTACATCTATGACTTAGAACAAAAATATGAAATTTTCTTTCATTTTGTCTATACCGTGTTTAATGTTTTGTCGGTATTGTTGAGTGATTTTATACAAAAATATATATTGCATGATATTTATCAATTAATTACTGTTTTGGACTGTTTTTGGGCATACAAGTTTTTTAAACTTACGCGCTCATATATTATAGAGAAACCTTGTTTTTGTTTTATTAATGTATAGGTATATATTATTTTTCTATTGGTAAATTTGGGTTTTGCTGAATAAATGTGGTAGAGTTCAGGGCGTACTGTTCTCTCCAACAACAGATGTGATATTTATTGACGGTGTAGTCAGAACGTCAGTAATCACACATACCCACAAAATAAAAAAGTGGTATGTATGATCCCACTCCGTTTTCCCAAGTACTTTTTCACGCTGAATACGGATCTGAAGTCAACATTGGGGGGTCGGTGGACAAATAAGAATCTAATCCAGGTATTAAGATCACACATTTTGACATATTGCAGGTCCACCAAAAGTACACATTTTTTAATTCTGATGTTAAAATTACTTTCATATTTCCCCCAACTTTGACTTTAGATTCGTGTTCGGAGGGAAAAAATACATGGCAGAAACATAGTCGGACCCCAAGCATACACTACTTTTTTATTTTTTGAGCACGTGTTATTGATGGTTACGTCGAAATCACTGACGCTGAAGGAATGACCAGAAAATACTGATATATAGTACAGTCCTCAGTAAATGCTAATCGCGTGACGTTCACATGAGGAGGACGCTCAATATTTCGGAAACAATTTTTTCCTTTACACACGACACAACCCGAACAATTCATTTTCTAGCCATAATAAAGTTATCTCGCCTGGTAATTACAATTTGACTTGCAGATTCCAGAATTACGTCAAGGTTGTATAATCTTTGTTATATTTATATAATGGATATAAAATATCCGAAATATAGATATCATAATGGCAACGCACAGTCAAGGAATACTAAACTGACAGAAAAGAGTTTTCAACGATTGATTTTGCTGTCCTGTCGTTATACTTCCTTAGAGCGACAAATCTGTAAATTTTGATCACTCGTATTAAATCTATAGCGAGCAATGAAAATGGACATTTGCACGCGGTTTTAGGAAAAAAAATAGTTCTGACAAGAGACACGACATAACATACTCTTTTCCTTAAGTAGAGAACGCAAAAATATCATTTATAGAAAATATGTGTCCAGGATATTCAAACTCTGGTACCGAAACGGAAGAGAGGATAGCATTGCACACCATACTCTGTTCCATTTTGGTACCAGACTATAAGAATGCTCACTGCAATTTCTTTGTTATATTTAATAGTGATTTTAATCGAAATCAACAATTGAAAGGTACTCGAAAAGAATCAGTATCAATGGTGTCGATTCTGCTGATGAGTAGATATTTGAGGTTATGGTAAATTATGGAATCGTTATGAAACCGCTGGCCACTTTTACACCGTAATAAAATATTAAGCAATCGTGTTCAACCCGTTATGACTTTCTATATCTGTTAGCACCGTTTGTGATGGGCAATAAAAGCGATAACTTCAATGTCGACGGTGTAGATATGGACATCACACTCACGAAAGAGTGACATCATCTAACTATAGTCCATTTTCGCGGGGATAATTTCAACTGTTAGAATATATCTGCGGTTTCAAAAATATCGCATGATCCCTGTTGACCGAAAATAACAGTAATCAAAGATCTCTGAATTGTGTAACCACTAAAAAGGCGTTAGTAGTAGCGGACGATGTGTTATGCTAGTCTCGTCCGTTTTGGTATCCAAGTATAGGAAACATTTGATAGGCCTCTCTGCACAGCGGTCCGAGATAGACCACTATAATAGTACTATACTCCATTAGTTGTGCAACATTGTCATATGAAGAATTTCATAACAAACATGTTTGTTGCCAAAAAGAATCCTCCAATCAGAAAATACTAGTAGGAACCCTAAGGAAAATCTAACAAATGCGGCAACAAAGGGCAACAGAGGGACGGAAAGCGGCGACGGCCGACAGTGTCAAGTGTAGCGTTGCGCGCGGCGTTGCCAATTGTACACGAAGGGTTTCTGGGCCGGCGGTTTTTTTCGGAGGGTTGCTCTTTGTTTAAAGTATTGACGTGTCTGTGCGGAGATGCGGCACGGCCACGGCACGAGTCTCATTCGGCAAGTATAGTTTGTTCTTCTTGTCGCCCGCAGACAAAGAAACACTACGATATTTCTAAATACCGTCACGGGTAGAGGGTGGATGGGTACATTTCGGGGTAAGGGGGGCATGGATTTCGCTACACATATGAGCATGGGCGAAGAAGAAATCGCGGACATGCGAAAATACGTAACGTTTTATTGGAAGCCACCAGACTTTTATATGTAACGAAGCAAAAAAGTGGTATATGCCTAAATAGAAATAAAAAATATCATACCTATATGACGAATCTGCATAGCTGTTACCAGCTACTAACAGAAACGCGATAAAGGCTCCAAAAATCTAGTACTCAGTTATAAAAAACTAAATACTTAATAATCACGTTTAATAACTGCCAATTATAATAGAAAAGCGGTTATAATAGTAATATCGTTCTGCCGATTGTTTTTTTGATTTTTGTACTGAAGAGTCGCGATGGTAATAACTAGGGATCGACGATACTGATCCGTATTTCGGAATATCGGCCTATTTTGAACATATAGGTATGAATTAAAAAAAAATACATGACAGTCCAGAGAAAAATATTTAATTTAAATATACTGTCAAACGGAAGAAAGTTTTATTACTACTGGGAAAATGTATTTTAATTGCATGAACTAACCTCTTTTTGTTGTGTGTATAATAAATCGAAAGTTAACAGCCACTCTGAATCTTCAGCTTTATCCGTTTAATGACTGCATTTTGATATATCCGTTTGTAATATTTAGACAGGTGCTTCTTTATATTTGATGTGTCCGCTATTTTTCCCAAAAAATCTGTTTTTTGTATATAGCACACATTGCACTATCGGTTTCGTCAGTCTATTGTGTGGAAATGCTGCCAGACAGCAATATTTTTCCTTATTTTAGACATTTTTTTCTTTAGAATCTTTGCTGGTTTGGTGACGCCCCATCTCGATTGAATTCAGGGGAGTGGTAGGCAGCAAGGGTGAGATCATCGTGACCGAAGAGTTGGAAAATTTCCTTCCGGCGACGATTTACAATTTTTATAGGTTATTAAAACTTTCTGGTGAAACACGTCGGTTACGAACCAGTTTGTCTAATTGTACAACGAAGATTAGCGTTTCAAAGACGTATATTTGAGAGTGAAGTCCGCGCTTCATCATTGTTAGTGACTGGGGCAGTATTACTTCTACTTTTTCCAGTTTATGATTAACTTTTTTGTAGGGATAAAATATCCAAAGTATAGCAAGTTGTTTTAATTATTTTAGACAACACATAAAAATTTTAGGAGCACTTTCTCCCTTCCAAGTTTTAAGGGTTTAATTTGAATATAACAGAAACACCTAATACATAGGTACTTAAATTATTTTTATGAATATGGCATAGGATTATTCAGCATTGCCGAAAATAGTATTTATTATGAATAACAAAAACATAAATTTACTGCTCAGATATGCCGGAAGATAATAATATGCATTTTTACAAAAATGAGTTTGGCATAATTGAAGTTCAGATTTTTTACAAATAATTTAACAGTTAACATTTTCGTCGTCTAGTTGAAGCTTGAGGGAGAGTAAACAACATCAAGAAAAGGATACACTAATTCTTATATCTTGAATATATTTCTGACAATTTGATCTTTTTATCTAATGTGATCGGAACTATTTCATTAATATTCACGAAAAATAGTACAATTAGTCTATTTACAATAAAACGTAGCAAAAAATAAAATTATGTGAAAATTGCCTGCTTCCAGAATAAAGTATATTCTGATTTGACAAAAAACATAAGGCGGTTTAACAATACGAAAACCCATAGTTCTGCCAACCCCACCTCCGTCAAAATCCCCATACCGGCGACATTCCCGTCAGCGTGGCAGCGTTGCCGACGCGGCCGTCTAGACGGTCGAATAACACTCTCCGCCGACCGTCCTCCTTTCCCCTCCCCTAGAGCTCGCTCCATGCTCCGTCACCCCCCGCCCGCGCAGACCCCTTCGCCGAGCGACGCTACCCGCTCATGTCCCCGCGGACCACTTTCTGATAACAGCGCCGGTGACCCTGACTGCCATGTCGGACGACCGACGACGGCACGGCTGCAAGCAGACCAACCAGACCAGCCTGCTGCTGTTCATCGTCGTGATAGTGCACTTATACACGAGGCAAGCACCCGCCTGACTTTCCTTGCCCCGCAGGACTCCGATGACCAGTCGACATTCAAAGTCATATCCACATCTCGTGTCTGCATCATACCTTCCTCACCCCTGAACCCAGGGCGACCTTTGTCAAGGTCAGACGTACCATAGACGGGTGACATAAAATCACTTCATGGTCGATACAAGTCGAGTTTTACCGGCAGACCTCATCGCCCCTCAATACGTCTTGACGGACGAGGAGGATTCCTTCTTTTTTCGCCTTACGTAATTTCCATTCCACAACTAAAAAAACGTGAACAAATTAACAGATTTTTCACCATCGTGACAAGGCGCTTATTCATGAGGCAAATACCCGGTTCCCTGGTTGTCTCCCCTTGGTCTGATGACCAGACGACATTCAAAAAGTCATAGCCACATCCCGCGTGTCGCCACCTTCCTCACCCCTGCACCCTGGGCGACCACTGTCAAGGACAGTTCTTGGTCGATACAAGTCGAGTTTCACCGTCCATCATCTTGACGCATCGGCCAGTTCTGGATGTTCAAAGTTCGACAGGGCTAGGATGGGAGGCTGAGGCCAGGCGGGTCTGCCTGGAAGGCACATCGGTCGGCGGTACAATGGAGAAGAGCTCTGAGGAGCAAAGCCTGTTGGTGTAGCGGTTAGAAGAGAGCTAGATCGTCCACGCTTCGTCGGTGCGAAAGGGTTCCCAGAGTATCCGTTAGATAAGAGTCATCGATCAGTCTGATCACCATCGATCGTGGATGACGTAGTCGGGGCGGCAGCACCCCGAACAGGTGAGCAGTAGTCGGGGCTAGGCGTTATCTGGGCCTTCGATAGAGTGAGCAGGTCATGTGGAGAATACTACTTCTTAGCCCTAAACAAATTGTCTCGGTTTTTTCAGCAGCTGCCTCTATACTCCGACCAGCCAAAATGAACGGTTCTTTGGTAGAAACTGAGCACTAGGACGCTTTTTGTTCGCACTTTGAAAGCATTAAACTGTACGAGATTGCTGCGGGGCTGAGGAGTTTTACTGCAAAAGTTTTATCTGATTTTTAGTATACACATACTTCAAAAATATACATTATTTCATTTTACGTTTTGAAATGATGTCTAACTCAAACTGAACTGATTTCATCTACAACTATTAAAAAATCAAAATCTAGGAGCTTCGTAATCATTCGTACCTCAATCGATCTTCCATACATCTCACAGTACGCTTCATCAACTTTTCCAATCTTTCTCGCAATAAAAGAAATTCGATAAAACACTGGTTCTCCTCTAACTTTTTTCAGAGGGTCTAATTTGTACAATCCTTCACGGACTGATGACGGCCTTGCATGCAGTGTGCAGAGTCAACCTACTTGATGCCATTTTTTATTGCATCGAATGAAAAGCAAATAAGTACGAGTAGTAAGAGTGTGCCATTTTATCTCTGGTTTGACTGGGTAACTTCGAGTGTAAAGTGTAAATAAGATCATTTCTTACGCGACTTTCTTTCACATTCTGTATTAACCCTTTCTACAAAGGAGTTACTCATACAAAGACAAACATCAGCAAATGACCAAATGAGGGGGAACACGCGCTTGTCTTCCCCGCAGTACATTACAATATTTGGGATTTTTAAGATTTGCCATTCAGAGAAAATTTGCAAGCCCCAAATATTTTTGGGGGTTCGGATGATACATTTGCACAACTTGCCGATATGTACGAGCCCCTTCCCACTTCAGTTGGCCCAACTATTGAAATCTTAATATTTTTCTTATCAAACACAAATAATAATAAAAATGTAGCAGGGTGTTATAGGTTTAAAATATTAACAACCCTAATCAAATTTGCAGCATAAAAATAACACATGTTGCAATTACAGCATATCAACCTATTTTCATTTCAATGCAAAATAAGTCTATAACGCATAGGTGGCTGTGAAAAATAAAAGCCATGACAATTTTTTTATTAATCACAGCTGTCAGAATACGTTTAAAATAGTTTTGGGTAGTTAATGTTTTCAAAATGGGTAGAGGAAAGGTTATTAGTGAGAAAATTCGGTTACTGATAATTAAATTTTTTAATTCTGGGAAATCAAACTCAGAAATTGTAACTTTGTTAGATTTATCGCGGTACAGTGTGAGAAATATTGTTAGAAGATATAACGTAACTGGTCCAGTTAATATTAAGCCACGATATGTGAAAAAAAGTAATATCACAAATGCCGACTGAAGAGCATTAAGAAGAATAATCGTGAAAAACAGGCGTGCCAATTATTTAAAATTAAGTGCTCTGTGGAGTGACGCTGTTGGAAGGAGAATTTCGAGGTCCACAACTCATAGAGAGGCCCACAAACTGGGATTTAGCATTTGCAAGGTAAGTTTTCTTATAAAAAAGTGAAGTAAAAACCCTAAAGTTGCACAACTTGTTGATAGGCCAAAGAAAAGCCACTTTAACTCCACTGCAAAAGAAAAATCGGCTTAGATGGGCTAAAGAACATAGACAATGGACACCTCAACAATGTTGTGCAATACACTGAAGTGATGAGGCCCGATTCGAAGTTTGTGTTAGTGACAATCGCAGTAGAGTTATTCGCAAAAAAATGAAGCATTCCATGTTGACTGTCTGAAGAGAAAAGTGAAATTTCCAGCATCCATTATGGTCCGGGGCAGTATGTCATCAAAAGGAGTAGGAAAACTTTTTATTGATGGAAATGTGGATACAAACAAATATTTGGCAATTTTAGAAGAATCGCTTTTACCAGTGATGGAGGCCAAGATTTTGTGTTTCAGCAAGATGGTGCAGCGTGCCATATCTCAAAAAAGGCTATAAAATGGATGGAAGAAAATAATGTACCACTTTTGAAATGGGTTTCTAGCAGTCCAGATCTGTCACCTATTGAAACTTTGTGGCACGAGAGGTTCTACGATAACATCCTGCTCGTACAATCACCGAACTGAGACAAAAGCTTCAAGAAATATGGGATTGTTTTACACCAAATGTTTGCAAATGCAAATGGTAAAATAACCGTCTGCTCATCATAAGACGCGATATGACAACCATATCATTATATTATGTATTACATATTATTAAACATTTTCAATATAGGAATTGAGAACAACGAAGTTAAAACAGAAACCATTGACGAAGTTGCGATTCTGCACCACATGTATCAAATGTTAAGGTATGTTATCCTAAGTCATCAACACTGCAGACATTGTATGCCAACGATGTTAACTAACATATATATGTCGCTTGAAAATGATAAGTAATTAGTGAACTCCGGTTGGCGGCGCTGTGGATCGATACGCCATACAACTTAGTGCGACTTAGAGATGTGCCGGTATTACAACGTCGCAGCTTTGTGCCGAACATAATCTTTTACGAATTGATGACAGCTTTGCGTGGAAAATGCAATAAACCTACTTGACGTCATTTTGTACTCTTCGCTTAACCTTTGCGATGTTAAATTGGCTCCTCAAACACTCCAGAGACTTACTGAGAAGGCCAAAGGTTCTAAAATCGAATCGGCCTTTTTATTTCTAAGCAAACTACGTCATTGCGCGAGAAATGTATAGTAGATAGTAAAATTTGTTGAAGAAACAATTTCGATTCGTGCTGATGTGTCACCAGCACTTGGGTTTATTTTCACTGTCAGTTTCAGTTGTGCAGATCTGCAGACCGTGGACGAACGTCCGAATGCTTCGTTGAAGATAAGACTGCAATCCGCAATTTGGCGTTTTTACGAGATAAACCTATATAATGCATATCAGTTTTGAAATTACGCAACACCCCTGCCGATTGGTCTAAGTAAATTGACCGCACTATCAAATTCATTCCGACTAGAGACTTCATACCATTCGGACATTATGGTCGCGCACTATCAATTGTTTTAGGTTAGCCATTTCTTGCATTCTGCCGCTAATGTAGCCATAACAAATAAATATCATTCCATTCCCAATAAAAGATAGCGAAGAAGATTGAAGCGGCAAATAATTTTTCAATATAAAAAAATCTTAAAAAAGCTTGAACTGCTATTTCCGATGTAGAGCATGATTATAATTAAAGAAAAAAATACGAAATGCTTGCACAAACTTACCGAAATCACTACATAGTAAACGCACACACTATATAACACAATAATTGTTCACTAACACAAGTTCATTCACAAACGCTGATTTCAACTGGCACTGAAGAGTCATGATTCTCATATCCTGTAAAAAAAACAACAATCAGAAACCAAATATTTCATATCTAGAAATAAACAATTCTCAAAAAAATATCTTTGTGGTAAAATACCGTAAATATTTTAAACGTGAACAAGGTTGATTTAAAAATCATTTTTGGATATTTCGCAAAGGAAAAATATGCATCGCACTATAAGTTACAGGAATTTATCCATTTGAAAATTCCTTATTTTCCTGGGTTATCAATCGATACTGCAGCTGCTGTTTCATGTTCTGTGGCAGCTATCTATCTTAGGCAACCCGTTATACGGTAAAGTAAGCGGCGTTGCAAATCACCGAACACTTGACAGTGACGTTTCCCTAGCTGCGTTTTGTGCAAAAAGTGATATGATTGTCAGATTAAGGAAAACAAGGCCCCAAAATTAAATAAACGGAACAATAATCTTGTAATGCATCAGGTAGCGGCGCATTAGCTCGGGTAAACTACATTACAGTATCTAACGCTTTCAATATAATCACTTCAAAAGAAAATATTTCACGCTCCAAGTAAGATGACGTACTAACCTAAACGCGCAAAGCAATTTTCCAAGCAGTTATGTCGATAAATGGGGATGCTAAAGTTCAACAGGAGAAAAAAATCCGATTCCGACAACCGGCCAAAGTGTTATTTGCAGCAGACAGCAAGATAGAGGATCTGCTGAGGAATGAGAAGACTGATATGCAACTTGACGAAACTGACTCATCAAGGAAGTGTTCTGCAGGTAGGGTCATGATTGTTTACAATGTTTGACATATATTCTAACAAAAGGATGGTTATTCTATCATAAATATATTTAGATGAATCTATATTTGTTTACAACTTGTATCAGGCATGATTTGTGGCCAGTTGCTCAAAGCAGAAGTTCTGAGTAATATGTAAGCTCAGAAAGAAAAAATGGCTTGTAAAACATGTAAGTAGTACATTTCTATATAAATTAGATACTTATCGGATTTCTGAGGAAGAGCACATAATATGTGCTTGCCTACAATCTTGTATTTTGAATTCATGCCATAACTTTTTGGTAGTATGGATCCATTATAAAACTGATTTTCAAAATTAATCTTGTAGGCTGTGTATTTCATTGATGAACTACACTTTACTAAGGCATATTTTGCACAATATTATTATTTCTGTTAAAGATTTTTAAGCAGATTGTAACATTAGTTGTACAACTGAATGTAGCTTATGTCTCAACCCTAGAACTGTACCCTGGGGTACAAATTAAAATCATTCTTGTTTGCTATAAGGTGATATGTTTTGGTGGGGGCCAGAAAGACATTATCATTGTGACTGAAAAAAATATTACAAAAACCTATGTAAGTTGATTTTTGTTTTTATAAATGACTGTCTTATTGGGGTACATAATATGTATCCCAGGGTACTGTTAATTTATTTTTTTATGGCTGGGGTTCTAGGCTTAAATAGTATGTCAAACCCAAACCCAAAATGAGCAATTTATTATCAGAAAATTACAAGCTAATGATTAGCAAGTTCCTATAATTTAAAGAAAATACTAAATACTCTAAACATATAGATATACTAATCACAATTTCACTATGCACTTATCTATCATACAACTTATCATACAGTGTATAGTTTGAACTGTACATTCAACATTAGTTTGATAGCAGGACAAGTAACTTAGAAAATAATAGAAAGTAATACAATTATTTGTATACTGAAAAAAAAAATGGCGTGGTACCCCTTTTCAGTTTTTTTAATTGTGAATTTCTGATGTGGAACTATTTGCTGTATCCTGCACCTGTATGTTGTGGTGCCCTGGTATTTGAGTATAAAAACAAACTATCAAAAATCTAAGAACTATTTCATTAGAGCTGAGAATTAACGAAAAAACTGATAATGCTGGATTTGGGATGTTAACTTGACAGGCAAACAATTTTTGTCTTTTATTATTTTTTTAATTTGAACATTGCTCATGTGCTGTGCCTAGTCAAATGCTTAGATAGAGCAATAGTTTGTGTTGCTATGTGCCCATCTACACCATACGCTGTCAATAAATGCTTTGCTAACCGCAGTGTAAACATAGCCTTTGTTTCGTATTTATAACTACCATATTTTAACTTGCTGATAAAAATAATCTGGTATTACAAAATAATTGGTAAACAAATATTCTAAGAAATGAAAATCCTATTAATTTTCAACATGCAATAAAAATTCTGATAACTGGTTTATATTGACTAATTTTCAGATAAACTTCCCAGTTTATGGTCATTTCTCAACGTAGAATTAACAAGAGACTATCAGCTGGAAAATGCAGAAGAAAGATTTTCAGCTAGACGAGAAAAAATCTACTCATTCATCAAAATACCGAAAGAGGTTGAAAGGTTCATGACATACGGTTTTATGCAATGTGCAGACTCCTTATTGTTTGTGTATACATTTCTGCCAATCAGAGTCATATTGGCTCTGTGGGCGCTGATCACACGACCCTTTAGCAAATGTTTTGGGTATGTAAAATTGATTTTCTACATTTTAAACGCAGCACTTTTCATGTTGACTTAAATCATTCATTAGCATAATCTCCAAAAAGGTGCTCTACCTTCTGTTGTTTCTGAACATTTGCTTACAATTTCCATTATCACAGCAATGTTTCCTAATCCTCAAATTCACCAAAACTGTACACAAATTCCTGCTAAATGTGCAAATTTTAAGGTACTCCCGTGTGGTCACCTATGATTCATACTGTATCTGTTATTATCTATTGCAGGTTTGGTGATAAAAAGAATAAAAGAATCCTAACACCGGCAGAAGTATGTGATCTACTTAAAGCCCTTATACTATTAGTGTGTACTGCAACAATGTTTTACTTAGATACAAATATGCTGTACCATTTGATAAAAAGCCAATCTGTTATAAAGCTGTACATATTTTTTAACATGCTAGAAATTGGAGATAGGTTCGTCTGTTTCATACTGTGTTGATTCTGTGATTGATGGATAATATTTTAGGCTGTTTTCATCATTTGGTCAAGATGCCATAGATGCATTGTTGTGGACAGCTACAGAGCCTAGAGATAGGAAAAGGGAACACCTAGGCACATTGACTCATTTGATGTTTGCCATTATGTATGTTGGTATCCTTTTTGGTGTTTTTTTAAAAATGTTTTTTGTTGAGGAGTGATATACTCTATATTTCTTATTTATTTTCCTTGACTCAATATGAATATAGTTGCTCATAGCACGCTGGTACTTTTTCAAGCTGTTGCTCTGAATGTTGCAATAAATTCTAGGAACAAAGCACTATTGACAATCATGATATCGAATAATGTAAGTAAGTGTTGCCACAATGCACTAACCATTAAAACTAATCAATCTTTGCCATAGCACTTTTTGTTTGTTTTTTTGGCTCACAATGAATGGTAGCATACTGGTTACTCCTTAAAATGTATAACAAAGCGGATCTAGTATAATCAATTATTTGCTGAATAGTATAAGTGAAGAGGAAAAGTGCAAAAACCGATAAATCCATATTTTATAGTTCTGAGACAGACGGAAAAAACCTGTAGAGAAAAATCCCCGTCAAATTTAAAATTTTTTGAACTTCCACTTTCATGAGGATTTAGCGGCTTTTGCTCTTGTCTGCGTTCAAAAACGGATAGAGCATATCGAAATTAACCGAATTCCATGCCTAACTCAAAAATTGTAAAAAGTGGAATTATGGGTTTTTGCATTTTTGCTCCTCGAATATCGTGTTTATAATTTTTTCCTTGACTCGGAGTAAATAGTTGCTCATAGCGTATTGGTACTCTTACAAGCAACTACTTTAAATGTTGCGATAAATTCGAGAAACAAATCGTTGATGACGATTATGATGTCAAATAATGTAAGTATTGCCTTCCCAATAACCAAATTCTACATGTTGATTAGATTATTTAATAAACTTGAACCAATCTGCATTTTAGTAATAAATATACAAAAATTACTCTTTGATGATTAGTCTTGAAAAGATAATTTATTTATACAATATCTGTTCGAAACATTTTTCTATCTAGGTCGTAGTGACCGATTTTTTTATGTACTGCCGATTCCTACACTGTTCTATATTCAGTTTTAAGTCAGAGAAGTACGCGATATCTGATGCTTTTGACAATACCAACAAATTCCAACCAATCAGCATATTCTAAAGGTGTATTATGTCATTTGGATACGTCATTTTAGAAACCGTATCCACTGTGCTAGGCTTGTTCTTTTTTGACTAAAAACGTTTAGTTTGTAGAGTTGAAAGGCAGCGTCTTCAAGAAATTCGACAACAACAATCTGTTCCAAGTGTCGTGCAGCGACGTTAGAGAACGATTCCATCTGTTCACGCTGCTGTCAATTGTCATCCTTCAAACGATGAAAGAGTACAGTTGGAAAGCTGACAGGTTTTGGGTCATGCTACCTGATTGCATCATTGTTATGGTGGCGGAACTGTTGATTGATTGGATAAAACATGCGTTTATCACCAGGTAGGTAATCACTAATATCTTTTTCAATGGAAATATCTGTATTTAGGGTGAAAAATAAAAATATTAAGAGTTTTTAGTGCCCTTGTTTTGCTGCTTATCACCTCATTTTGATGTTGCGTCGTAGCAGGACAAACCTCCATTATCCATTAGGAACTATTAAAGTATTTAATAAGCACACCCTATTTGGAGGGGGGGGGGGGGGGGACTAGAAGGTGATTACGTCAGCAATATTTATTATTTCTGTCGATATTGATTTAAAAACATGGCAGTCCTGCATGTCTATGCTCAAAAGTGAAAGTAAATGCTTCTGGTAGAGATGTTTGTTTTTTCAACCATCATCCTTATTTGCTTGTCGCTGTAAAAAATAACCTAAGGGAACGCTTAACGATTCGTTATTTTGGATGCGTTAAAAACTCTATTATTGAAGGCCTCCAAACAAGTACTTGAAAATTTTAAATTTAGCGTCATTGTTCAACAACTTTGCCCTAAAAATTAAACACCACACATGCCATTTATAGAACCGGACAGTTTATTTATTGATTGTTTTACGACCAATATTTTTTTCATGAAAATCATAATAGTGAAAAGTTAGACCTTAACAGTACCACAAATATGGACTTTTCGTGGCATCAACTGGATAATAAGTACTTCAACAAGACAGAGCCACATGTCATATGGCGAGCGGCACTCAGAATCTGTGAAATTTTAGCAGACGCTTTTTCTTGATAATACATAAATAATGGAATTTGACCAGCTGATTTCTTTTACCTTACAGGTTTAACGAACTGAACATAGAGGTGTACAAAGACTACACAAGAAGTTTGGCGTACGATGTAGCCCAAACCCGCCAAAAACACGCCTTCTCCGACCATTCTGATTTGGTGGCTCGCAGAATGGGCTTCATCCCCTTGCCCTTGGGAGTTGTGATGATCAGAGTATTAATTCATTCCATTAGGATTGACGATATCCCTTCTGTTATAGTATTTATTGTTGGATATTTGTGCCTTGGTAAGTCAATGCAAATCTTGCTAGGATCTTAGGCTTAGATATATGGAATTCTATTCTCACTAGTTTGCCATCATTTATATTTCATTTATGAAACATTTTTTTGTCAAGATTAAGGCAACGCTTTGAAAATGAGGCGGATTTTCCTGCTAACGTTTAAACGCGCTTTGAATATCATATGATCATTTTTTATATTGCTTTCTTATAAAAATTTAAATAATATTGTAAAATGTCAAGTTTCTTAAGAGAGCACATGAACAGCTTAGATAAATTATCTTGAAAACAAATGGTTAATTTCATTGAACATACATACATACATACATCTATAAATTGTGACCTACGGCAAGTACTATCTTGGTTTATAATTATTTTTATTTTTGAAAAACTCGCCGATGAAGTGATCGTGCCTTTATTCTGAATAATCAATACAGGTTGTTACACAAAACAAAGTAAATACAAATCTCATATAATTAAATCGGTCATTGCAAAGGCTTGTTCTACCAACACGCTTTTTATATCTAAAACGCTTTATTAAAGGTAGATGCTCATTTTGGGTATACACCTCGTAAGTCACTCTATTCCTTCCCCTCCAAATAGCACGAGGTAATTCACGTTGAGTGCAAAAATATTGTAAGTTCGGGACTTACGTTTTTGCACGCACTGCTAGACGCGACGGTGGGTACTTGAATGGGTCATATTCTTTCTTTTTCATATTTTTTGCTATGAGCGCTAAAACATAAATTTTAAATCCACAACTACAGAAATAAGATTGAAGGCCTTATCCGCTTTGACTAAAATCACTCGTTTAAAAGTTCTCTTGTTTCCTGACTGAGAAGTCCTTTATAAATTTTTTTGTTGAAAAAGTACGGTTTGATGCCTGAATAGTAAAATAAGACCCTGGATCCTCCCGATTAACGATTGTTGAAGAATTTTGAATTTATGGTCGATTCACGATAGTTGTAAAACAGGAAATTCGACTTTCCTGATGTACCTTAATACTATTAAAACATGCAACATTAAAACACGTGGCATGTTAATCAGTCGATATTTAAGTGTACTTTCAAAATAATATGCACTGACCGATTTAATTGTACCAGTATTCAATGCAATTAAAAAATAAGTACCCATAATTACGATCTGAATTGAGCATGCAATAGTTCTCTAGATCTTTGTTGATACATTAGGATGAAGGTAAAACACCGGATTGAAAAGTAATTTTTAATAAATTGTGATCATGTTTAATGTTGAAAATATTAAGGATTCACTACAACCTATCCAGGTATATCTGGACTAATCCCAAAACAAATTCAGTTTACTGAAATTCATAAATTATAAACTTGGCAGTTACTTTTAAAGGCCGTCTCGCCAATCTTAGAGCTTTGCTGCATGTTTCATATTGACATACACATTATTCACATGCATTATGTCAGCTAACGATTTCCAGATATCTGCCTAACGTTTGATATTCAGTTTTACTTATAATACAAAATTGCAAACATTTATCCTAGTCCTTGTAATACTGTACTCCAATAAACTTATGTCCAAATGATGCAGTTTATATCAAAGGTCATTAACAGATAAATTCGTTAAACAAGTTTTCCACCAGCTTGTAGCAAATTTAAGTCCTAAGATAGGTTTTTTGGAATATTTTTGCCTGCAGTTCAAACAACAAATGGGCTTTGATAATGTTGGTCTTCTCCTGGGTACCCTGTACTTTGTAAGTACCCAATCATAATTTCTTTGATATTTCAAAGCATCCTGACCTTGGAGGTGGGATAGTATATGTCAATTTTTTGGTGCTAGTAATTTATACGTTTCCAGTTTATATATTTTCCACAAATTTTTCTTATACATCAAATACCCATCAACTCTCCGCCTTAACGGACTTTGATATAAACCAGATTTGAACTGCTTGATATATTTTTTGAGTATATATAAGTACATATTCAAGTTTTTCCAATCCAACTTATATCATCCTTTACAGGAACTTTCAAAATAACGAATAGCCTTTTAATCTTGGGTAAAGCGTGTGACCTGATATCGCAGCATAAGCAAGAACGGACTTCAATGAATTCGCCCTTAACACAGCGATGTAACAGCCCGTTAACCGGGGCTAGACTCAAGGTGGATCATGCGACAAGTCCGTCACATACCATCATTGAACAGCCACATGAATGTGGAGATCAGGTTTCGTCGAACTACACCCCAAATAGTGAGTGAATGTTTTTACTTGCTTCAATAGACGATGGAAGCCCTCTAATGGTGAACGTTTTCGATGTCGAATTTCGTTTGGATGGATCGAGTGATTTTCAAAATCAGAACTCGAAAAGCTGTATAACAATAGGATATAAGGAAATCATTGTAGTTGCTATAATTATTACGTTCTATTAAGGAACCAGCATTCTGTCAGCTTCTACAGTGTGTGGCTTATTGGCATGTTACAAAAATTGTTTATGACATGGGTAGTTCTCTTTCTTGAATATCCCAACAATTGAAATAATGTTTGTACTGTACTCCCATTGGATGGATCAGCCCAAACCAAAACGATGCACCAAGTACTACTTTTTTGCGTTTTTATTTGAGTCTTGTAATAGCAAGGTGTACGTTTTTCACTTTAAAATTTAGCACGCAGTTGCAGTATTTAGTTAGCATTGAATTACGACTATTCTATTACAAAAGAAGCACATTTTCAAGACATTGTGAATGCATATATTTGACATCTTAAATCTACATTTTTATTGATTGTAGACAATGCAAGGCCCCAAGCCATCATTTCGAAAAATTACTCAATCGTTGGCATGCATAGCCATCATGAACCCTGAATTTAAATCTTATGGGTTCTGTGCTGCCTTCCGAACAATTTCAGATTTGGGAACGATAAAACCTAAATTATTTTTATGTATGAGTGAAGGTTTTTTTTCAGACACGTGGGACACTCGATATTCACGTTACTTCTGTACAAAGTGCCATCTATTACCAGAATCGACCACCGCGAAAGTTAAAACAGCAAGATGTCTGTTGGAAGTGAATTCCTGTCCGCATTGTCATGCTGAGGAGTTGCCAAATAGCACGAAACAATCTATCCATGGTTGGTCGTCTGTGTTACTAGTTTGTTCAATAAGGAGTAACTTGTGTCTATCATACCACCAGAATCAGCAAACTGGGATACAGTTATAACAGACAGCTTGCTGTTTTATTTTCACAGTGACCGTTCTGGTAAGGGGGTACTTTGAATAGAGTTGCTCAGTTTTCGTTTGCTGTCCATCAAGGCTATATTACTAAAAATTCTATACATACCTCATTTGAGAAGGTGATTATTAGTCTCGCACATTTTATCTTCCGGCCCACTTTTCAATCTAGGTATGTATTGTTTCTTAAACTTTGTTTTCCTTTTCCAGGTAGAGCAAAAGACATAAAATCAAGTTTGTTGTCAAATGGTTTTCCGCCATTGGATATTAATATAAAAATAGATCCTAGTGATGTGGATCAAACAATTCTAGGTAGTCTCGGTTTAGGTGCAGCCGTCATTTTTGATAATAGCAACGTGGATTTGAAAAATGCTAGTTTGAACGAGGAACTATTGAAAGTAGAAGGTACTGCTTATTTAGGAGACAACACTCGTCAGTTATTAAGCATTATCGGACTGTCACAAAATGCTCACATATATTCAAACTATTTTTAGGTGATGATATCAAAATTGAGCAGATGAGTGATGAACCAGTAACAAGAAGCTTTCCAGATATCAAAAGTGAAATAGAAACTGAAAGTGATCCCCTCGATGAAACACTAAAACGATCAGAATCAGAACCAAATTTAAATAAGACCGAATGTGAAGGGACACCTAATTGATAGGTTTCATTGTGGCTTGATGGGTTTTGGCAGATTTGAAAATAAGCACAATGGAACTGAAGGTGTTCAAAAAATATCATGCTAGTCTGATTTTATATAGTTTTTTTCCTAAATATTGTTTCATTGGAAAAGTAATGTTTCTATGCTGATTTATTGAGTGAATGAATCAGGAGTGTAAAACTTTGTTGGAAGATTAAATACAATGTTATACAATAAATATCATGCTAGTCTGATTTTATATAAAGTGGTTTTCCTAAATATTGTTTCATTGGAAAAGTAATGTTTCTATGCTGATTTATTGAGTGAATGAATCAGGAGTGTAAAACTTTGTTGGAAGATTAAATACAATGTTATACAACAAATATCATGCTAGTCTGATTTTATATAAAGTGGTTTTCCTAAATATTGTTTCATTGGAAAAGTAATGTTTCTATGCTGATTTATTGAGTGAATGAATCAGGAGTGTAAAACTTTGTTGGAAGATTAAATACAATGTTATACAATAAATACAGTCTGTTACCACTAATACTATACATACATACAGCTAAAGCATCATAGCAACTGTATATTAGGTAATTCTTTGTGACAGTTGCCCAGGAAGGTAAGTAAAATACTCAATACTCAGACAGTTTCACAGAACACATTGAATTCTTTTGTGCTACACTTTTCCCTTTTCATTTCCTGAGAATTTAGAATATTGAATGCACAATTGAATTTTTAAGAGTAATGTTGAATACTCTATGGTGTTATCCCTTATAAAAGATTAGTCCTTTAGTTATCATAAAAGCATTGTTACTATCAAATTAGCAACCTACAGGCAATCTGTATAAGTTTTTTGTGAATAGTAAGGCCACATTTAGCAAAAATTATGAATTCTCAATGGGTCAGTTAAACTTTATGGCAAGTGGATAAACTGCTGTCAATATTTTTACATACCTTTGGAACTTTAAAGTGAAAAAACTGCTGTTTTTAGAATCATGTAAATTATTTCTATTTTCCATTTATTATGATACATTATGTATGTATAAGCATAGTTTATGTGAAAACATAATTGAAGAATAAATGTTTTGTCTAGACAATGTTTTTGAGGATAGGTAGGATAATTTTCAGTAATTTAGTTTGGTGTATTTAAAACAAGTGTGTCAAATCTACTTCAATTTCAAATATTTATTCTCTTTTGACTGTCCCAAGTTGAATGATTTTTTTGCACAATATGTTTGTTCTGTTCATTGCATCAAACATAATGAGGCTATCAAATGTGAAAGAAATCTTACTACATTTAAACTGAGATTTTGATAAATACAGATGCAATAAACTGAGTGAACTGAAGTGGGGTGAGCTTATCTGAGATACTTTTTAAATCAAATTCAACTCATGTTTATCTATGAACTTCTAAATTGCACCTTTTGAGGTATTCTCTACCCTACTAATTCCCCAAGATGGTGGCAACTGAAAGGTATTGTCTAAATCAGAAAAATCAGGACTTTAAACCAAACCAATAAGTATAGATTTCCTAGTTAATTGAATAAGGCTCTGTAATCAGCAATTCTGCCTTTAAGCCTGGTTTTTAAACAATTTGGATATATGTACATTTTAAATAGATCTACTTCTCTTTGTTTTGGTTTTCCAGATTCCTCCAATTTTCACATTCTTTTTCCTCTGAAATTGTCTGACTGAGCTAGATTGGACAATGATTTATAAGCAAACATCTTATGGATCATCCCAATGGACAAACAATAATATTTACCTACACAATCAGTAGCTCAATGAGCACCACTTGGATGATATCATTACTGAATTACATAAAATTATTCTACTCGCTTTTAGTCTTAGATGTATTGGCATATAAATCAGTCATAGTATGAATTGATATAAAACAATGCTACTTGCCAGAAAACAATACAATATGGTGATTGCAAGTACATATGGTTCTATAACAAATACTGTTAAATCATAGTATGTTAACATTTCCTATGCTTAAATGTTTCCTCCATTGTTGTTATCCATTAGTAACAGTAAATGCATTTCAAACAGTTTTAGTAGTAAAAATTGGTAGTTGTTTGATATAGGCATCAAGCTTAGTTTTGAACAATTCAGAGCTAATAGGTTGAGACAGGTTGCACATAGGATTTTTTACTACATACTCTACATACACCTAAAAATATAGAACCAGATAGTGTCAGTTATTGTAAGGTACAAGCTCAACCTACCTGACTGTAGATCAGCTGAAGAATCTCTCGGACGCCTTGCGAATGTACATCTGTGTTCAAGACAAACTTCAGCCCTGAAGGCGTTTCCAGGTAATGCAAAGTATACTTTGAAGTTTTGTAGTAGAGGAAACCTTCTTTAGTGTCCGTGGGGGAGATTTTCGTAACGAAAGATTTGATGGAAAACAGCATACCGTACATAAGCTTTGCTTCCTGAAAAGGATATCGAGTTAACAAGATGCAAAACCGAGGGAACATGATAATCAACCTCCTCGCGTGTCATCCCAGACTGTTTGAATCTGTTCCATTCTTGATAGTATAACAAGGTACCCGATCTATCGAATATATAGATGTTATAAACAGTCATAACTTATTGAAAAGCGAAAAAAGTTATAAATATTCAACGACACATAACCTGCCAATACAACAAAACTGACAAGTGACAAACGATTAATTTGTCATATGAATCATGACATATCTTCTAGGGTGCGTTCCACATACGTAGGTTTTTGATATATACCTATCTCCTTTAGGGATGAAAATGGCAGATCGGAGTACTTCTCAGCAGGAGACAGATAACATGGCCACGCAAAACCACTATTGAAATATACTCTACTAGACTCTAGAAGACTATCCGTAGCTAAATTTTTCTCGAAATAGTTGCATTAACACTTAAAAATATGCAAATGAAGATGGGAAAATTGCCGCTTTGACCTTGTCATTCTTGTCACCTGGATTGCGGCGTTGCCAGCTCATCGGCCGATTTTGCTACCTCTGCTATTTTGCTAAAATGTTATATAAAAAAAAAGAAGTTTTGAATGAAATATTGAGGAATACCAATAAAGATATATAGAATTTTTACTAATTGTTATCAAATTTTCAATCATTATATCCTGTCCACAATTTGCACATAAACATAAAACACTTATTTATATTGCAGATTTCCACGTGTGAGTCTCTAGGTATTTTGGAGTAACATCAAGAGTAACATAGGATTGGTATTTAAAGTGTGAGGTAGAGTTGTAAAGAGTTTTCATAAACGGTATTAGGTAGGTTGCCCCTGTGTCTCACTTGCAATTGAAAAAGTTTGTTATCCATGTGATGCTAGATTAGAAAATGAATGTAAGTACATAAGAATACTTACGGGAACGTTAGATTAGTGCGCGTTCCTGAAAATTTCTTTTTATTATAATGTATTACAGTGTGGTCATGATAGCGATCAGACTAGGTTAAATTGAGTAATCACACAATCTTACATCAAGCATGTTTTTGCAACGCGTACTTGAATAAAATAAAAAAGTAGAAAAAAACACGTTTGTTTATAACTAAAAAATTAAAAAGATTTGGCCGAATTTCAGTTTTTCCCAAATACTTCAGTATATGACTAATCTCTCAGTGTATGCAATGTGCGCAATTTATTTAAAAAAACATAGGATGTCAACCCTAACACACAAGTAGATGAGTATGCAAGGCTCACCTAGGTTGCTTCAGAGGTACCCTGTTACCCTCAGAAGAATTGGAAGTAGACCTAATTTCCACTTTGGAGACACCTGACACCCGCGTCACAACACTAAAATACCAAAGCACCACTGAGAGACAATCGAGAACCATATAGTGAACATCAATACTGAAAAAAAGTAGCTAAACCGAATCGAGCTCTCCACGGAGCTATGAACGCGTAGACATTCCGCTACGCCGACGGTTGCCGAGAGAATGAAGCGTGTGAGTTGTGAGTGTTGTACCGCGCTGCGATTTCCAGAAACTCAGAATTCTGTATTAGGATCACAGGAACGGCGAGAGGTGTGCGGATGAGTGGTTAGAATTTCCCGCCAGTAACATATTAGGTTTAGCGTATTATATACCTCCTCGTGTTTCTGTTATCCTGATAGCAAATCCTTACCTATCCAATTTAGCAACTTCAGAAGAAACTTTTGCTTGAATGTGCGATTTCCAGAAACTCAGAATTCTGTATTAGGATCACAGGAACGGCGAGAGGTGTGCGGATGAGTGGTTAGAATTTCCCGCCAGTAACATATTAGGTTTAGCGTATTATATACCTCCTCGTGTTTCTGTTATCCTAATAGCAAATCCTTACCTATCAAATGTAACAACCTTAGAAGAAACTTTTGCTCGAATGTGCGATTTCCAGAAACACAGAATTCTGTATTAGGATCACAGGAACGGCGAGAGGTGTGCGGATGAGAGGTTAGAATTTCCCCCAAGTAACATATTAGGTTTAGCGTATTATATACCTCCTCGTGTTTCCGTTATCCTGATAGCAAATCCTTACCTATCCCATTTAGCAACTTCAGAAGAAACTTTTGCTCGAATGTGCGATTTCCAGAAACTCAGAATTCTGTATTAGGATCACAGGAACGGCAAGAGGTGTGCGGATGAGTGGTTAGAATTTCCCGCCAGTAACATATTAGGTTTAGCGTATTATATACCTCCTCGAGTTTCTGTTATCCTGATAGCAAATCCTTACCGATCCAATTTAGCAACTTCACAAGAAATTTTTGCTCGAATGTGCGATTTCCAGAAACTAAGAATTCTGTATTAGGATCACAGGAACGGCAAGAGGTGTGAGGATGAGTGGTTAGAATTTCCCGCCAGTAACATATTAGGTTCAGCGTATTATATACCTCCTCGTGTTTCTGTTATCCTGATAAAAAATCGCCCAGATGTCTTCTTGTAGCAAATTTCATCGTTTCTATTATGACCATTTTTCTGGACACTGCTACAATTGATATTTTTTTAAACTCCAAGATTGCTCAGCTAATGGGAAGGGATCGGCAATGAAACAATATAGTAGCAAGGTTAATTTACTGTATTCACAATTTGAAGTAAAACCAAGACAAAATCAACGCAAATACAACATTAATATTGTAACTAGAATATGTACAGCACTGGTGTGGAAAAACATTTACAAGTTAAATCATTCGACAAAATAACAAAATTATACAAGAATATGTAACAAATACGGCGGATATGTTTATAAAAAGCTTGCAAGTGTATGTTTTTTCATTTAGAAATATATTTTTATATCACAACACTAGAACTAAAGAATTATTTTTACAAATTATACACATTTTTAATCACAATTTTTAATTATTTACAATAGCTTTAATTTCACCTTCATATGTTTATTGCATTTTTAATTCCAAAATCAAGATCTAGAAAAGTGCTACTAGACAGTGTTCGATACAGTGACAGCTGCTTATTTTAAACATTGAACTGGTATATTTACATCATATTTCAATTAAAATGGCTGATTTTTCATATGGAAAAAAGTAAACTATTTGTCTTTGTCATTCTTTAAGCAAACTTAGTTATAACATAAATATGGAAATTTTAATTTTATAAAAGCTGTCACTATATTGGCATAACTGATTACCCTTTCTCTCTGTGATTCACATCTTGCATATAATGTTGGACCAGCGAAAGATTGCAAGCCGAAAGAATGCGGACAAAAAATTGCGAAGTTGTCAGATGTTCTACATAAAATGCGGTCCATACATATTAACATATTTAAGATATAGAATTGTTCCGCTGAATTTGGCAATGTAGCTGGAAAACCCAGGCCGCAGGTAAACATCCGGTCGCTGATTGGTCCAAAACTCTTATCTTATCTGAAACTAGAATAACGTGCCGATGGCACGGTCATTTATAAACCTACTCCCATAGGCGTAGGCAGTTGGCAAATACTTTGAAAATATAATTTACTGTTTAGTGGTGATAATGGAATTCAAGCATGGGAAAGTTATTCACAGCCAGGCAAGGGAAATAATAGCAAACGTGATACGTGCTTGCGATGCAGAAGCGGCTAACAATACTTTCGTTTATCCACTGGTAGCTAGAAATGCAAGGGCGGCATATTATACGGGTGTTAGTGAACGAACTATAAGTAAAATTAGAAAAGAAGATAAAGACAGGCAAAATGCAACCTCCACACAGCCTTTAGCTTCTCCCGGAAAAAAGAGATCACGCCCTTCTGTGATCCAAAAAATTGATGGAGTCGATTTTTCCATTATTCGGAGAATGATAGAAAAATTTTACTGTGATTTTAAAGTGGTACCTACTTGTAGTAAACTTCTAATCAAACTGAAGGAAGAAATGGAATTTCCATTTGGTAAAGAATCGTTGAGGCTGCTTTTAAAAGCAAAAGGATTTTACTGGCGTAAATGCCACAACAAAAGGAAATTACTAATGGAAAGACCCAGTATTTTACATTGGCGATACAAGTATCTTAGGTCTATTAAAAAGTTCCGGGAAGAAGGAAGGCATATTATTTATTTGGACGAAACTTGGGTTGATAATGACCTCACTTTCAAGAAATGCTGGCAAAGCGAAGAAATTATGGGTGTCCTGAGCAATATAAGTTCTACAGGTAATAAAGTTTCTTTCACCTCGATTTTGCTTATTATACATTTTTCTCAATTTTGGAATATTCTTAATAAGTGCTCATTTAATTTGTCTAATTGAATACATAATCCCTTGCAAGTATTTTTTTCTCAAAAATATGTTTTTTATACATAGTGATTCAAAAAGGTGTTGGCAAACTTAAAATAACACTAAAATGAGGCTATTTATTCATTTCCAGGACGACTTATAATTGTTCATGCGGGTTCGCAAGATGGTTTTGTTCCTGGAGCCTGTCTCATTTTCAAGGCTGGCTGTGCCACTGGTGATTATCACGGTCAAATGAACCAAGAAAATTTCACGAAGTGGCTTACTGAAAAACTATTTCCTAACATTCCTCCTAATAGTATTATAATAATGGATAATGCACCTTACCATTCAGCTTTGGAAGACAAGCCTCCAACTAGATCTTCTCTAAAAAGAGACATCATCACGTGGTTGAGCAAAAAAGGTATAGAGCATGATCCTAATGCTAAAAAAATGGAGCTTTATGAAATAGCTTGTCTACATAGGCCACCATCTGATGAGAAAAATTATAAGATAGATAATTTAATAAGAAGTTTCGGACACACCCCACTTCGAACGCCACCCTATATGTGTCAGTTTAATCCCATAGAGATGATTTGGGCACAAGTAAAATTTTTCATTAGAAGCCATAATACAAGCGGCGAATTTACTATAAAAAAACTAGATGAAATTTCTAATAAGGCCATCGCTTCAGTAAGTGCCAGTGACTGGCAAAAGGTTATTGGACATGTTATAAAAATTGAAGATGAATATTGGGAAAAAGACAGTCTCATTCAAGAAATACAGGAAGAAATAATAATCAACATAGGAGGTGAAAGTGATAGCAATGACAGTTCCTCAGACAGTGATCATGACTCTAATCAGGATTGAAACTATACTAGATTGGCTACCTTTTAGAATTTTTAGATATTCATTTATTATACTATTGGTTTGTGGCTTTTAGTATCTCAGTAGAAAGTCTAATTCTATGTGTTGTTTATGGGTTATTTCATCAAGAAATTACTTTTTGTTTTCCTATATTTTTCTATTCAGTCAGATATTTTTGACTTGTTGTATTCTATTTTAGAAGAATGCATAATTTGTTTTGCTGTTCAATCATAATGCGTACATAGGAATATTACTTGTTGCCTAAAAAATATATTTATTTTGTTCTCAATATTCAGTGTTTGTGTATATTTATTTCTTATAATGTATGTTTGGTATCACGTCATTATGAATCGCAAAAAAATATTAATACTACCAGTTGTAATAAAATATAAATTCAATTAATAATTCAAGTCTCTCCGATCTCCGCCTATGACTCCATATAAAATCGTCTAATGGTAAGGTTTTTTCATCGCATTTCCCCCTTTCGTCCCTAGCAATCTTTGGCTGGTCGATCTATATAATATTTAATATACACTTGTAGGAACCTGGTTTTTGAAACGTATAGACGACAAAATGTATATCATAAAAGTATTGTGAAACATGTAACTCTAAAATTTGACAATGCTGGCAAATTTTGTTCTTAAATTTGAAAGCGATACTAGAGTTAGTTAAGCGTAAAAGAAAAACTTATTCAGTTTTGAACAAACAATTATTGGGAGTGTCAGTAAGGGCGTTCAACATGGACGCATTTAATAAAAAATTGCCAGCATCTCTGTTGAAACGTACACCTGAGAAACATAATGACAGGCCACAGATATAGTATACTTGGTTTTAGTTAACAAACTCCATTTTTATAAGCACTTATATTACTCTTTCCTTATTTGAGAATATTTTTTTACAAAAGGCAGTTGGAAAATCTCTTCATAAACACGTATTCGGAATTCAGAGCAATATTATTTCTGAGGTACTAGATTTTCGTTTGGCGAAATGATGATGATCTTCTTTCTGCCTTTTGTAATGTCTCTTATAATCAAAGTTCAAAAACAGTCAAAAACATTGCACATGCTATTTTTCAAATTCGGAACCTGTATTTTGCACGCAATGTGAGATCTTATTCACATCATACCGTTAATATTCTAAAGGTCTTAACATAATTTATTTTCTATGTGTTATTTTTCAAACTGTCCTCCAATGATGTTCTGTTTTCAATTCCAAATGAGAATTGAGGCAAGGCCCCGTTAACTAAATTTACATATCTACTAATATACAAAAGGAATCGTATACATTCTATAAGAAACTTTTAAGTGAATAAATAGTTTGTATCGTAAATTTTAATGACCTAGTAACAGCATC
Organism: Acanthoscelides obtectus; assembly: GCA_963669975.1. Lineage (NCBI taxonomy): Eukaryota > Metazoa > Arthropoda > Insecta > Coleoptera > Chrysomelidae > Acanthoscelides > Acanthoscelides obtectus. Next base: position 25,186,663 of record CAVLJG010000007.1, read on the forward strand.
AGTGTATCTGCTTTTTACACATTTAGTGTCTTTTATCCATTTATATTTTACTTTTTTGTATTTGGCGAGTAGACTAGTAAGGAACGAGATCGTGAGAGCTTCCACACTACACTGCACTTTACATTTCACCTTAACTATTAAAAAGCTAATGGTTCAATATAGTTAGGTTTTATTATTGTACATGATTTTAGATGACGTTAGGGAATCATGGAAACCAGTCCTTTAGAAGTGAGATACGTGAGTTTTATATGAAATAAGATTTGTCCACATATGCAGAGTGTCGCATCGGGAACTCCATCGATAGATTTCTCGAAAAGTAGGCATATGATATTTTTTGAATATTTTTGAGTGTAATATCGTCGATGGGGCAACGGTAATCGGAAGTGCCACCATCTTGAAAATATTCCAGCTGCCATTGCCACATCGACATTAGTATACTACCAAATTTTCAAAAATATCATATGTCTACTTTTCGAGAAAGCTACCGATGGAGTTCTGGATGCGACACCCTGTATGTATATTGAATTTGATTTTTATTTCTTAGCAACCAAGAATGAAAGTACTTTAATCAAATTCAAGCGAATAACCAAATTAAAATGATATTTACCATTTTGGTATTTACCGAACCGTTCAAGCGAGTGTTGTTATCAGTTTGGTTATAAGGTCCGTGACGTCATCAATCAGCTGTCATATGTCATAGTTATCACCGCAAAATTGTGGTATTTACCCAACTCCGGAGTAGTTTTATATTTCTGGTTATTATTTGAAATGTGACAATCTTGGCGGGTATTGGATATGTTTGTTGTACTTTAGCTTCATTTTTGGGAAACTTGATACAGGCTGGCTTCAGTTTTAGCATAAAGTAGAGCACTTTATTAGTTATACTCATTACTGTTGTTGGGGACAAATCTAATTCCTCTGCTTAACAAAGTATCCTGTGTAGCCATATACCACATCATTTTTGCTAAATTAAAAAACGTTTTCTTTGATAAGCAGAAACGTTCAAAGAATTGAAAATTATCATAGCTACAAAGCCATGGATCCACCATCAAAATTTTGGGTGTCATATCTTTTATTTTCACGACAAACTTATTTAAAAATAAGAGAGATTTTCTCAAGTGGTTTAACACCTGAAAAATAATATTATGAAAGTTTTCTTTTTCAAACTTTTCATATCACTGTTGTAGACGAAAAAGTACCGATTATTAAGCAATCATAAAAATAATCAGAAATTATTTTGTAGCAATAAAAATTTGAAATTCGCCCGCTTATGTTCGCCGGATGACATGGTCACTGACGTTTGATCGTTGACAGTCGACAGGTTAGAAAAGTAAGTTCCGGTTATGTTTATGGTGGTAAATAACCGTGTTTAACCGTTTAGTAAAGTGTCTTTAGTCCTGACATTATTAAAAATACAGTGAGCCCGACTACAACATACACACTTTTCTAAAATAAAAAACTTGTAACAAAACCGGGGTAAAAACCAACGCGCTCAAGCGATTCGAGTCACTGACGTCATCAACTAGTGCATCATCCTAAATCACATTATAACCGCGGTAAATAACACAGAAATTTTGGTTATTCGCTTGGATTTGGTTTTTGTCTCTTTTTGTTTTTTAAGTTTAAACTTTGCTGATACCATTAGTCACATGTCAATTCACTTAAATAGAGGTCCTGGTGCGTTTTGTAGAACTTCGAACTTCGCTGTTTTTTCATTCGAAACTTAAAGAGGGTAGTCCGATAGATTATTTTAAATAAAAAAAGGTGTGGATGAAGCACGCTTGTCATGAACATTTTTTTCCCAAAACACTGTATTTTTAGCAGTTATCTCTACCATTATTTCCAACGCCATCTACCACATGACGTTGACGTCTGTGCATATGTCATATATGAGAGGCGCTTACCTGCGGTGTTGCCGGATTGAGCTCCGCATTTAGGGACAAATATAAAATGAGGAAAATTTATGATACATATATTAACTAATGAAACACAAAAACGAAAAACTGAAACAAAGAACAGTAGCAAAATAAAAAGCGATTCTTAATAAGTATAAAACAAAAAATAACGATAGTAAGCTAAAAACAATAAATTGTCAGTACTTATAGTAAACAAAAAACAATTCCATGTAATTATAAAAAACGACAAATAACAAACAGTAAAATAAAAAGCAATTCTTATATAATTACATGGAATTGTTTTTTATTTTCCTACCGTTATTATTTTTTTTATCACTCAGAATAGCTTTTTACTGTTATTCTTTGTTTTTGATAATTACATGGAATTGTTTTTTTGCTTTACTACTGTCTTTATTTTTTGTGTTTTATAATTATTTACAATTTATTGTGTTTTAGCTTACTACTGTTATTTTTTTTATACTTATTAAATCGCTTTTTAGACGTCAGCCGTCATCGTCGTCATATGGCAGATGGCGCTGTAAATAATGGTAAAAATAACTGCTAAAAATACAGTGTTTTGGGAAAAAAAACATGAAAAGCGTGCTTCATCCACACTTTTTTATTTAAAATAATACACCAGACTACCCTTTATAAGTTTCAAGTGAAAAAACAGTGAAATCCGAAGTTCTACAAGACGCAACAGTACCTGAATAGACACACAGGTGTGGCGGTGACTTTTTCCAGATGAAAAGGAACATACCGGAAAATGTGATTTATAGAAAAGTATTGAGTTTGAAGTTTTGATTCCATAGAAATAAATACCGATTTCGCAAAATGAACTATATTAAGGTGGCACGTCAATTTTTTGATCATTTTTAAACTTCCTGTTTGCAGCAGCATTCTAAATCTTTTTCATCTGAAAATTTCATGGTGTGTATAGAGATGCCTAAAATCAAGGTTTTCATTTTTTTTGTCCAAACATGCATTCTATTGTGCATTTTTTCTTCAATCAGCACTTGTTAACAAATATAAGTATAGCTCTGACATTGTGTGTGAATGTTCATATTTTATGGAAGAATGAAACGAGTGATCACTTTTGTTCTTATCGCTTTTCCTTTTCGAAAAAACTTTACTTTTCTTAAAAGCTCAACTTGCTGCGAGACGAGGCATCAAGAAAATCAGAGATTTTTCGAAAACGAATCACTCGTTTCATTCTTCCATAAAAGAGGAATATTCACACACAATTTCAGAGCTGTATATTTGTTAACAAGTTCCGATTGCAAAAAAATAAAAACATTGTTATTTAGTCATCTTTATACACACCATGAAATTATCAGATGAAAAGGATTTAGAATACTGCTGCAAACATGAACTTGAAAAGAAATCTAAAAAAAGGAACGTGCCACCTTAAATCTGATGCGCAATATATGAAAACTGTTATTTTAAGTTATGCAACATGGTAATCGTCACGTTGTTAGCAACCGACTGAGACTATTGTTGCGTTCGTTTAACAATCACCTCACCTCAGCTTACTGCAAGTTCACTTTGCAAAAACTCAGCCATATGTTGTGAGAACCTTAGCTGAATGATATTTGTCTTCAAATTGAGTTTATTTTCGTAAATGCAAGATCCACCGAATCCAAATTGTGATCACAGGTCCATCGTAACAACCCTACTGCCGTCGTATATCGTGAACGGCAAACGTTCACCGCTGGACGTAGCAGTATCCACTTCCAGTGGGCGTGTCAGTGTCAATGGTATTCAGGCGGATCCGGGCTGCCGTAGCCGCTGCTACCGCCGTCCCGATCGTCGTGGGCGGTCATCGGGCTGGTGGGCGGAGGCGGCAGCAGAGGGGGACAGCTAGTGGGCGGTCGCCGTGGGCCGAGGGGCGGTCTGGGCTGCGGCGGCATTGGGAGGGCCTGTCCCGCCGCTGCCTGTGTACTCTTCGCGCTGTAACAAAACGAACACGTTTTTTATCTAAATAAGACCGCCATTAGGATTGGTTAGTAATGCAGCTTAAAATACAAAATGAATCTTTTGTCGTGTCATGTGGGATTTGAAAACAAAACTCTCGTAATCCGTGCTGGGGAGCCGTTGAGATAGTCAAATATAAATATACTAAATGACATACACACTAGGAGTGCTGTAATTTTGAGTGTACTTTTACAAGTTTTATTTCTACTGATAAATAGAAAGTGATTAAAATTTGAACGTGGAATGAAATGCGAAAGGCTTTCGCGGCCAGCATCCAATACTATTTGGTTGGTTATCAGGCGAATCTTAGGATATCTGAGGTCGCTGATCTCAATTCCGAGGTCGGTTAACCTCTATCACGTCAGACTCAAGATGATTTCATGGTCAAATTCAGAAAAATCGTTTCAAAATTCTGAATAACTCCATATATTGTATTAAGTGCATACATCCACCTACAAGTCCTTGGGTTGTTCGAATTTCAATCTGACGTTTTTCTTATCTGGAGCCTTGATTTCAACTTAGTTTAGACCGTTGAAACTGGTTTCGATGACGATGACGATATACTTGATTCGCGATGATAATTTTGACACTGCCATGATCACCTGAATATAGAAGATCGATATAATCAGATTATCACAGCGAATCAAATATACTTCGAAGTTGAGTCATTTATTTTAACAGTGAATAGATCTGATCAAAAGAAATGTTTTTTTCCTTTACCATTTTTCTGGTAAAATTAAAGTAACAAAGTTATAGCCCTTTGGAAGTTTGAGTACCGCCCTGTCTCAATATCATGTGCTCGTGTTTGGCAACAACGGATATAATCCGCCTTACCGGTTCATCGCATCGGAAACAAAAAAGCGAAAGAATTTGGAACGATGTTTGTACAATTTATTATTTTATTCAGTTCAGTTATACATACAGTCAGTGTCAGTCGCGTGTGAATAGTGTCTGTTGCGTGGCTCAAACGAAATAAAAAATGGCACATGTTTTTTTGTTAATGTAGTACAACGGGCTCGTGAATCAGGTGACTTAAGACCTCACAGGGGACCTCACGATCAAATACAGGTCCGCACTGAAATACTTGTCGGGAGGATACTTTATAAAACAAGGTAAAAATTTTTTTTTAATTTTTTTTTATTTTTAAACACATAACAGGTGGGCTGAAAATTCCGTATCGTTTCAATGAAAAAATATTTTTTTCGTCAAAATTCGCTTTTATTATTCAACATAGTTGCCTTCAAGGGCTATACAGCGATTATAACGTTCTTCAAGTTTTTCGATACCCTTCCGGTAGTAATCCTTCGGCTTGTCCTCAAAATAGGCTTCAGTTTCGGCGATGATTTCTTCGTTGCTGTGAAATTTTTTTCCGGTGAGCATTCTCTTAAGGTCTGAGAAGAGGAAATAGTCGCTTGGAGCAAGGTCCGGAGAATACGGTGGATGGGGGAGCAAATCGAAGCCCAATTCATGCAATTTCGACATCGTTTTCATGGACTTGTGGCACGGCGCATTGTCCTGGTGAAACAAGATTTTTTTTTTCTTCATTTGTGGCCGTTTCTTGGCGATTTCGGCCTTCAAACGCTCCAGTAACACTATATAATAGTCGCTGTTGATAGTTTGGCCCTTTTGAAGATAGTCGATGAAAATAATTCCTTGCACGTCCCAGAAAACAGAGGCCATAACCTTGCCTGCTGACTGTTGCGTCTTTCCACGTTTCGGAGGTGGTTCGGATGCAGCCGTCCACTCGGCCGACTGGCGATTTGACTCCGGTGTGTAGTGGTGGAGCCATGTTTCATCCATGGTGACGTATCGGCGAAAAAAATCGGTTTTATTGCGCAAAATCACCTCCAAACAGGCCCCAGAGTCGTCGATGCGTTGTTGCTTTTGGTCAAATGTGAGATTGCGCGGCACCCATTTCGCACAGAGCTTTCGCATATCCAAATATTCATGAATGATGTGACTGACACGTTCTTTTGATATGTTTAAGGCCTCAGCTATGTCAATCAACCGTATTTTGCGGTCTCCCAAAATTATTTTGTGGATTTTTTTCACGTTTTCGTCCGTAACGACCTCTTTTGGGCGTCCACTGCGTGCGTCGTCTTCAGTTGACATGTGACCGGTACGAAATTTAGCAAACCACTTGCGAATGGTTGCTTCGCCCGGGGCAGAGTCCGGATAACACTCATCAAGCCATTTCTTGCATTCGACGGCACTTTTTTTCATCAAAAAATAATGTTTCATTAACACACGAAACTCTTGACTTTCCATGGTTTTCAAAAATAACAAAAGTAGCGTCACTCTCGATACGATAACTCAAAAACTAATGATCCGACAGCTGTCAAATTTTGACAGGCATCTTTTGAAGGTTGGTACTAGCTAAGAAGCGTATGGATTTTATTCTGGTGGCGCCATCTCATAGAAACGATACGGACTTTTCAGCCCACCTGTTATTTTGGTTTATCTTCCTTTTACAATCATTATCTGAAAATTAATGACTCAACTTCAAAGTCACCCTGTATATAGTTACCAGGCGCCATCGAATTTTATTGCAATGGACGAAACTCATTTCGAATCAGGTACCAGTCACATTAAGGTCATTTCAAGGACTCCTCCTATACGATTTTGGGAATCCAAATCTCGCTTCTGTTTTCCCGGCAAGGTCATCTGGAGCTTGTCACATTAAGGTGATTTCAAGGTCACATTGTTTAAAAGTGTTTGAATCTATTTGGGAAATTCCACATCTAGGTTTTTGGGGTCGCCAAATCTAAATCTGGATTTTGTTTCACCCAGCAAGGACATCTAGAGGTTATTTCAAGGTTACACTGAGCTTGTTCCGTATAAATGTTTGAATCCATTCCAAAACCTCTAAAAGAAGGTTTTCGAGGTCGGTGAATTTGAATATGGTATTTGTTTTACCAGGCGAGTCATCCAGAAGTAATTTCAAGGTCGGGCTAAGCTTATTCCAAGGACAACGTGAGTAAAAATGGAACTATCTGAAAAATTCCACTTTACGTTTTCTGGGGTAGATTTGGATTCACCTACTCTAAACAGCTTTTTTAGACAGAATCATCGATTTTCACATACACTGACCCTGGATAACCTCAATTTGACCATGAAATAACCTCTGGATAATCTGACCTGGTAAAAACACTATAGTTGGATTCAGCGACCCTGAAAAGAAGGTGTAGTGGTTTTCAAATAGATTTAAACATTCTTACACACTTTGACCTTAGAACAACCTTAGTGTGACCTTCCAATAATCTTTATATGACCTTGTTTCCTAAATAAATTTAAACACTTCGTAATTTTGACCATGAAACAACCTAAATATGACCTTAAAATGACCTTTAGATGACATCGCCAAGTAAACAAGCACCAAATCTAGATTCAGAGATTCTAAAAGCTTGTGAATAGAGGTTTTCAGACGCTATCAATTTTTTCATATTTTCTGACTCCGAAAAACTTTTTTGTCTCTGCATATCAATACAAACGCGATAGACATGATTGAGAACTATTAAATATTCAATAAACTTATAACAGACTTATGAGCGTAATTAATGCAAAACGCTAACGAGTGCTGGATGCCGCGGAACGAAACATAAAAGTCGAATGGTGCTTTGAAAGGGAGCTATAAATCAAAAGTGGAGTATGCTTATAAAAAAATCAAGCCATTAGTATAACGATAAATGGTGGCTGGATCATTAAACGCTTTCGGGCAAATGGAGGAGGCATCGCAATCGCGGCCGCCGCCACCCTGTTTTCGGATTTCGCTCACAACTGAGTGCCTCAAAGTGCTCTGAAAGCTCTGCTACAGGACCGGGTCCAGAAGATAGCCAACCACGTGTCGTATTTCGGCGCACAAAAATTTATCTGAGATGATATCAGATATCCTGCCGTCGGCTATAATAATTTGTCACAGGTAGGTTTCACCTATGAGACGTTAACCTGTTCAAAGTAGATTTGTAATTATTGGGGAAGGGAGAAACATAGCTTCGACAAATTCTCACAGATGATGCTAGTATACGGGGGATAGGTTAGATCATAATAGTTATTAGAAAAATATAAAAAATAAATCTAAGTCGTGCACTTTTAAATTATAGGCGCAAAATCCCCATCCTCTGATGATTTTTTAGTTCACATTACAAAAATGTTAATTTTTCACTGACCGACAGTGTCATTCTACGTAGTGACAGCAAGACAGATAGTAACGCCACTTTTGTTAATTCAAGCCCGGTTTTTTTCAGAAAAGTTTGAGGCTGTGTCAGATTCTCAATTTTTGATATTGGAAATTTTTCTAAATTGGCTATAGCTCAAATTATCAAATTTTAAAAAAGTGTTACATTTAATCCTAAAAAGGGACTTTTTTTGGGTTTCTCTTGAGAATAGGTATTTTTTCTCATAGTGTTGCATACAGTGGAATTTCTTGCGCCCGAGAAAAGATTAAAGCTCTCATTGTACGTTAGAGCCTCCAGTGGCGTGCAGTAAAAATTTGCTACTTTGACATTATGTAATTTAACCCGAATTTATAAATTTTACTACGCAATTAAACAGCTTAATGAACAAATTCAAGTTACTACTCTTAATTTAGGTATTCCAGTGGCGTACCACCAAAAGCGTTTTTTGGTTTGGTAAGAAGTTCTAATAACTGAAAAATTTTTATTTTCCAGGCGCACTTTGCCCGTTCACGTAGAGAATATCTTGCGGAATATCCGAGCGGATGGATAGGGCGGTATGGTACAATTTCGTAGCCAACCCGTATAGCTGACTCGAATTCACCAGTCTTTTTTTCATTGGAGAACGGTGAAAGAAAATCTACCTAAAGCTAATCGAATATTTAGCTGTGCTAAGGGAAATACAGTACGTGGTTGGTTATCTACAGATAGAATATGTTAATCAATGGTTAAAATTAAGCTTCCAACTCGATCTTCAAAATTGGGAAACCAAAGTCAAGTAGTTTTATGAAAAAAAATGTGTTACTGGATATTTTATTATTCATTTTTATATTATTACTTAACCTTGCACTAATTCCTGAAAGCTCCATCTACTTCTAAATTTCTGCAATTAGTACACGATATTCTTGAAACTACCGCCGACTGGATCAACAGCTAAATAATTCGATGAGAACATTGTTTCAACTACATGTTTAAATGACTTGGCAATGTTTTTAAGAGGCTCTTGTGCTCAAGATTCAGGACATCGTAGTTGAACCCGACGACATCCTTGTGAGCTTCGATGTCGTCTCCTTTTCCACCAAGGTACCGCTGAGGGAATGCCTGGATCTGGTAAGCAGGATCTTCCCTTCTGACATCTGCAAGATCTTTGAAATCTGTCTCACTGGAAGCTGCTTCGTATGGATCGGGGGCTTTTATGAGCAGACAGACGGAGTGGCAATGGGAAGTCCACTTAGCCCAGTCATAGCCAGCCCTTTTATGGAACACCTTGAGAAGAAGCCGGATGAGACATCGGAGAACAAACCAGCAATTTGGTTCCGGTACGTGGACGACACCTTCGTGATTTGGAAACATGGCACGGACAGGTTTCTGCAGTACCTCAACGATCGGCATCCAAGCATACAATTTACCATGGAGATAGAGAGTGACCAACAACTGGCCTTCTTGGACGTACTAGTCAGGAAGCGATGTAACAAGCTCGGTCACACAGTGTACAGGAAACCAACGCACACAGATAGATATCATCACCCAAGTCAGAAGTATGGAGTCATCAGAACCCCGACAGAACGAGCTCGAAAGATTTGCGAACCGGAGAACCTCCAGACAGAACTTGAACACCTGAAAATTGCGTTGGAAGCAAATGGCTACAGCAAGAGGGACATCGAAAGATCAATGGGCTCGAGCTCGTGAAACCGAACAGCGTCCCACCACCTCTCAAGCGTATCTTCCATTTGTGCCAAGAGTCACGGATAGGATTGGCAGAGTCCTGAAGAGACATGACATTAAAGCAATCTTCAAGCCTACGAAGATGATCCAACAAACCATCAGATCGGAAAAGGACAAGAAGGACCCACTCTCAGCTGCAGAAGTCTACCGCGTACCATGTTCATGCGGCAAAGTATACATTGGAACCACGGAAAGATCAATGGGAATGAGACTCAAGGAGCACAAAGCAAATTGCCGGCTAGGACAAAACTTAGAAGTCTGTGGTAGCTGAACATGCAATAAGCAATGGGGACCACAGGATACACTTTGAGAGCTGCAGGTTGCTGTCATCAGTCAACGACTATCACAAAAGGGGAAGCTATCGAGATTCACAAACAATCCAGATAACTTCAACAGGAAGGAAGATACCCTCAGACTCAACCCGATCTGGCACCCGATGCTCAGAAACGCCCGAACAGTGTAGATCGACATCCCGAAGTCAACCGAAGCGGCACACGCCACGTCCCCTAGCCTCCGGTATAAATACAACCTGCGCAAGAGAAATCGTCAGCCTACATCCAGCATCGGAAATGGAAGGACCTCTGAAGAAGCTTGCCACTCGTGCTAGCGAAACGTTAGAAAGAAATTCCAACCGACGACGGCGGCCTTTAGACCCGAATCAAGACAGCAGTTTAGGCTGAATATCTGTTTCGTGATCTCTCATGAAATACTTTCTCATTTACGGCAGCCTCTACGCTCAATATTCGATCTGCGTAGAACATATTCGAGAATAATGAGGATTCTCAAACGAAAATAAATAGAGTATCATCAACATTTTGTTTTATCTTTGTTGATAAGACGTCCTTAAGCTAACACTCATAAAATAAAATTCGGAAAGACAGGATGCGTGATATATGAGATATATAATAGATAAAGTATTTTTACAGGGTGGCCTTAAAGTTGAGACTTATAGTTAATGAATAAGAAATTTTTTCAATTACACATACACGAAAGCCTTAAGATAACAGAGATGTCAAGTTCCGAAAAATTGAAATGGGCCAACCACAGTGAAGCGGTACAACCTGTGCTAGTATCCTCACCAGGCGCCACACGGTGTGTAGGTTAACAAACCTAAAAATCGGGTTTGAAAAAACACAAAAAATACCCTTGGAATGTCAAAAAAATCGGTAAACTGTTAACTTGCGCGACAAGTAAAGGCTAGTGTGCCTGTATAATGTCAAGAAATCCACATAAAATATCGATCGTCTTTTTAAGTTACTTAATACGGTTGCCGCAATTGGCACATTCCTATAGCAATAATGGAGTTATCGATTTCATGTTAGCTTGCGCTGAATGTCTTGAAGATGATATTGATACTTTGCATGTTCAGATCGTTTATCGCGATGTTTCTGTCCCGAGGCGCATATATTTATTTATATCGTGCACATACACCAAAGCCTTACGATAACAGAGATATCAAGTTCCGAAAAATTGAAATGGGCCAACGACAGTGAAGCGGTACGACCTGTGCTAGTATCCGAACCAGGCGCCGCGCGATGTGTAGGTTAACAAACCTAAAAATCGGGTTTGAAAAAACACAAAAAAAACCCATGGAATGTCAAAAAAATCGGTAAACTGTTAACTTGCGCGACAAGTAAAGGCTAGAGTGCCTGTATAATGTCAAGAAATCCACATAAAATATCGATCGTCTTTACTTAATACGGTTGCCGAAATTGGCACATTCCTATAGCAATAATGGAGTTATCGATTTCATGTTAGCTTGCGCTAAATGTCTTGAAGATGATATTGATACTTTGCATGTTCAGATCGTTTCTCGCGATGTTTCTGCCCAGAGACGCATATACTTATTTATATCGTGCACATACACCAAAGCCTTAAGATAACAGAGATGTCAAGTTCCGAAAAATTGAAATGGGCCAACCACAGTGAAGCGGTACGACCTGTGCTAGTATCCGAACCAGGCGCCGCGCGGTGTGTAGGTTAACAAACCTAAAAATCGGGTTTGAAAAAACACAAAAAATACCCATGGAATGTCAAAAAAATCGGCAAACTGTTAACTTGCGCGACAAGTAAAGGCTAGTGTGCCTGTATAATCTCAAGAAATCTACATAAAATATCGATCGTCTTTTTAAGTTACTTAATACGGTTGCGAAATTGGCACATTCCTATAGCAATAATGGAGTTATCGATTTCATGTTAGCTTGCGCTGAATGTCTTGAAGATGATATTGATACTTTGCATGTTCAGATCGTTTCTCGTGATGTTTCTGCCCAGAGACGCATATACTTATTTATATCGTGCACATACACCAAAGCCTTAAGATAACAGAGATGACAAGTTCCGAAAAATTGAAATGGGCCAACCACAGTGAAGCGGCACGACTTGTGCTAGTATCCGAACCAGGCGCCGCGCGGTGTGTAGGTTAACAAACCTAAAAATCGGGTTTGAAAAAACACAAAAAATACCCTTGGAATGTCAAAAAAATCGGTAAACTGTTAACTTGCGCGACAAGTAAAGGCTAGTGTGCCTGTATAATGTCAAGAAATCCACATAAAATATCGATCGTCTTTTTAAGTTACTTAATACGGTTGCCGCAATTGGCACATTCCTATAGCAATAATGGAGTTATCGATTTCATGTTAGCTTGCGCTGAATGTCTTGAAGATGATATTGATACTTTGCATGTTCAGATCGTTTATCGCGATGTTTCTGTCCCGAGGCGCATATATTTATTTATATCGTGCACATACACCAAAGCCTTACGATAACAGAGATATCAAGTTCCGAAAAATTGAAATGGGCCAACGACAGTGAAGCGGTACGACCTGTGCTAGTATCCGAACCAGGCGCCGCGCGATGTGTAGGTTAACAAACCTAAAAATCGGGTTTGAAAAAACACAAAAAAAACCCATGGAATGTCAAAAAAATCGGTAAACTGTTAACTTGCGCGACAAGTAAAGGCTAGAGTGCCTGTATAATGTCAAGAAATCCACATAAAATATCGATCGTCTTTACTTAATACGGTTGCCGAAATTGGCACATTCCTATAGCAATAATGGAGTTATCGATTTCATGTTAGCTTGCGCTAAATGTCTTGAAGATGATATTGATACTTTGCATGTTCAGATCGTTTCTCGCGATGTTTCTGCCCAGAGACGCATATACTTATTTATATCGTGCACATACACCAAAGCCTTAAGATAACAGAGATGTCAAGTTCCGAAAAATTGAAATGGGCCAACCACAGTGAAGCGGTACGACCTGTGCTAGTATCCGAACCAGGCGCCGCGCGGTGTGTAGGTTAACAAACCTAAAAATCGGGTTTGAAAAAACACAAAAAATACCCATGGAATGTCAAAAAAATCGGCAAACTGTTAACTTGCGCGACAAGTAAAGGCTAGTGTGCCTGTATAATCTCAAGAAATCTACATAAAATATCGATCGTCTTTTTAAGTTACTTAATACGGTTGCGAAATTGGCACATTCCTATAGCAATAATGGAGTTATCGATTTCATGTTAGCTTGCGCTGAATGTCTTGAAGATGATATTGATACTTTGCATGTTCAGATCGTTTCTCGTGATGTTTCTGCCCAGAGACGCATATACTTATTTATATCGTGCACATACACCAAAGCCTTAAGATAACAGAGATGACAAGTTCCGAAAAATTGAAATGGGCCAACCACAGTGAAGCGGCACGACTTGTGCTAGTATCCGAACCAGGCGCCGCGCGGTGTGTAGGTTAACAAACCTAAAAATCGGGTTTGAAAAATACCCATGGAATGTCAAAAAAATCGGTAAACTGTTAACTTGCGCGACAAGTAAAGGCTAGTGTGCCTGTATAATGTCAAGAAATATAAAATATCGATCGTCTTTACTTAATACGGTTGCCGAAATTGGCACATTCCTATAGCAATATTACACTGAATGTCTTGAAGATGATATTGATACTTTGCATGTTCAGATCGTTTCTAGCGATGTTTCTGTCCCGAGACGCATATACTTATTTATATCGTGCAAAGGCCGTCGAGGTGGACGTAGTAGAAGATCTAGACAGCCCTTAATGTTGCAAATTAAGGATGCAGTTAACACGCATGCATTTTTTTAACCGAACGGCGACAAATTCTAATCTGTATCTTTCTGTAATCTCTGTATCTGTACCGTCCGTGATGTTAGGCGAAATCTGGTAACAGCATCGTGTTTTTTCGTGTTTTTCGGCTCCCCCACCACCGATCCCAACAAGGAGCGCCTATTTGCGATGCTCAGCACCGGCCCGACTGCCAATTTGTGCGGGCATCCGATTTTCACGTCTAAAAACAATGCGTAGAAAAAATGGAGAAAAATAGCTTGAAAGATCAACGTCTCCAATGGTGAATTCGTTTCATCAAATAAAAAATTCCTTGTGCCTGAAAAAAATGTGGCAACCTTACTTTTGAAACAACCCTCGTATGAGCAAGATATGATACAATCCTTAACTAATGCACGTAAATTTTTTTTAAAAGCGTCATGAATCCAAAGGTAATGAAGTTCACAATGTTTTACGGGATATTTTACCTGTAAATTACTGACTTGCCTTCTGATATGGGCCAGACTACTCGGGTTGTACGCCATGTTGGCGAAAACTAGCCTTTCTTCGTAGTCGTATTCACACAAGATTTTGTTTTCACACAGGTAAAACCTATCGCCAACACAAAACCTGAAAAAATAGAAATAATGTTGTAAACTATCTGGGTAGGGCTGGCCGCCATCTGGTAACATTTTTTTAATTGGAATGGAGGGTTCAATGGTACCTTGCTGGCAGGCTGTCAAAGTAGAGCATTTTGTACACTAACTTAATAATCATCAACCTCCTTCTTTTGGAAAGGTTTATCTGAATGTGTAATAAAATATGCGAAATCCATTTTAAAAAAATTAACATTTGTTGAAATTTTTGTGAACGGTGTTTCATATTTTATTACATATTCGGGTATTCTTCTCTCTCCAATGAGGTTTTTTGAAATCCCCTAAAGTGAACGGTCCAAGGGTGCTACAAGATTTGAAGAACAACATCCAGGAAGAAATTACCAACATAACTGATTTGATCTCTAAAACTGTCAAGTAAAACTTTATGCGTACGTCTACATCATAAAAATGTTCGGTGAACAAAATTTTCCAACTGAACCCCTCTTCCTAGTTAATGACGCCAATGTTTCGTAGCGTTACGTTCGTTTTTATTTTCGGCGAAGATAACATTTAAATAAGCATTACCACGTTTGATGATCTTACCTATGATTGCACTGTTGACACGCGAAGCACTCCAAGTGGTAGACGTTATTTTTCGCCCTCATTACCATCTCGAATGCGGGAATGACTTTGTTACACGCTGCACAGTACCCCGTCGTGCCGAATAATCTGAAAAAGAAATGCGTACTACAGCAATTAAGATTATGGTTAAGTGCTTTGTACTGTTTCGGGTTTCAGCTTTAGTATGGATGTTCGATTAGCTCATTATACATCGACCAGCTTAAGGTTGGGATATTGGACAAAACGAATACTCCGGGCAGAGCGAATTTCCCGTTTGATGACGGAATCATGGATCAGTCAACACAAAAAAGTGCATTGTCATTATTGACCAACCATCTTCACGATTCGTACAAAGTGGATATTGTATTCGCCGCAATCCGTATTTTTGTTATTCGTTAATGCAAAACTGGTATTTTGATGAAGAAAAATCGAAGATCCTAAGTGGAACACCTTAGTTATTCTGTGAAGAACTTTCACAATTTGGGAACGTCTATGGTTATTTTGTTTAGTATACATTTTACATGTATTAGTTTTGAGATGTTGTTTCTGAACTGTTCACCTGATGACGATTGAAGATCACATTAATCAAACGTCGTGAATCAAATAACCTTAAACACACTGGAAGTCAGAGAAACTGCATCTTAATCATCCACATTGTCATCAAATTTCAAACAACATTATATTAGATTTATCTCGCGAATCCGAGTAAAGTGGATATCTGCATCTTTTTGTTTAAATCAAAAATGTATAAATTGAGTATACTATTTTGATGCCGTTGCCTACCAACTAAAGAATGAGGATAGTAGCTATGATCGCCATATGTGTTCAAATTAGGTTAATTTTGAGCATACATGAGTCAGTAAGCTAAAAAGAAAAAACCTGTTAATATTTCAGAAGGCCGTATATAAAACATTTTTTGTAAATGTACCTACAACCATTTCAAACGACGAGATACTGGATTTTTTCTTCAAACTACAAATATCAAAACAATAAATATGCTCTCGAATAGAGTATACTCCAGTGCAGGCAAGATATAAACGAAACAGCTATTGTGGTATGGCCATGTGATGAGAATGGGCGAAGGACGGTAGCCAAAGGAAGCATTGAGTTACATACCATAACATATGAGGAAAAGAGGAAGGCCGACAATTTCATGGCAAGGCGGCATCCGGCAAACCATGAGAGATAGGGCTTTAGAGGAGGAAGACTGGAGAAATAGAAAAATGGCGGTCGAAATTTGGGACACGGCAAAGGCTGTAAAACCCCCGTATATATATATATATATAACTTGAGACGTGGTCATTGTCGTCTAGACCAGTTAGGTCTAGTTCTACTTATGATCCTGTGCCACGCCTTTTTGTGCAGCATCAGGTTGTTTCACGAGGTAACATGTAATAATTTTAACTTTCGTTCCAAATATTTTTAATCCGTTTTAATGTGTTCCTAACATACAGCTGTATGTATTTTATACTAATTTTAACGAATGTACCATGTATCCAGCTTTCACCAGGTTACTAAATGTTTCCCTCAACTTAACCTTTAATAACATTTAGCAACAATCTCACATACTATTGTAAGTAGTTTAAAATCATTTTGCACAATAGTTGCTATTTCTTCTTAATGTTATTACAGCTCCTGATGATGATGGCATAGTAGTCCATTGAAAGCTAGAGACTAATAAAGTATAAAGAGTGCTTGAATTTTGTCGAAGTACCCAACTAAAAGCGGACGCTTTATTTTTCACCTATATATATATACAGGGTGACTTTGAAGTTGAGTCATTAATTTTCAGATAATGATTGTAGAAGGAAGATAAACCAAAATATGTGTGTAAAAATAAAAAAAAAAATAAAAAAAAATTACCTTGTTTTATAAAGTATCCTCCCGACAAGTATTTCAGTGCGGACCTGTATTTTATCGTGAGGTCTTGGAGCACCGGCATGCCGCCATATGTGAGGTCTTAAGTCACCTGATTCACGAACCCGTTGTACTACATTAACAAAGACACGAGGGGTTGGTTGCACTCGATTGGGAAACCGATCCGCATAAACATGTGCCATTTTTTATTTCGTTTGAGCCACGCAACAGACACCACTACTCACTACCGACTGACACTGACTGTATACAACTGAATGAAATAATTGTAAAAACATCGTTCCAAATTCTCTCGCTTTTTTGTTTCCGATGCGATGAACCGATAAGGCGGATTATATCCGTTGTCGCCAAACACGAGCACATAATATTATTATTGAGACAGGGCGGTACTCAAACTTCCAAAGGGCTATAACTTTGTTACTTTAATTTTACCAGAAAAATGGCAAAGGAAAAAACATTTCTTTTGATCAGATCTACTCACTGTTAAAATAAATGACTCAACTTCGAATATAGGGCACAAAATACAATTAATTGTTAATTGGGAAATTGGCAAATTTATAGGCTTAAGTTGACTCTTTAGACGATAAAATCAAGTTTTCGGCATTCTCTATGGAGCCTTCATCAGGATTCTGAAAACACAATTGTGATGCTAGCAAAGCATACAGGACAGATTTAAATTGTCAAACAACTTACTCATCGTTGAGGTTGCAGCCACAAGGTGTTTCAAAACGAACGTAGAGAAGATAGAACTTGTAATAAGTATAAAAACAAAAGGACGGAGACATTGGGCTTGTTGATAACGACAGATACCTTCGTTACATGTTAAACATATCAATACACCCGAACATATTAAACATTATTAAACAATCGGAATGCAGTTTCTAACCTCCTACTTCCGCTACACGTGGAGAGGGGGCCGGCACGGAAAGATAACGCTGAAGCATTTTGTGCTGTTATTTTGTATTTGATACGTGCAATATAAAAATAGTGAACATGACAGCCATTTAGTCGATTTGAGATTAAATGTATATCCTCATATATTTCAAAATGTAAATTTCTGCAATTTCTTGATTATTGTCACGTGTTTTGCGTAACTTGGAACAGTATATTTCCGCATCCAAGCGATGACGTATATCTTCTGTATGTATACAATAATTATACTAATCTTATTCAGGGCCTGATTGACAACTGCTTTAGCAATATGAGTCCTTTAACAGTAATCTGGATGTGCTTTCTCCTCAATTTTTTATGTTAGTTAAATTTCAATAAAATTTATTATATTCTATGGTAACCAAATAAGTTCGTGCGGTTTTTAGTAGAAACATATAAATTTTCATTGAGAAACAATAAGTCACTATTTATTCGTCGACGTAATTACCATCACATTCAATGACCTTTTGCCAACGTGGAACCAATTTTTGTATGCCGGTATTGTAGAAATCCAGGGAATTTGGAGTAAAACCTTTGGCGGGCTGCATTTATTACACCATCTCGAGTTGTGAACTGTCGGTGCCTCATACAGTTGTCAAGAGACAAAAAAAAGGTGATAATCACTGGGCGAAATGTCCGTAGAATATGGCGGTTGTGGTAACGTTTCCCAGCCAAGTTCAGAAATTTTTTCTCGTGTGACTTTTGCGGTATGAGGCTAGGCGTTATCCTTGCAAGAATATCACTTTCTTCCGATTGATCATAAAAGGCTATTTGTGGATGAGTGCTGCTTGTACTCGTTGAAGCTGCTCACAATACAAGTTAGCAGTGATGGTTTGACCCCTTTCCAAAAACTCATAATAGACAATTCCACACAACAAAACCTTGTTTGGGTGCCAGGAAGCCTTGGGCGTGTGTGGTACCGAATTAGTAGGCGACAACCAATGATACGAACGTTTAGAATTCGAATACAAGATCGATTTTTCGTCGCAGGTTAATAATCGGTTAAGAAATGGTTCATTAGCGTTGCGTGAAATGTTTGCTGAACAAATGGTAAGACGACTTAATTTGTTATCATGTGTCAGTTCATTTGCTTAACTTCCACGTCTTTCCTAGCTGATGAAGATGCAAACGAATAGTTTCACGACTCACCCTGAACATTTCTGCAAGTTCTTGGCAGGTTGTACTGGAATTTACATCCACAACCTGTCGAAGATCCTCGTTGTTCATGATTTTTGGTCTCCCTGAGCGCGGTTCAACGCTCAGACTGAGATCTCCCGAAGAACATTTTTTGAACCACTTCTGTGCTGTTCGATCAATAACGTCATCATCTCCGAATGCGGTACATATTTTTCGCGCCGCCGCTGCAGCTTTTGTACCAAGTTTATACTCATACAGTAAACAACTTCGAATTACTGTTTTATTCGTTGCCATTTTCAATTATTAAAACTAGGTATGTAACAATTTTCAGCAACTTTTTGTGTGTGAGAAAAGAAGGATTCATAGTAAAGTGACAAAAGGTAACAAACAATCGCTATCGATCAACAACATCCATATACAGCAACGAACTTATTTGATTACCTGATATTATACTAGTTGCAATCATATTTTTCTCAATTGTTCTGGTATTTGTAAATTACAACCATACAAATAAGTTAAGCGTGAAACATTTGGTATAATAAGGGTCATTCTTAAAGGAAAAAGCAAAACAAAGGTTTTCATCTTTCCTTTCGACGTTGACCTGTGCCTCTTTTGTCCACAGTTTCTCGCTCCATCGATAACAAACCAGGTCCAATTAGCCGATAGCTTCTAAGCTATGATAAATTAGACTTTGCTGGAATAGGGCAGTTGTGCGGAGCTCCGCTGAAAAATTAATTACTAAACCGGTAGTTTATTAAGATGATGGCCTGGGTAGAGCAGGAGCTCTTTTCTATTCGGAGTCAATTTGGCGTAATGTAATTTTTATGGGCGAACGAGTGCTTACGCCGCGCCTATAAATTTCATAGCAATCTACACGCGGAAATTGGCCGGCACCGAACCACCCGACAAGGACCTTATAAATATCCGATCCAATATAGCTTTTCTCTAATCATCTCGATACGGCTCTCTCTTTCCCTCCAACCTCCCTTCTCTTTCGCTCTCTCCTTTTGCGCTTTGTATGTAGAATCTAGCTGGCGTGATCAACGATTCTATGGCCTTTTACAAGAAGTCCGGCACGGGTATTACGTATCTTGCGAAGCGACGTTTTGTCACTTTTTTTTACATTTAGTAGATTTTTTGTGACATAACCTAGGTTTTTCTACAAGATTTTAACTTAGCACAAGCTGTTGTACACTTGTTGAAAACCCGTTTTGGAGCTGCACGTGTTGCTTAAACGTCAGCGAACAGCGATCATAGCGAACAAACGTGGAATGAACTATTTGCACACTAAAAACTACCTGGTCTGCAAGATGACATTTCGTCGGTTTTTTTGACGGTGTGTAGGTTTTTTACATAATATAATATTTTATATACCGGGACAAGCGCAGTCACTCGTACAGATATCAGGGAAGGTACTGAATACACCTTCTCTCGTCAATTCTAAGGATATTTTGACGATATACAGGGTGGCCAAACACGTGACGTCATAAAAAAAAAATTAGATTCCCCACATCGAGAGGAACCCAAATCACCCCCATATATATGGTCCGATTTTGTTTAGTTTAGGAGTTATGATTTTTTTTCGGATTTTTCGAGAATTTTTGAGTTCTGTGTTTATTTTTACCATAACTTTGTTAATAATTGTGATAAATGCCTGCTTTTTTCACGATTATGTAGCTAAGACCTAAGGCTTAACTATCATATAATCATTCAAGTCATGTAACTAATACTACTTTTTAATTTTTTTCAAAATCTTCGAACATAACAAAAAAGTAAAAAAGTGCAACAACTTTGAACGTTTATAAAAAATTGAAAAAACATGTTCTTACTATTCGTAAGTACCTTAAAAACTTCCTTACGGTATCAGCTATTTACCGTAAAAATTTCATCAACCTAGCTTTACTACATGCTACCGTAATTGTGGCTCAAATAGAACCGAACCCAAAATTGGATAACCCTCTGCTCAATAGAAATTGTTAGTTTCGGAAAAAAAAAATTGCAAAAACCACAAAAACACGTTTGATTTTTACTGAACAACAGATTATTATTCATTTATGTTATTTACAAGAGGTTTTCAAAATGTCTGCCTCTAACAGAAATGCACAGTGTACCTACGTATGAAATTTTGTTTTACATCTCTAAATGCTTGTGTGTTGTTTTTCAACACATGTGTCGCTTCTTGAATTTTGTTCCTCAATGAATTTTCATTTGCACATTCTTGGGCGAATGTTATGTCTTTAAAATATCCCCAAACAAAAAAATCAATGGGGTTGACGTCTGGGGAGCGTGGAGGCCATCGTATCGGTCCGTTTCGTCCGATCCATCTGTCTGGGAACCTTTCGTTTAAGTAGTTTCGCACGATCGTTGCGTTGTGGCATGGTGCACCATCATTCTGGAACACCATGTTCCGTCTGGCTTCCAGGCTTGAATCTTCCAGCAATAATGGTAGGCTATTTTCAAGGAAGCTTTTGTAGGCTACCGAATCCAACCTTGACGGCAGTTCAAATGGACCGATAAATTCCATATTGAATATTCCTGACCACATGTTCACACTAAAACGGTGTTGAAATGTCGACGGCCTTGACTGGTGGGGGTTTTCAACAGCCCAAGTATGTAAATTATGGATATTGAATATCCCTGTTCTTTCAAAACGTGACTCGTCAGTCCATAAAATTTTATCAAAAAAATCGGGATCCTCTCGTTGTCTTCGCAGCATTGTCTCGCAGAAATCCACTCTTAACTGGTAATCTGAAGGCATCAACGCTTGAACTCTTTGAACATGATAGGCATGATAACCTTCTTCATGAAGAATATTTTGTATCGATGTTCGTGGTATTCTAAGGTTTCTCGTACTCGTTGAGGGATTCCGGCTAATTTCTTCAAGTACTACTTCTCTGCGATCCGGATCAGCTGTAGGATATCCTTCATTGCTTCCTCGTCCTGGAATGCGGCCTGCCATGAAAGTGTTATGTGTGTTAATAAAAACACGGTGGTCTGGGTAATGCTCAGGTTGTGGTCCGCCTCGGCGTATAAGTTGTTCCCGGTACAGCTGAGCTGCTAAAGCGCCGTTGCCTTGAGCAACGCCATAATAATAATGCATCGACATTTCAACACCGTTTTAGTGTGAACATGTGGTCAGGAATATTCAATATGGAATTTATCGGTCCATTTGAACTGCCGTCAAGGTTGGATTCGGTAGCCTACAAAAGCTTCCTTGAAAATAGCCTACCATTATTGCTGGAAGATTCAAGCCTGGAAGCCAGACGGAACATGGTGTTCCAGAATGATGGTGCACCATGCCACAACGCAACGATCGTGCGAAACTACTTAAACGAAAGGTTCCCAGACAGATGGATCGGACGAAACGGACCGATACGATGGCCTCCACGCTCCCCTGACCTCAACCCCATTGATTTTTTTGTTTGGGGATATTTTAAAGACATAACATTCGCCCAAGAATGTGCAAATGAAAATTCATTGAGGAACAAAATTCAAGAAGCGACACATGTGTTGAAAAACAACACACAAGCATTTAGAGATTTAAAACAAAATTTCATACGTAGGTGTACACTGTGCATTTCTGTTAGAGGCAGACATTTTGAAAACCTCTTGTAAATAACATAAATGAATAATAATCTGCTGTTCAGTAAAAATCAAACGTGTTTTTGTGGTTTTTGCAAATTTTTTTTCCGAAACTAACAATTTCTATTGAGCAGAGGGTTATCCAATTTTGGATTCGGTTCTATTTGAGCCACAATTACGGTAGCATGTAGTAAAGCTAGGTTGATGAAATTTTTACGGTAAATAGCTGATACCATAAGGAAGTTTTTAAGATACTTACGAATAGTGAGAACATGTTTTTTCAATTTTTTATAAACGTTCAAAGTTGTTGCACTTTTTTACTTTTTTGTTATGTTCGAAGATTTTGAAAAAAATTAAAAAGTAGTATTAGTTACATGACTTGAATGATTATATGATAGTTAAGCCTTAGGTCTTAGCTACATAATCGTGAAAAAAGCAGGCATTTATCACAATTATTAACGAAGTTATGGTAAAAATAAACACAGAACTCAAAAATTCTCGAAAAATCCGAAAAAAAATCATAACTCCTAAACTAAACAAAATCGGACCATATATATGGGGGTGATTTGGGTTCCTCTCGATGTGGGGAATCTAATTTTTTTTTTATGACGTCACGTGTTTGGCCACCCTGTATACTAAGTGACATATAAATCCGGACACCCAGTTTAAATGGTTTTATTTTAATAAAATTTTGTATAAGTACTTAATGAAGCATAGTAAGTAAATGATAAAAATTTCAAAATGATTGCACTGCTTTAAAGCCCTTTGACCTTTAATAATGTGTGGATGCACCCTGATGTGCTACGCATTCTCCAACGCGCCTAGGCATGCTTCTGATCAGGTGGTCAATGTCCTCCTGTGGTATCTCATTCCAGGCAACCACCAACTCCTCTCGAAGTGCTTCTAGAGTATGAGCCCCATCATATCCCACACGTGCTCAATTGAGGATAAGTCGGGAGATATTGGTGGCTATGGTAACAATGTGACATCATTATGTTGAAAGAAGTTTATTGTGACTCTTGCAACATGTGGTCGGGCATTATCTTGTTGGAAAGTTGGATCTGGCTGAGTGTCAAGATAGGGTAAAAGATGGGGTTCTAGAACTTCGTGGATATAACGCTGCGCGTTCATGTTACCTCTGATGAAGATTAAAGGTGACCTGGAACCATAAGCTATAGCACCCCAAACCATAACTCCAACAGTGTGATGAACATGTCTTTCAACAAAAAACTGTGGATTCCTTCTTTCACCACGTCGCCTTCTAACCCTGGCACGACCATCGTGCATGCCTAAAAAAAATCGAGACTCGTCACTAAAGACAATACTGTTCCATTCCTGATCCCAGAGTGACCGTTGTCTGCACCACTCAAGGCGATTACGTCGGTGTTCTCGAGTTAAAGGGAGGACCCAGTGTGGCCGGTATGAAAACAAGCCAAAACTTCTCATTCGTCGGTAAACACTTCGCATGCCAATAGGTCTTCCGTGTTCTGCAAACCATTCATTTGCAATGGACCTGGTAGTGGAGAAACGGTCCCTTAAGGCCAATAATCTTAGGCGGCGATCTTCACGGTCTGTTGTTCTACGGCGGCGTCCAGTGCCCCTTGCTCTTTGCGTACGGCCTTCTCGAAGCCATGCCTGACAACACCTAACCACAGTGTCTACACTTCTTTGCACTCTAACTGCAATTGCCCGAAAAGAAAGTCCAGCTTCCCGAAGTCCCACTATACGGCCCCTATCAAACTCACTAAGTTGACGAAATCGTACAGGTCTCCGTACTCTAGGCATCGTAACCGATCGTAAAGGATGTGAAGAACCAAAATCCGCCAACGTTGATTCTTTACTGCGACTGAAATATTCATTTTTAGAGCGTTAGTGAATTAAAAAAAGCAGTATAAAAACCGGAATGTCCAACTGATAAGGCTGAACATTTTTTCACTTGTTATTTACAGTAAGATAAATACATTCACCAACTTTTATTAAAATAAAACCATTTAAACTGGGTGTTCGGATTTATATTTCACTTAGTATACATAAACCTAATATAAATACGCAAATTGTCATTTGTAAAATATTATTTGATATTTTTAAAAATGTAGTACTAATATCCCGGAGGAAAATGTTAATGGAGCCAGAAACTGATTTCAGTTTCTTTTGTGATCGACTAAAAATTAGCAGTGTCTTGATAAATTAAATTCTTACAGCGCCTTTCTTATTTAGATTAATAATTTTATAGGAGTTCTTAAAAAAATCGAATTTCATTTAATAATTTTGTGGTAGAAAATCATACTCTACTGTCCATCTCGTTAAAGGTCATTTTTTATAATCTCTGCCGACAGTAAATACGAGAGCCGAAGGTGACTTGGTACTATTTCCGGTGCGCTGGTGTAGGAATTCCGCGGCTCACTATCCAGATTTGTTAGATGTCTAAAACGCAGTGCTTGCGGATTTATCGGGTGGTGGAGATTGTAATAGAAATCTCTTAGTGATTTTTTGGTCGGAGCCTTTTTGCTCACCCTCTTGGGGATTTAGCCATAGACATAACTACATTCAACCATCGAGCTGGTAGGTGACCATTTTCTCCAAGCCACGCGTTCATTTCCTCAACATGATTTCTAATTCTATAGAGGGGAACCGTATGCCGTGATACTCCGAAGTGAATTTAAGTAGGACTGACGCCTGTGAGGAGCAGTTCCCCATTTTTGTGACCCTCATTGTTCGAGGTTATTCTGTTTTTTTTATTTTGCTAAGCATGTCTTAATCTCGTAAAATTGAAAACAACAGCATCGCGTTCAAAAATTAAGTATCAATGATATAATGGCAGTAATCACCAAATAATGTTTAACAAGGTATTCGTTTTTAGCAAAGAGTTTTTTTGGATAAAACAATAATAATTATAATAATAATAATAATAATAATAATAATAATAATAATAATAATAAAGAACAAAACAAGCTGTTTGCAATAAATCAGAGAATGTTTTATAACTCCCTCCTTAAAGAAGGTATAAGCCCCACTTCGAAAGATGTAAACCGAGACAGTTTTTATAAATATTGGAGTAGCATATGGAGCATAAGTCATAAGTACAATGAGCAAGCGTCCTGGCTCACTACTATACAAGACTCCACAAAATCACTAACTGAAATGCCAGACGTTTCCATCACAACCGATAATGTCAAAGGAGGCAGTCAAGAGGCTAATCAACTGGAAATCCCCAGGTCTTGATAAGATTCAGAACTTCTGGATTAAGAAGCTGCATGTTCTACACGGTCCCTTGGCCACATGCTTTTCTAGACTCATTAGCGACCCAAGTAGTCTTCGAAAATACTTTACCGAGGGTGTGACATATCTATTGTATAAGAAAGGAGACCCGCTCCAGCCAAGTAATTACCGCTCCATAACCTGTTTACCGA
Source organism: Acanthoscelides obtectus (assembly GCA_963669975.1). Classification (NCBI taxonomy): domain Eukaryota; kingdom Metazoa; phylum Arthropoda; class Insecta; order Coleoptera; family Chrysomelidae; genus Acanthoscelides; species Acanthoscelides obtectus. The sequence continues at coordinate 25,212,647 of CAVLJG010000007.1, forward strand.
CACTTTATAAGCTCTTAACCGCTATTTTGAGTTCAAAGATTTATGAACACTGCGAGGCCAACCAGATATTTGCAGATGAACAGAAGGGATGCATTAAAAAATCGAAAGGCTGTAAGGAACAGCTAACGTTAGATGCCATAATACAGTAATAATACACATAGTTAAACACATAGTTAAAAGTGCCCAACTTAAACAACGAAATCTGTATACTTGCTATATAGATTATAACAAGGCATTTGATTCTGTTCCTCACGATTGGTTACTTAAGGTGCTGGGCCTATATCAGATCAACCCTGCAATACGAACATGTTTAACTACTTGGATGAAACAGTGGACACGCTATTTGTGGACAAAGTTAAGCTAGGTAACGTCCAAATCAACAGAGGTGACAGTCTTAGCCCAATATGGTTTTGTCTTGCACTGAACCCATTATCACAGTTGTTGAATAGGAGCTCAGCGGGTTACAAAGTAAATAAGCAGCACAATGACAGAGTTACCCACTTGATGTATATGGATGATATAAAGCTGTTTGCCCAGTCAGAAGATCATTTGTCATCCCTCATCCCTACAACACAAATATTCAGTGAGCACATCGGCATGCGGTTCGGGTTGGATAAGTGTGGAATATTCAAAATGAATAGGGGTAAGACCGCACCCGCCGCAAGTAGCATATGTCCACCAACTTAAAAGCAATCGTAAAGCAAAAATACATCAGCAGGATAACAAAACTCCTCAACACCAAACTTAATTCAAGAAATCTTATAATGGCAATAAATGCTTGGGCTGTGCCAGTGCTGTCATTTAGCTTTGGCGTTATTAAATGGAGCGATACAAACCTAGCAGAAATCGATCGCGAAACTAGAAAATTACTCTCCAAATTTAGTATGCTACATCCAAAATCTGCCACGGAAAGAGTATGTATACATGCCTATAGCCCTTGGGGGAAGAGGACTGATAAATGTTGAGCGTCTTTGCAAAGAGCGAGTGTCCAAGCTTCGTCTATATTTTTGCAACATCAATTGCCAAAACATTAGAAGCATTACAGCTATGGACAGCAACATTACCCCCATGAATTTGGGCAGAAATCATGAACCCTCAGATCGATCAATACCGATGTCGACTGACCTGCTCAACAGATGGAAAGAGAAAGCCCTTCACGGGAGATATCCTGTAACACTTGAAAAAGATGGAATTGATAAAAAGTCCTCACTATCAATTTTTGTGAAAGGCTACCTACTTCCGGAATCGGAGGGTTTTCTATGTGCTATTCAGGATAAGGTTATTCGAACTAGAAACTATGAACGCCATATACTAGGCCTGAATACACACGACGTATGTAGAAAATGGCATACGCCAGGTGAAACAATAGAACACATCACCTCCAGCTGCAATATGTTGGCCAATAGTGCTTACTTATCCCGGCATAATCAAGTAGCCAAAATAATACAATCCACGTTAGCTCAAAATTATAATCTCATTCAGTCAACCGCGCCATATTATAAATATACACCATTCCCAGTACTCGAGAATCATTCGGCCCTATTGTACTGGGGCAGGCCAGTTTTAACCGATAAAAAAGTTGTCTATAACCGGCCAGACATACTACTGATCGATAAAAATAAACGGAAAGCATACATAATTGATATCGCAGTTCCACTCACAGTAAACATAATCAGAACAGAATACACCAAGGCTGAAAAGTACCAAAACCTTGCCATTGAAATCAAAAACATTTGGAAACTATCAGAGGTCTGCATAATACCAGTAGTAGTGTCTGTGGAAGGGGCAGTCTCTGTAAATCTCCACTCTCACTTAGAGAAAATCAAAGTTCCAGCGCATTTTATTGCATTGATGCAGAAAGCCGCAATCTTGCAAACATGTCCATAGTTCGCAAGTTCTTCGTAATAGGCTGAGGTGAATTCCTCCCCTGTTGTGTACATAGCCCGTGTGTAACGGTGAAAGACCAACCAAAAACGAATAATAATAATAATAATGTTTATTGGAATAACGTAGATGCAAACAATCGTTATCTTACAATAAACACACAATACTCAAATAAGTTTGAATGTAGTTAATTGTAAAAGGTTTATATTTTCCTAGGTGTAAGATTCTGCTAAAGAATTCAGACAATTTTTGATATAAAATTAATTGTTTTCAGAGTATTTCTCCTTAAATGACTTCAAACATAAGTACACCCATAATATACGTAAATTAAAGTTTAATAACGATTTTTAGTGTCTATACGTTTATGGATCGAGTTCCTTATTTCATGAATAATCCTTGACTGGATGTGTTTTTTAAAACTTTTTGATATTTTGATAATCTTTATTGATGCCGTAATCAGATTGAGACATGTTTGGTCTAAAAGGAGAAGAGACATATGAGATTTTCGCACAGATAGTGAATTTTGTTTAAACCCTGTTCAATAGTGGTGATTGATGGGATTTAGATGCATTTTTGATGTGGTACAACAATCCATTGTAAAAGTACATTTAGAAAAACCGAATCCAAGGTGTTCCACTATTTCCAATATTAGGTTTTCCGCCATTGCTGCTGTTTTATGAAGACAATTTTTTGTATTTAACCGTCTCAAATTACTGTTTAAGCTGGAATTGTTGATATGCTGTACAGTTTTCGTTTGAAATAAGCAACAAATTCCAAAAAACCTTGCAACTATTTCCATAATAAACCGTTTCGAGGCCTATAGTTTTCGCAAAACTATTTTTAAATATTCGTCATTTTTATAAATAATATCCATTCACACTTACCTAAGGTAGTCCCTCTTACAAAGGATGAGATTCGCTTTGGTGTACAGTGTAGACCCGACCTCACCAAGTCTGCAGTCACAACAACCGCACTTGAGGCAGTCTTCGTGCCAGAACAGGTCCAGTGCTTTGAGGAGAAATCTGCAACAATATCATTATTTCTTCATTTTTCGTTTCCGTAATAGCTATTTATATTGGTATTGAAAATATATTAAACATACTTGGAAAAATATACAAGGTGATAAAAAGAGCAGCAGAACAGCAGAAGATCAAGGCCCACAGAACCTACTTACAAAACCCCACTGTAGAGAACAGACAAGCCGACGTCGAGTCCAGAAACAAATATAACGAAGCGGTTCGCAATGCCAAAAACCAGCATGATATAAAAGTTAGGCACAGGGTAATGTCGCAGCGCAATGGCAGTCGGTCTTTCTGGACGCTGGCCAAGCAGATTGAAAAGAGCTTTTCACACAGTAGCCTTCCACCACTTACGTGTCAGGATGGAACTATTGTATTCGACTCAAAGGCCAAGGCGGAAGTGCTAGCCAAGATCTTTGCTGCCAACTCCACCATGGACGTCCCCACCAACGCCCAATTGCCGTCAATTCAAAGGGTTCCCCACACTATGCGGGAGGTAACATTCAGGCATAAGACCGTAAGACGAGTGCTCTTGTCGCTCGACATCAACAAAGCTTCTGGTCCGGACTTGATTCCTGCCATTGTACTGAAGAGATGTGCAGCGGAGCTTGCTCCAGTTCTTTCGCGTCTCTTCCAGATATCTTATGAATCCGGCACCTTCCCAGAAAACTGGAAATTTGCTCATGTACAGCCCATCCCAAAAAAAGGATCTAAAACCGACTCTTACAACTACAGGCCTATAGCTCTGCTTTCTGTTATAAGTAAAGTGATGGAGAGGTGCATAAATCGCGAGCTTCTGGACTACCTCGAACGTCACAGCTTGATTAGCGACAGGCAGTACGGTTTCCGGCACCAACGATCCACAGGGGACCTCCTAGCTTACGTCACGCAACTGTGGAGTAAACTCATCCAGTCTCATGGTGAGGCTCATGTCGTTGCTCTTGACATCACGAAAGCGTTCGATCAGCTGTGGCACGCTGCCCTCTTAAGCAAACTTCCATCCTATGGCCTCCCAGAAAAGCTTTGCAGATGGGTGGCTGACTTTATCTCTGGCCGCAAGATATCCGTCGTAATTGACGGATTCTCCTCTTCATCCCACAACGTCAACGCGGGTGTTCCCCAGGGATCGGTCTTGGCTCCAACACTGTTTCTCTTACATATCAACGACCTCCTTTCCTGCACGATCAACCCAATCCACAGCTTCGCTGATGACAGCACTCTACATGCAGGAATTCAGAGTGACAAGCCGATCTCTGCCGCTGAGCTGGAAAAAAGAAGACTAGCGACGACTTCTTCTCTGACAAGAGACCTGGAGGCTATCACTGCTTGGGGACGCAACAATCTTGTACAGTTCAATGCTTCCAAAACACAGTACTGTACTTTGACGAACAAAAAGCGTCCTAGCGCTCATACAGTTTCGATGGACGGTCGAGTTCTACCAAAGAGCCATTCATTTCGGCTGGTCGAAGTCCAGATTACCGAGGACCTGATCTGGCACGAACACATCTCTTCAATAGCTGCAGCTGCTGGGAAAAAGCTAGGCTATTTGTTTAGGGCTAAGAAGTACTTTTCTCCGCATGACATTCTCACTCTATACAAGGCCCAGATAAGGCCTAGCCTCGAGTATTGCTCACACATTTGGGGTGCTGCCGCCCCGACTACATTGTCCATGCTCGATGCTCTCCAGAGGAGGGCGGTCCGACTGATCGACGACTCTTCTCTAACAGACAGTCTCGGGACTCTTTCGCACCGTCGGCGATCTAGCTCTTTTCTATCGCTACACCAACGGGCTTTGCTCCTCAGAGCTCTCTTCCATGATGCCGCCGCGCGATGTGCCTGCCAGACAGACCCGCCTGACTTCGGCGTCCCATCCTAACCGTGTCAAACTTCGTACATCTAGAACTGGCCGATACGACCGCTCCTTTGTCCCGAGGGTGTCTAGATTGTGGAACAATCTACGGGAGGAAGCTTTTCCCAGTTCTACTAACCTTAGGCAGTTCAAAAATCGTATTAACAAAATTTCTTTGGGATCATCATAGCAGCCGCGGTGTTCCGGCATTTAGGCTTCTGCCTGCGCGGCTGTTTTCGATATAAAAAAAAGACAGTTTTAGAGTAGGAAATATATCCAAGCTTCCTGTGTAACGCAGTATCGGACCTAAGGGGGAGGGGGTTAAACTGGGAAAATTGTAACGGGCGGCAGTTTGACGAGGGCTCAAATCCTTGAATAAAAACGACAAGAGTTCGAAATACCGAATTCAAGTAATCGATATATTTGAAAAAGAAATGTTTGTATTCCTATTCGACAATTTAGTTTTTGAAAATATTTTAAGCGATTTATGAACGCATCTGAGGTTACGGTTACCTATTGGATGAACATTCTGATGAATTTTTCTTCTCACGAGTTTTAACTAGTTCTCCCAAATAAACACCTGTTTTCCAATGAGCGTGGTTGCACTAGCAGCGACCAGTACGTCAGAACCATTTGAGCCTTCAATAAGATCCTTTTTTTCCTACAATATGCATCTTTTATGCATACTTACTTAAGAACCGCTCAGGTTATTACGTGTGTAATAAAACAATGTAACCCCCCTTCACCTCTCTCAAGGGCAGATCCAGGGCACTCCCCTCCCCGCTCTTCAATTGTCACAAGCGTCTTCGCTTTCAGAAGCACTGGTGCATCCCCCTCCCACTTAAACTTTTTTTGCTCTGCCCACAAGTGGACAGATATTGGAAAAACGCCCGAATTTCTAGTCCTAATTCTTCACAAAAATGAAGGGTAGGAAGGCACCACTATGGTACATTTTCCAAATACATTTTTAGAAATATACAATTTGCAATTTTGAAATTGCACCGTCTTATCAAATAGAACAGATTAATTTTTCAAGATTAATCTAACGTTAAATACCTTATTCGGAAACGCTACAGTCATCGGATTTTTAACAAGTCACGTAGAAAAGATGTTTATCTCTTTCCAGGTTTAAGTCAAAAATAATAATATTTATTTACTCCTAAAACACAATATAAAGGATGAGTAAATAAATATGAAACAAGAGTCCATAGGAGGCATTGCCTGTACATATTGAAATATGAATAAAGATACAACTAACCAACGAATTATTTGATGTTTACATCTACTATTAATTTGTGTACATGTACGTCTCTCTTGGCAGAGAAAAAATCCATTCTTTTAATTTTTTCTTGAAATTATCCCCAAAGCGTAGGCCCCTTATATCGTTACGTATAATTTCTGTTCCTCTTAGTTTATGCCTTGTGTTGTGATTGTGACTAATTTTTATGTCGTTATTAATAAATTAATTAATAAAGAGATAATGTTTTAAGTCATATAAGCGTGCATCTTTACATAAGATGTCAGTTGGACATGATCTGGTTCGTCAAACATTGTTTTTAAAAACATTTTTTGAAAAATATCCAAATCATAAATATGAGCATTTAGCTCCCCATTTTTGATGTACCCAATTTTATACGAGACATATTTTATCTAACCTTTTTTAAAATATATGAAATATGAACATCCAAATGCACGTGTGGGTTCAGGAGTATTCCAAGGTATTTTATATCTGATGCTCCATTATTTTTTTATTGCATATGCATTATATATTGCAGATAAAGGAGAATACAGTGGACCCCCGATAATCCGGCCCCTCTCTAATCCGGCGCCCCCTGTAATCCGACATGTCTTTGAATATGTATTACATACATACGTATTTGACAATCTTCGCTAATCTAGATCACGCAGGTTTGAACAGGTTAAAACTTGTACGCGCCACGGCTATCGTGAACGACGCGTAAGCATTGTTTGACTTAGTTTGAATTTGACTACTGGTGATAGCGGTACGGCCTAGCGTGCGTTCATTGTTTACTATTTATTCATTGTGTATTAAGTATAGTACCTAGTAATGTCATCACAAACTCAGAAGCGGAAGCACAAAACATTGACAATTAAAGAAAAATGTGATATTTTAGACCGCTTAAATCGCAATGAAACATTCAGTGGTTTAGCAAGTGAATACGGCGTAGGCCGATCTACAATTTGTGACATTAAAAGAAACCAAGAGAAGATCAAGAAGTTCGTGTCAACTACTGACTGCGGACTAGGCAAGAGACAGACACTCAAGAAAGCTGAACATCCAGAAGTGGAAGAAGCTTTGTACATATGGTTTCTTCAGGAAATAAATAGACATGCACCAATTTCAGGACCCATGTTGGCCATGAAAGCTAAGTTTTTTTATAAGGAAACAACAAAAAAGATGATTTTGTGGCCAGCAAAGGATGGCTAGAACGTTTTAAAAGTCGTCATGGCATACGTTTAATGAATATTACTTTAAATTAAGATTTTTGCAAAAGGTGAACGATTTAAATCTTGACCCGTCACAGGTGTACAATGCAGACGAATCAGGGCTTTTTTGGCGAGTGATGCCTAACAAAACTTTCGTTTCTCGTAACGAAAAATCCGTACCTGGACGAAAAGTAAGTAAAGAGCGTGTAACCATACTACCATGTGCTAACGCTGCGGGCACACACGCGCTTAAGATGATGGTCATTGGGAAATCTAATAAACCACGGGCATTCAAAAACATTGATTTACCTGTACACTATTTCAGACAAAAAAAAGTGCATGGATGACAAAAGACCTTTTCAAAAAGTGGTTTGATGAATGCTTCGTACCTGAAGTTAGAAAATGTTCAAAAGATCATAATTTTCCTCAAAAAGCGTTTTTGCTTCTTGATAACGCTCCCGGTCATTCGTCTGAAGAAGAACTAACAACTGAGGATAAATGCATCACTGCGATGTTTCTTCCGCCAAATTGCACTGCACTGATTCAACCAATGGTCCAGAATATCATTCAGTTTATTAAGCAAGACTATAAGAAAAACCTACTTCTGAGAGCCGTATCAAAAGACTAACCAATAGAATAAACTTTAAAAGAATTTAATATAAAAGACTTGGTTTTTGCTCTTTGTCAGCCGTGGAATGCGTTACCGCCATCAACTATTAAATCGTCTTGGAAAAAGTTATGGCCAGATATAGTCACCACTCCTAGCAACGTTAGTTATAGAACAAGTCGCTACTGAAACACAGATAAGTCCGGAAGATTTTGAAATCTGGTGCCGTGGAATGGATAAAGAGGAAAATGTTTTTCATGAAATGTCTGATGAAGAGATTATAAAAGAGGTTTCTAATTATACAACAAACAATCAGGAAAATAACGACGACGTGATTGCAACTGCTCCACAAGTCACAGCACAAGACGCAATTAATGCCTTTGAGCTTGGTTTACAATGGGCTGAAGAGAATGGTACATCCTACAACGAACTTTTACTGTTGAGAAGACTGAGGGACAAAGCTCTGATCTCGCGTTATAACAACCTTAAACAAAAAAAAATTGATGAATATTTCCAAGCTTCATAATTTGATAAATTCATTAATGATTTTGATTAATAAATAATTCCTGATTATTTTGCTACATATGTATGTGCATTTATGCTTAATTTTATAATAAAACGTAAGCTCTCTATTGTTATTTAATTTACTAAATTCGACATACATAAACTATGTATGATTTGCACTTCAAAGTACATACATTTACATAGCATATATAATCTTACCATTGGATATGTAATTTGTCGGATTACAAGGTACTCTTTTGTAAAAAATTCTGGACTATAGGGGGTCTTAGGCAGTGCTCTATAATCCGACAAATTCGATAGTCCGACACTGCCCTGCATGATGTTTGTCGGATTACCGGAGGTCGACTGTACATTCATTATGCATTGTAGATATTTTTTTACATCGGTAAGGATGTATTTTAGGACCTTGTTTACAAGAACTTCTAGCGTTGCTTTTTGGTCAGAAGCATCACCCTGCATACCCATTGTATACTCAAGTGGCAAAACGACAAAAGAGAGAAAGATCCATCGTGCGGTACTGTTAACGCAGTCTACTGTGGGATCTGCATAGACAAAGTTAATAGTGCCGTACGATAAGCTGAAACAAAATATCACATCTTCATCGTTGAATTTAAAAATCTTCCTCACCTTTCAACGATCCGTTTCCCGCATCCAGCGCACTCCCGCACCGGAGTGGTGCCTGGTCCGGTGGTACCCAGTGCGGTACTTCCGGTAGCTGCGGACACGACACCCGCATTGGCGGACAGACGGGATTGCGCGCCCGTCGCCGCCGTCGTACCGCCACCACTGGTTGGGTCGCACACGACGCTGCTGCTATCTCCTGGAACAAGTAAAAGTTGTGTCAAGTAATCGTCGACTACTATCTACTTTTATATCAAGCGCGACAAATGTTTTTTACCTTCTCTTTCTCAAGTCCCACCGCCACTGGCCTGATTCCATTACCTAATAGGTTTTTCATCCTTACCAAATTGGTCAGAATTCGAAGTACAGAAGGAGCCAATTTCATGTTTTTTAAGAATCATTTATTTATTCATGACTATCTATTTTGTCCAGTTCAAAGTAATCCCCATCAGGCATTATACACTTGTGATAACGTTTTTTCCAATCCTCAAAACATTTTGAAAAATCATTTTTTGTGATCTTGTTCAGATCTTCCTTCGATGCCGTCTTTATCTCCTCAATCGTGACGTAGCGTCTTCATTTCATGGGCCTCTTCAGTTTCGGGAACAAGAAAAAGTCACAGGAGGGCAGGTTTGGGGAATATGGTGGGTGAGGCATTATTGGAGTGTTGTTTTTGGCCAAAAATTAGCGCACAAGTAACGATGCATGAGCAATGGGGGTTATCATGGTGCAAAAGCCAATTTTTGTTCTTCCACAAATCCGGGAAAAAAGTAATTTTATCAAAAGTGACATTTTGTTACCTAGATAAAATAAACTTTTTCCCGTCACAGAGAAAACATAACTCATTTCCGAAATTTTTCGCAATTACAATACTTCCTCGCCCAGTGGCTTGGAGGTAAAGTGACAGGCTCAAAAAATCGCAATAAGCCATTTTATCTCACTTCTCAAATCGTAGGAGGCACCTAGCTTTCTACATCTTGATGAGGAGCTTCTGAGCAGTAAATATAAAATGTGAAATGAGTGGGGAAAATAATTTAATTAATAAAATGAATTACATGCAGGAAATAATTTTATGGAAAATATAGGCTACTTCTTTTGTGTTGCTTTAATTACACCTCAAAATATATAATCCAGGGAAAATTTGGAATTGGTCATCTAAAACACTTCCGTATAAATCTATTACGATTTCTTGGGAAAGATCTATTACCAATGAGTGTGAATCTATTACCCAATAGGAAAGAAATCTATTACGACACCAACGCTAGGAACAACACAAGATATCCAATATAATTTTTAATGTTCCACAATACCAATTTCAGTGCTTCTCAAGTATCGATTTAAGATCCATCCATGTTTTCAATGTTGTTCCTCCAAGACGAACCTTTCTTCACATTTTCCAGTACGTTAAGTCCGACCTACACTTTTGAAAATGGAAGCGCTTTGTATGCGGGCAAACAGAACAGCAAACACATTCATCACATTTTAATTTAATGATGCTCTACATGGCCAGCACTAGCACTCCTTCGTTTTTATGATACTGGAAAGGTTGATCGATATACAGAATAACATGTCCAGTCTTCAGTATGTCGAACACAATATAATTAGACTGAACTGGATATGTTTGCTTTCTCTATAACCATGACCAATCGCAAAGAGCGCTTTTTCGTGCTCATTATGAACTCGTCACTATGGTATAGGTCTAGCCTCGGAGACAGACAGATGGAAAGCAAACAACTGGGTATGGTCTTTTGATAATTTCAAAACTTTGTGCGCATTTAATGTCACTATTTTTGTGCAGGTGCTGGACAGGATTAGAATAGAATAGAAAAGGGTTTATTTAGCTTTAAGCTACTTCAAATAATAATAAATATTATTTACAAACTGGTCATCACAACATCAAACCAAAATAGAATCTTCGAAGTGTCTTTTTGAAAATTTTAACATAATTAGATGTTTTTACATAAATAAAAATGATAATTAACGTCTTTTATTTGTAATACTATTATAGGAGGCGAGATTTAGATAATATATTTATCCTACCATCTAACACCCTTAACAATACGAGATGTATAAAAAAAAAATAAAAAAAAACTGAGAATTTGTTGAAAATTAATACCTGTATACAACAACGACAGAATAAAGTATAATCTAAGTAAAGGAATAAGAAAAAAATATAAGGCCACTTATGGGTTACAACAGATTTCGCTGCTGATCAAGTAGAACTTCTTTCACTTTTTTTCTTGAATTTGGGTAATGGATTGGTTTCTTTTAAACTGCGGTCTAAATAACTATATGATTTGATCGCATTGTAAATATGTGTATTCTGAAATAGAGATATGCCGTGGAATTGAAAAAGTCTCTCTATCGGCCGATTTCACAATTTAACAAACCATTATTCTGCACCAATAGGGTACGAGTACCAAACAATCTGTCAAATATACCCAATCAGCCTCAAGATATCTCCGTCAAATTTTTGGCAGCAAATAGCATCAAAGTATTCAAAGTGACAGCTTGCCATTGAAATGTTTCCAGTTTATCAAATATTATGAAATTATATAAAACTGAGCCAACATTTAAAAAATGCTTGATGTCTGAGTAAAATCCATTTTTTTTTTCAGTTTAGCTCAAGGTTTCTCCATGTTTATTGCAACTTTTGTAATCCATATGTGATTATATTAACTGAACATCACCTACTGAGGGGTTTATAATTTATCTTACATTTGCAAACTTGCACTTTCAAACCCTCTATATCCAATATTAATGACATGCATATTCCCTTTACGTATGAATTAGTTTACTAAATATGACGGTGTTTTTGAATAAAGTACCTTATGAGTCAGATTTAGGAGCTGGTACTTATATATTTTATCAATTTTCATCCATTTAAGTTTATTAATAGCATTCGATATATGATCATACTTTTTGAGACCATTTACAAGTTTGCAACATGTATTCATAATACTTTGACTACGATTTATTGTTATAATACCTAAATAGGGATAGTAAACCACTAAGCAATACGATATCTTTGAAAACAAGAAAGATTCACACAATTGCTTTCTCGTACATTTACGTACTATAATATAGCCTTATTTGCAAATAACACTCTGAGAATAGCGTAGCACTGAGATTGTTGTACATTCTTAGACTTTCAACAAGCATTGACTTTTCTTAACCTTTAAATTTAAATCTTTGTATATAGAAATTTTACTTTTATCTAATGTAATCTTGTATTTGACATCTTTTTTTTAGAAATTGTGCAAGATAAGGTGGATAGTGGTTATTGATAATTTTATATAAAAGATTTAAATTTTCCTCTTGGATAATTTGGCGTATGTTTAAAAAATTCAATGCCTTTAGCATATCCTGCTACAATTTAAGAAAATTCGCATACATTTATTTAATAGAATTTCTAACCTTTGCTTTTGCTGATTTGTGCATCTATTCAAAAGTGGTGCACAATAAGTAAAATGAGGAAAAATTATTGTACGCACCAGGGACTTAGATTGTCACAAATTCAACGAAAATACCCGATCTTCCGACACGTTTATTGAAGGTTAGTTGCTGATCTATTATAATACCTAAATGTTTAAAAGTATCTACAAAATCGAGTACCTCTCAGTCAATGTTCACTGGTACATTTAAATCTACTAATTTTTTGCAATTATTTTTCGAACCTATGATCTCATACATTCCGTTTTATTCACATTTAATTCAATCTTATTTGTTTTAAGCCAAAAAGTAAGTTTGTTACTTACTGAACCATTAACTGAAATTAATGTGTCATCCGCAAACAAATTTACAAAACAATTGTTAAGAAATTGAGTTTGCAAAATGTGGGGATCGCACTTTATGAACAGATATCAAATGAGAAAAGGTCAAGAAGCACTGATCCGGATCTTGTCGGCCCACTAGAATCTGAACTGAGCTGCTAGTCCTCACATTTTGCATACCCAACTTCTCCCGGCGCCTTCTCTAAAAATAACAAAAGATGCTGAGAAGTAACCAAAGATAATTTCAAAAAAAAAACAAAAATTGCGATTTTCTATAAACTCTTATATTGGTGATAACGCAGATACCGTGGGTAAAACTGACCCCTATCAATACCCTTTACATGACCTTTGGGGCGCCCTGTATATTTTAAAAGTTACCTGCCGATACACATTTAAGCCAAACATTGGTTTCGGCATCAACTTAATGAAGGTGGTATGTACACATGTACAGTCTTCGACAATCGAAAGTTCGTCAACTTTGGCCTAACAAACTATATTACAAATCGCTTTAAAATAAATTAATCTTGAAATACTCTTCTGGGTATTGTAGGCTTCAGCTTCACTTTTCACACAAATTATGACTTTGTTTGAATCATTGAAGATGACCATTTTTACTGTTTTTCAGACATTAAATGGCTTATAGCTCGAAAGCGGCTAACTTTAGAGAAAAGCTACTGAGGATCTTTCTTGTTTAGAATGATTCGAGAAAGCAGAAATAAACGATTAAATCTTTATTTGAGTCGATAGAACAGTCGATATAATTTAATGTTTAAAGATTATTTCATGTAAATGTTGGCCGCGGCTCCGCTTTTGATGGCCTATGCGCAAGGTCCAATTTTGGCACACTCTCTCCAACATATCGGCCGGTATCTCACGAATAAATGCTTCAATATTGGCTTCCAGTGCGTCAATCGTTGCTGGTTTATCCCTGTAGACATTAGCCTTAACATGGCCCCACAAGAAATAGTCCAACGGCGTTAAATCACACGAACTAGGCAGCCAATTGACGGGCCCCAAATGTGAGATAAACCGTTCACCGAACTCGCCTCTCAATAGCTCCATTGTTTCGTGTGCGGTGTGGCATGTGGCACCGTCTTGTTGAAACCACATGTCAGCCAAGTCCAGCTCTTCCATTTTGGGCAAAAAAAAGTTTGTTATCATCGCACGGTAGCGCTCGCCATTCACAGTTACGTTCCGGCCATTGTCGTCTTTGAAGAAGTACGGCCCGATGATGCCACCGGCCCATAATCCACACCAAACAGTGATTTTTTCGGGATGCATTGGTAGCTCTTGCAATGCTTCTGGCTGGTCTTCACTGCAGATGCGGCAATTTTGCTTGTTAACGTACCCATTCAACCAGAAATGAGTTTCGTCGCTGAACACAATTTTTCGATAAAAATGTGGATCTTCCTCCAACTTTTCCAGCGCCCATTCACCAAATTGGAAACGTTGTGGAAGGTCGTGTGGCTTCAATTCTTGCACCAGCTGTATCTTATAAGGTTTTACACTCAAATCCTGTCGCAAAATTTTCCACGTAGTGGAGTAGCAGAGGCCCAATTGCTGCGAACGGCGGCGAATCGACATTTCACGGTCATCACTAACACTGGCGGATACAGCCGCAATATTTTCTTCAGTCCTCACTCTACGTCTGCTTGTCGGTGGTTTAATGTTCAATAATGTAAACTGGGTTCGAAATTTAGTTACAAGCTTCCGAATAGCTCCCTCATTAGGTCGACCAAATTGCCCATAAATTGGAAGCAGTGCTCGATGCACTCTCTTAACCGAGCATGAATTTTGATAGTAAAATTCAATAATTTGCAAACGTTGTTCGTTCGTAAGTCGATTCACGGTTAAATTATAGACCAAACTGAATAAGTTTGACAATGACACAAGACACGACTCACGCGTCATCTGTCAAAAATGGTGTTGCCAAAAAGATACTAGCAAAAAAATCACCCATTATTTATCCTTACATTTTGCAAACTCATGTCCATCCAACGCCTAGTCTAAAATCTGTCTATACATAGCTACTGTATTTGTTATCAGCACTATCAACAGCTCTTAGCAAGATGAAGCTGACTAAATAAGAAACTCTTAACGAACGTAAACGTCTATGAAACCCGACCTCCGACTGCGGCACTGCCTTGTTCAACGTTCGGTTGGCGGACAGGCATCGCCTAATTGAATCTGGATTAATTTCGGCGGCGGCGTCCATTATCTGCAGAGGCACCACGCTATGACATGAATAGGACAGTCAAAATGGATGTATAATACGTTTCAATACTACCCTATAAAAAATCCCCGAACAAACTTAATCTGAAATTCTTTTCGGAGTCTTGTAGGGAACGGCTTGGAACTTTAATTTAGACACTTGACAATCTCAAAAGTGATAGGATGTAAACCGATTGTTTGAGCAGTGAATATACCCATTTTGATTATCACAATAACATGACTTTTATTATCATCGTTATTATTATTATGTTGGCAGCTAAGTCAGTACATGTAGCGCTAATTTACCTGCACTACTAGCTCCACAGTCACAGCAGCACCACGGGCCCAAATTAGAGATATAGAAGGATTGACAGTAATTGAATTTGCCGACGTGGCATAGCGCTGACGTCTCCGTCGTTGCCTGCTCGCCGTCCTCCAAGTCAAACTTTACATTATGATAAATGACAATTTAGTACAACAGCACTGGAAGCCTCAGCGTCCTGTCCAATAGGACGCGTCGCCAGCGTTGGCAGAACCAGCTGAATTATTGGATCTCTATCTCTGTCTCTCATAGAACGCTGCCGTGCGACCCCCATTAAACTATTAATTAGTTCTGGTGACGAAACGACTGATGCGCGATGCCAGCACAGGGTCGTTGTATGGAGATTAGGAGTTGAAGGATTTATATGAAAAAGGGGAAATCAAGAAAATTTTTTCAAAGAAAGGAAGATATTTAATAACTAATTTAAAAGCAAAAATGTCGAATCCCGTTGAGTATCTTTACATGCTACAATGTATATGAACCGGACAGCATAAAAAAAATTGCATCAAGTCCAGCCTCTAGACTAAGATCCAGAGAGTGCATTAATTAAAAAATAATTTAATAGAAATTTTCTATATTTATTCAGATTCATTCTTTTTGAGTGCAACGTCACAATAATCTTATTTCTACACGGTGACCAATTCTAATCTCGATACCTAAATATTTCTAAAACTACGCATTCTAGAAAAAAGCTTCAAAAGAACGTTGTTGGTTGAGGGCGAAATGATGGTTACCTTGATACTGATTTTGTCGATATTCAAGGCCACTTCAAGGTCAAGTTAATATTTTTGAATGGAACTTTCCTTTTTTCACATCAGAATTTAAAAGAGGAGCAAATTTCACGTCCGAACATCACCTTAGCCAGACCATTGCCTTCAAGGTCAAATCAAGAGATCGAAAACAATCTGCTCTAGCAAAAATGTTCCACAGCACACTTGTGAGGCCGCAAGGTCAAGTCGAGATTTCCAAAGGAAGCATTCCCTTTTGTACTAGAAATAGAAGACGCAGGACATGTTACGTCCGAATGTGACCTTGACATCAAAATCAAGGTCATGTTAAGCATAAATGCTGAACATTTTTGCTGGAGAAAATTGTTTTCGATGTCTTGATGTGACCTTGAAATGGCCTTGTGATGGTTTGACATAAAATTTGCTCCTACTTTTAATTCCGATGTTAGAAGGTGGGTCCTTTTGAAAATATTCACTTGACCTTGTAATGACCTTGAATATCGTAGCAAAGGCCATTTTCAATGTCACCATTATTTTGCCCCATAGAAACCCTAACACTTTTGTTTTTTCTAGATTTCGCAGTTGTAGAAACATTCAGGTGGAGAGATTAAAAATGGACACCAACATAAAAAACCAGGGCAAACCTTTCTGTACATACTCGTACATGTCTTCTAAGTATCGTTGAACAGAACTAAAGGTGAATCATTTTATGTACTCGTATTATGCGTATGAGGGATGTGTTACTTTTTACCTTGACTTTGAAATCAGCATCGGCAGTCCGTCGATTTTTAAAGCATATCAGCGGACGAGTGGAAGTGCAAGAATACGAAGCAGTGATGACAAAGAGCTACTAGCTTCTGGCTACCTCTTCACGGATTATAAGTGCCCCTTCATAAAGACAAATGTCTCCCCCACAACCTTCAACCACCAAGCTTCGATTTTGAACCCCCTCAAAATGTTTTTCTGAAAATGGCAAAAACAAATCGATTTTGATTTCTTTCGTATTTTGCCGGTATTTTCCCGTCCCTGGATCGATTCTCAAAAATTTAGAAGGCTTTTTCGTCCTTGGCATAGTAGTAACTTTGTGTCGAAATTGCATCAAAATCTGAGCGGTTCTTTCTGAGTTATAGAGAGGCCAGGGATAGAGGACAGACAGACAGACTGTCGGTAATATGGTTTTTCGTATTGAATATGTCATGTAATATCAAAAAAAATTTTGCAATTACAATGCATCTTTAGTTAGCAAAGGAATTAAAATGAGTATCTCTTTTCAAATTTTTACAAGATTCATCAAGTAAAAAAAAGACAGCAACGTCACACTTTATTCAAATACCGCTCTTGTCCATGTACTTTTTAAAATACGGTGAATGAGCAACGTGTCCCCGCTCGTGTTACAAAAAATGGTGAATGTGCCAATACATCCTGCAATGTACATTTTTAGAAAAAGGTGGATGTGCCGACCAACTATGAAGCAGCCGCGATAGCAGTTGCTAAATACCGCCGTATGGTGACAGCTACAAAACGGTTAAAGGCATCCTGCACGGTGACAGCTACGAAACGGTTAAAGAAATCCTGCAGGACTTGAGAAAGCTCCAGTTGGTAGTGTTCTACAACCTAGATACCTTAGGAACCAAGAAGCAATACAAGATGCGCAAAATTCGACCGCATTAGAATGAGACTCAGCAGTCTGCCCGAAACATCTGGCATACTTAGAACATCAGGTCACCCACCGCCAATCATTGTGGAAGAGGTATTGATAGTGTCACATCTGTGGTGTTACAGCTGCAGTTTTCTAGCCGCGCGTTATTTGAGCCTTGTACAGTGAGGATCTTAAATATTACATTTCCTGCCCTGTCCGCACTGTCAGGCCGAAACAGGTTGATTCCTGGCAAAGCTCGGCCATGCATAAAACTGAATGTGAGTTTGGGCGTCTTTTGCTACACAGCATGAATGACATTTGCTTCTTCTTTTATAGCTAATCCGGAGCATTTTTGACTTTTTTACTAAACTAACAAATATTAAATAAAATGCTGCACTCTAGAAGCGTTTAAGGTGGTTTCATGTGTAAGCGGAACCTGTAAAGATCTGAAAATATTCTATTTAGAAAGAGCATGCTGCTGCTATACTTTTCAGAACAGTGGTTCCATTAATTTTTCATTTATACATTTTGACCCATTGTGAAGGAACACAGGACAACATTTTAAGCTAGTGTTGGGTGGAAACTTCAAAAGTACTACAACAAGAGACACTGGAAAATTCGAGTACTTTTCCAACTGTAAACGCGACTATATTAATCGGATGGTTCAATATCGTCCGTATTTAGTAAATCCGTGCCTGAACCTTCTTTGACTCTTGCCTGTCGCGTGAAAACTCATTAATAACGGCATATTAGGAGTGAAGAGGGTGGAACTGGCACGGCAGATAGAAACAAAAGTAGCATCCAACGAATTGATCCATTATCGCTGAAGGGTTTGGAAGTGAGTCACCAGTCAATTTACAAGGATCAGTAATACGAGGGTTAGTCCTCAAGTATTTACAGAATTAACTACTTACGTATATAATTTCGAATTTTCCAAGGACTCTTGGGATAGCAGTATTATGAAAATTATTTTCGTAGGTTTATTGTCTTGTAACCGCGCTTCATGTTTTCATGGGAAAGATTTGGTTTCAAAAATCCATTTTGCCCGAAGTTATTTTTTGGTGCCTATATTAAAATTACTAACTGAAATGCTGCTTTCATCTGTCAGCGCCATAGTCAGTCGTTTCGTGATTTTTGGCAACTCATTAGCATGGTCTAGGCTTTGTCTCTGGGACAACGAACGAAATCATAGCAAACTATCTTCTATCCGATGTATAGTTATATCTAAACGTAACAGCGCAAGCCAAAATCTATTACCAGAATCGACCACCGCGAAAGTGTATAGCAGCTATCGGTTGGAACTGTAAAGATCTGAGTTCGCGTTTGATAGCCCAGTCACCATGTGACCGCCAGAGTCTGACGATACTGGCGGTATAGTAGATGCGATCTACCCTTTGGTATGCATGTTAGTAGTTTCTGAGAGGGACTAACTTATGCAGAGTACAATCTTTTGTGAACTGATGACCGCGTTGTGTGGGATTCAATCTACTTGAAACATTTTTTTAATAATTTTCAAGTAGTACATATCTGAGTATTCCGTTTTTAATCCAAATGTTTTCCCATCTACGAATGCTGTGAATGAAAGATATGAGCTGTTTTATTATCAGCGTGTTATCTATGCTACGTTAATGCGTCTCAAGGTTAAACACCACAGTTTTGACATTACTATCTTTTTGCATTTTACAAGCATGCAGTTGAAGTGATGCAAATCCATTGACAGATTTTTAGTATAAATTCCGGGAACAAAAAAGTTACAAAAATTTAGTCTTGCTTGTACAACCGTTGCTTACCTATCTTCCAATACATCTTGCTGGTTACTATGTCCTTTGCATTTTGGAATATTATATCAGCATTAATGAGTTGGTGCAGAGCTAAAATCAACTTTTTATGGCTATTTCATCTCAAGAGAGAGTTGATTGTGCATCTGGCGCTGCGGATCGGCGGCAATGTAGCCGGAATGCAGATTTAGGAGTGCAGTTTTTTCTCCATCTCCGTCCATTTCCATAATTACTGAGACCATTAAGCATCCATCCAGCAGCAGCAGCAGAGTCGCTTGGTGCGCTTCCTTACTGTAGCAATTAAGCTCTTTTTGCAGTCGTCTCCTTCCTCGCAATGGCAGCGACGCTCGCGGATGTGGCCGGACCGCGCCACATCTCGAATGCGCCCACAAACACAACTCCAGTGACTACGTTCATATCGCGGAGCATTACTTCGATTCGGGATCAACCGATATCGATGTACATGTAGGCATATCGGCAACATCGGCCTAGTTTGCCGATATATGAATAGGCCGATATGACTGCACATACGCCGTCATAGAAAGTTAAGAGATAACACCACAGTAATAGCCTAAACAAGCGTGTTTATGTCATATCTTTTGTGTGGAAGAAAATGTAATAAAATAATAAAACTGGAGGCAGTTATTGAGCATATAGTCGCGTCCAAAAAAAACGAAACATTGCAACGAAAACACGTTCTACATTAATTTATAGCACTTGTACTAATTTATGACAATTTATAACCATGTTGACTGAACTACGGCTTCCGCGACCTGTTGTGAGTCATCACCCGCTGTCGACTGCTCGACTGCCCACCTTGTGGGATATTTATGTGATGAATCGACGGTTCCCGATGCACTCCAGCATTTTCTAGCAATTTGACCATTCAACGTCCCATTTGCGAGGGCGTTACATTATTATTATAAAAAAATATTAAAAATTATCGGCACCCCAGCCATTTTCGCGATATACTATACAATTTGAGGCACGCAGTGTAGCTGTTGCAAAACTGAGTCTAGATAAAAAGGAAATAACTTATTTTTAATGTCTATGGTTAAAGAAATATGTAAGGGGTTATAAAAACATTGATTTTTGTATGGTTAGTGAGTACTTAAATCAAAACGTTCAACATTCTACGAAAAAAAGTAATCATTTGGTTAAAAAATAATGATTGAATTGACATATCGGAAATCCCCTATGCATTCCTCTTTGAAATGTTATTTTAAAGATTTTCTAAAAAATTCCAATGAAAAGAATTTTTTTATGATAATTATTCTTTTTTGTTACTCAAGTACAGTACAAATACTTCGAAGTCATTTATTTTAACAGTGAGTAGATCTGATCAAAAGAAATGTTTTTTTCTTTTAACATTTTTCTGGTAAAATTAAAGTAACAAAGTTATAGCCCTTTAGAAGTTTGAGTACCGCCCTGTCTCAATAATAATATTATGTGCTCGTGTTTGGGAACCACGGATATAATCCGCCTTATCGGTTCATCCCATCGGAAACAAAAAAGCGCAAGAATTTGAAACGCTTATCACGATGTTTTTAGTTGTATTCAGTCAATGTGTCAGTCGGTAACGCGTGAGTGAATAGTGGTGTATGTTGCGTGGCTCAAACGAAATACAAAATGGCACATGTTTACGAAAATGGTGAACTTGTGGACATGATTCTTATTTACGGGGGGGAGACTTTACAAAATGCTGCCGCGGCATCACGGATTTATGCGGATCGGTTTCCCAATCGAGTGCAACTAACCCCTCGTGCCTTTGTTAATGTAGTACAAAGGACTCGTGAATCAGGTGACTTAAGACCTCACAGGGGAGGGCATGCCGGTGCTCCAAGACACGCACGATCAAATACAGGTCCGCACTCAAATACTTGTCGGGAGGATACTTTATAAAACAAGGTAACATTTTTTTTTTCTTTTTACACACATATTTTGGTTTATCTTCCTTCTACAATCGTTATCTGAAAATTAATGACTCAACTTCAAAGTCGGTATATGTTATAAAAATATTATTGTTTTATTTATCGAAAGAATGAATATTTTTCAGGCACTAACAGCGGTGTTACCCCTTTGAGGACCAGAATTATTGAACTAAAAAATTATATAATATTGTAACGCCTTCGTATAGCTGGGACCTAGATGTCGCGAAACGCTGGAATGCTTCTCTACTCATCGATAGGAGAATAAATATCCGACCAGATGGCGAAACGAGTTAGTCACTGTCGAGTCCACAGTTACAATGGACACTTAGTCCAGTCAGTGGACAGCGAACGCGGAATGAAGGTGAGATAATAGTCGACATAGTTATCAATTTATTATAAATTAGTTGCAAGTGTTATAAATCAGTGTAGCAGTAATAAATTAACATTTGAACAGTAAAACGGTATTTTTGTTAGAATGTATAGATACAGTCAATATTCCCACACGGCGCCATTTCTCGATATTTTCATTATTTTCGTATAGTTATTGAACAATACCTTAAAGTTGCTTGCATCAGCTAGAAAACTAAGATTTGTGAACATTGCTTTCTATGAAACCCAATTTTATAAACCGATTTTCATAAAATGCTTCAAGGATTATTCAGCTGTTAAAGAAAAAATGGAGCCAAAGAGGCTTTGAGATTCAGGAGATATTTTTTAATTTGATAGGATCTCTCAAGTAAGTGCTGTGTGCAGATAATTGATCAACCGGTGGGCACAAACTTATTCTTTTACTTCCCACGATTACTTATGTTAGTTTCAATGTAACCTCATATAACTTTAAATGACGAATTTGTTGTTTATTGTTTGTTCTATCATCAGTCTGTGACTTAGCGAGGGTCAAACTGTACGGTAGCAGCTCAGTGACCGTACTCTCCGGATGATGATGTCTTTAAACGTAGGGAGGACTGTTAGGTTTTTCATGGCGAATTCGTGAGTCGCTCAGATTCTTGGGCAGCGCGCGGCAACGGCGGCGGTCGACTTAAAAGTGCATTAACGTCCATTAGCGTAGAGGAAGAGGTGGAAGGGGGGACGAAGAGGCGAAGAAGGGGACGAAGAACACGAACGTTCCATAAGACGCAATTAGGACGACATCGGACCGCCTGCAGCACTAGCAAAGTCGACTGGTATACAATGTGTGTCGAAGTCAATTGAATTGATGATACAGCTAATTATTTCTCGTCACACAAGATTTTGGATCATGGCGAAAAGGTATAGAAAATAATGGAGGCCATTCCGAACATGTTCTTTAAAAGTTAGATAAATTAAATTATCTTTCACATTTGTCGGTAAATCGCCATGAAGAGCGGCTAAACACAATATGTTTGTTACTTGTAGGTGGTAAGGATTCTATTACGTTTCTTACGTTTTTATGGTTTATTCTACACGGATTGAAATAGTTTTTACAATAAAATGAATGATAAAAAACCCCAACTTTTTTACCGCTCTCCAAAGTTGAGGGATGGAAGAGATTTTTCACAAAAAAATGAATTTAAGATTTTTTGCGTTGATATTTCTAATAAGTTCTGTTAAAAAGTGACATAACCATTGCTAAAACTAACCATTTAGCTGATCTAAAAAATCACAGCTCTAAACCCAATGGTTCAGTTGTAATTGCGATTGAAAGTTCATTATCTTGTTTTTTTTCACAGAATTGCAAATATCTCCTGAACTATAAAATTTCTGACCACACATATAGGGTTTCATTCGATAGGTTTTGAGGTCCTCTATCACCTGACTTTTGTTGATCCACTACTAGCTTTACACTCTGTATATACTAATTGAATGATGCCGGTACCAACAGCTAGCATTTATTCCCATATAAAATGCACATCGCACAATAGCGCTTGCGGAATCTGAAAAAATACCTCGACTGAATGCTCTTGCTCGTAATATTTCAGCATACGGCAGAAATCTTCGACGGGCATATCGTAGGTGTCAGCAGGAAATCCCGCTGCGAAAACTGTCCGTTCGGTCACGAAGCGCCGCTTTCGTACGACCTGATGCGGTCGTACCCCTACCGCGAAGTACTTCGCAATTCACGCTTTTTAACGACGACATTCATATTATCGCAGAGGTGCGTTTAGATATACTGCACAGCGTATCCTTTGGACGTTTAGCTATACGATTGATGAAGAAGGATTTGCTTTATTAAGTAGATAGTCGGTTATTGCAAAAGCCCTGATTAAGTGTCACAATTTGAATTTTTCAGAAGACAATAAAAGCTATGCCAGTGACAAACAAACTTTGAGGTACTTTTTAGGACCAAGAGATAAAATTTTCGATTTTGATAATATATAGTAGTGTTACGGAGCATTCTAGACATCGAGGGCGAGACCGGTCCTGGCCAAGGTAGATCAGCCAATGAGTAGCTGAATGGTGGGAGCAATAGATAGGTACTTTACTGCTGCTCATTTGTCATGATATAAGACTTGTACTCATATAAAATAAAGTGATCTGCTAGCACGCAGAGCAGAACTAGAGACCCAGGATGGTACGACCTGGACTATGCAGAGAAAATTTCGTCGTCAGCGCACCACGATCCCCACTCTTCACGGCCAACGCGGCTTGGCCTACTCCAGTGAAGAAAAAGCCGAAGCATTCGCCGATTCGCTAGAATCCGAATGCAGACTCAATTACCATGAAGACGAGGACGACAACCACGAGGAGGCCGTGGAAGTCGCAGCCGAAATCATGAGGAGTCGACCACCTGGCCAGGAGACGGATCACCCCTCCAGTCCAGAGGAAATCCGTCTGATCATCCGCAGGTTGAAGGTCAGAAAGGCGCCGGGAAGGGACGGCATCAACAACAGTAAGCTGAAAAACCTTCCCACCAAAGGCATTGCTGCGCTCACCAACATCGCCAATGCCACTCTGAGACTTAACCACTTCCCGCGGCGGTGGCGGGAA
The DNA here is from genome assembly GCA_963669975.1 of Acanthoscelides obtectus. NCBI lineage: Eukaryota > Metazoa > Arthropoda > Insecta > Coleoptera > Chrysomelidae > Acanthoscelides > Acanthoscelides obtectus. The sequence goes on from CAVLJG010000007.1 coordinate 25,236,949, forward strand.
GCCCACGTTATAATGCTCACCAAGCGAGGCAAGGACCGGAAGTTGCCCCAGAACTACCCGCCCATCAGCCTGGTTTCCTCGATGGGCAAAGTAGTCGAAAAGGCTATCGCCGTTCGACTAGAGAAGCAGGCAGAAGAACTGCAACTTCTCCCCCCAGAGCAATTCGGCTTCAGATCCTCCCACAACACGGAACTCCAAGCGCTACGACTGACAGAAAACATCACCAGCGGCTTCAATCTCCAGGAGGCAACCGATCTCGTCCTGCTGGACGTGGAACGAGCCTTCGATCGAGTTTGGCACGATGGACTCATCGCCAAAATGGAAGCCGCCGGAATCGATGCGAACATGTGCCAACTAATCCAGAGCTATCTAACACAAAGATGGTTCACGGTGAAGATTGGTACATGCCATTCAACTAGACGACAGCTGGAAGCAGGCGTGCCCCAGGGGTCAGCCTTAGCCCCCCTGCTCTACAACATCTATACTCACGATGTGCCGAAGACAGCTGACACAATGCTGGCCCTATATGCAGACTACACTGCTATAGCCGCCAAGCATAGACGCCCCGAGATCATCCGTAGGAGACTACAGGATGAACTGGACCACATCCAGGACTGGTGCGTGAAATGGAAAATCCGCATCAACGTCCAGAAGACGCAGGCAATCTTCATTCAACGAAGAAGGATTGCAAGACCTCTCGAAGCATCCATCTTCGACGAAGATATCCAGTGGAGCGACAAAGTCAAATATCTGGGGATCGTATTTGACAAGTCCCTCGCCTGGAAAGCCCACATAGAAGCTGTCATCGCAAAGACCAGAGCAGCCATGGCTCAACTCTACCCATTACTGGGTAGACACAGCCGGATGCCGCTAGCGACCAAGCTACGGCTGATCAAGGCCATCGCCAGACCTCAGCTCGCTTGCGCCTCCGCGGTCTGGGGGTACGCTGCCCCCAGCTACCGCAAGCGACTTGCTGCTCTAGAGATGAAGCTACTCCGGATTGCCACCAGTGCACCATCCTACGAGACGAGAGGCTTCGCAACCGCAGAACCAGGTACCCTAGACCAGGTCCCAGTTGATTTTTCGAAAACAAGAGTTTCAAGAGAACATAGCAAACTCTCTATCGATCCTCGCTTAACGACATCGATAGAACTGTGCGCGGTAAAGGGAACCAACCCGGCGTTCCCAGAGACTGAAACACATGAGGAGACGTTGTAGCAGAGCGCAGGTCACGCACAACACATGGCCTTACCGAGACGCTAATGAGTCGGGCCACGCGGAGGTTAGGGTTTAGTGGGTATTAGGTGGTCTCATCAAGACAACCTGGAGTCCCACACACGCCGTAGCTCGAGCTATGGTATGGTGCATAAACGCATTCCCCCCTCAACAAAAAAAAAAGCACGCACCAACAAGGCGTTGAAGCTGCTTTCGCAGAAAGCCCTGACATATATGGTGACAATAATCAATGCGACGCTCAGAATCCAGTACTTCCCTGCTCGGTGGAAGACTGCTGAGGTCATCATGATTCCAAAGAGGTGAGTTCGATATTTCCTCAGGATTACCGTCCCATAAGTCTGCTGGCAGCTCCTTCTAAGCTCACCGAAGAGGTGATTTATCGTCACCTTGAGAATTTTTCGTCAAATCACCATGTGATTCGGTTTTCGGTCCGAGCATAACACCGAGCTACAGGCAGTCAGGCTGGTGGAACATGTAACCAGACGGTTCACCCTCAGCATGAGTACTGGCATCTTGCTTTTGGATGTCTCAAAAGCCTTTGACAAGGTGTGGCACGCGGGCCTCCTTTATAAACCAATCCCTTTTTGGCTTCTAAAATTACTGAAATCCTTTATTGAAGGAAGGAAGTTTCGGATCAAAATTAACAATGTTTTGTCAACAACACTGCCAGTACGGGCCGGTGTTACTCAGGGTTCGGTCCTAGGAACAATCCTTTATTCGCTTTTTATCCATGATGTCCCTTGCCCCAGCAACTGTGAAGTCGACCTCTATGCTGACGACACTGCACTTGTCGCCCAGTCATGTACTGGTGATCTGGTTCACGATGGGTTGCAGAGTGCGTTGGAAGAAGTACTAGAGTGGGCGGAACGGTGGCTGATTAAAATTAATCCTTCGAAAACGCAGGCTCTTTATTGTACCAAAAAACGTAGCGGCCCCCCAACAGAGGTCTCTGTAGACGGCAATCGTGTACTATGGAAATTCTGCCAAGTACCTCGGTGTCACCCTTGATAAAGGCATGACCTGGCATAAACATACAGCAGCCTTGAAAACAAAATTCCAAATTGCGTTTCGGCAACTATATCCTTTGTTATGTAGATCCTCCAAATTGAGTTTGATAAACAAAGTTCGCCTATATAAAATGAGTATTAGACCAGCCATTACTTATGCATGTGCGGCTTGGTGTTTTCTTGCCAAAACACATATGCAAAGTCTTCAAGTACTGCAAAGTAGAACTTTGCGAACAATTTGCAACGCTCCATGGAATGTCTCAAACGATACACTACACAGAGACCTTCACATTCCTTACTTGAGGGATTATGACAAACTTCAGTTGCAGCGACGTTATAGTCAAGCAAAATCGTACAGCAACCCTTTGTTGCGCGACTCAGTGGACTACACAGTGGAGCAAGTTCGTAAACATTCAAGGTCACGGCTCGCACCGTAATAAAAAATTAGCGCGAACTTTTAGTAAACTTAAAATTACACTCTAACAAAACCTAATCAAAATTTGTTTAGTTCACCTCAAAATTAAGTCGTGTACCAAGTCAAAAAGCCTAGGTGTCTTCTCTTAAACTAAACACTTCTGTTTCTCTTTGCTCTTCTCCATTTTTCTTCTCTTTCCCTTTCTCTTCTTCCTTGACGTTGTCTGGTTTCTGGGCAACCAGTATTGACAGATTCGACTAACGTACATTAGACAGTGACTAATGGGCAAAGGTCCTACGGACCCCCCAGACAAACAAATGACGAATAGTATATGAAAAGAAAATATAAAGTATAAAACACAGTCCACAGTGATGATAAAAGATAGTTATGAAACAGTAGACTACAAAAAAATGCATGAGATTTGAACAGTTAAATCCCGTTCAACACAATTTTCTAAAAAGCTTTCGATAGGAAACGGAGAGAAGCTTATTGATTTTAATACAAAATTTTAATACAAAAAGAACCACTTTTCACTCGTTAGGAGTAAGAAGTATTTACATAGTTATAAATACAAAAAACAAAATTGGTAGGATCACTATAAATTAAGATCAGGAAGACTTATCTAAAAAGAGGGTATAAGAACACATGCATATAAGTATAAGATCAGTGATTATAAAAGTACAATAAACATCGCATGAGGACAGAAAGTTTAAAAGCAGTTAATAGAAATAAACTCTTTAGTTGAAATACATGAACCGCAGAACATTATACACCTCAAAGATTGCTGACAATTAAAATACTTATACACGCTAGAAAATTCGTCTGAAGAGTAGAAACATTTGTTAGACACTTCCTCAAGTACTTCTCAATGCAAAGATGCTTCTTCTAAACTCGATGATCAAGTTATCACATATTTTAGCGTATCCAAATATTGGAGATTTTTTTAATAAGATGGAGTTGGTATTCACAAATCGTACCCTGGCGTACGGTACTGGCGTTGCTGGTGGACGTGTTGTAAAACAAATCAGTGGTCTTGGTACTGTTTTTGAAATAACCTATTAAAGTACCCGTATACAAAAGTCACTTACTCCGGACTTATGCAATGGACGTTGATTACGTGGTATTGTTTGAAGGGAATGTATTGATTTTCTATGCGTATACCCAGAATACGCATCAACCAACCAGTAAAAAAACATGTTGGGAAAAATGGACTCAAAGTGGTTTTAAAGTCACCGATTTAATTAAGTTTGCAAACCATTCTCTCTTCTGGGTTATCTGTATAGGTGGGAATTTCTGGCAGATATACTCTGAATAACTGGTGGCCAGCCAAAAATCTTATCACCCCTCGATCCTCGTAGCGCTTTCCGATCGAATCTCCGTGCCTTGGTTTTGTTGAAGTCCCTTAGAATTATCTGGGACTGAGTATTCCTCACTACTCTTCTTACCCACAAACTGATTGCATTCTTGAAAGAGGAACATCAGCTTTCTTGTATACGATTTTGGGGGGATCCGAACCCGCATCTCCTCCAATCCAAGAAGCCGACCTAACCAACTACTCTACAGCACCAGCTACCAACGAACTTTCAGGATCGACTGTTAAAGGCAAATTCAGTCAGTGGTCTTTTGCTCCATCAAGCTGGCTTGGCGCCCCATCTGGCGGTGTACAAGTGGAACAACCGGATTTGTAAGGTATTTCCAATCGCTTTCTAGTTTCACCACGCCTCCTCGTGAGCACACACCACGGTACAACCCTGCGAGAACGGTATCTTATACAAGATCGTATACAGGTTACGGTCTTCCGAGCCTCATGCCTCAAACTGAGCTGCTGTAGGCTTACCATATCCTCCTTTCTGTGTGAACGGAGAAGAGGTGGTATATATTTTGGGCTAGCATAGAAACCACGCGGCTGCCGGCTTTCTTCAGCGCATGAATGCTTCCTACATCATGCTTGGTTCTTCAACCAAAGAAGTTACAAGATTGAACAATTTTAGCTTCTATATATTTATTTCCATAAAATGTTTTATTGAAAAAGTCCAATAGCAATTCTTGTTTATATCTCGAAAAACGAATGAGTTATGCGTTACATAAAAATACATGGGGATACTGGTGAGCAGAGTAGTGAAGACTTACACCAACAACAGATATTTGAAGATTGAATTCAGTAATGATCTGAAAATCATGCAATAGAATGCTTCGTTCAGCTAAGATTGTTGGGAAGATCTATATATTCCATGGTCTATCCGTATTTTGGACGATAACGATTAGAATTTGCGATAATTTACATGCTTTTCCCCGCTGACACAACAATAAACGTGATACAATCGTTAGCTAAGAAGTCAAGATGGTAGGACTCTTTCAATCCAACAAGCAATAACAATAATGCTGGGGATATCTTGAGAAAGGACGACAAGTGAATGCGGTATAAACGGAACAATACTGAATACTCGTTGCGTATTTGTTTAATCCTGAAATGGAATTGCGGCTGCGGAGAGCGGAAAACAGTAGAGATCGAGACACAGGCCGAGAGATAGGCTCTTGCTTGATAGTCTAGTCAACTGATACGTACAATCGGCATTTTCAAAAAATGGCGTAAATTAGGCTGACTCTGCACTTCTTACGCAACGCTGTCGTCAGTCAGTTTTTGAAGAGCGAGGGTTAACATATTCTCTTGTATTGTTCAGAAAAGCGTGCAAATTTTGATTGTATGAATCTGTTTGACTAACTTAGGGTGGATTTCACCAAGGATGTCAAATTAACAGTCCGTTATTCTCCACCTATAGCGTAACATCCAATCAACAAATTTCATCAACCAGTGCCTATGAAATGTTGAAAAGAAAATATTGTCAAAGCATGAGTTGACAGCGTGTCTTTGAAACATCACCAGCTCATTGAATATTAAGAATTTACATATAATTCAGCAAACATTTAAAGAAATGTTTGATTTTTGGATAAAATTCATGTTTTAATTACTATTGCTGATTTTTTATTCATGTTTATATTATTTTCTTCAATTGATATGCGATTTTACTGATTTAACATCACTTCCCGTGTTTTTTTTTGTATAAACCTCTTGCAGATAGCCATTAAACACCTACTTTATACTTGATGACAGACTCTACCAAAAATTTCATAGATATTGCTCGTTTCCAAACATTTATTCATTTACTTGCCGTTAATCAGAACCATTATGACACCTTAGATTGATATTCCCACAAAACCATTCAGGTTTTTTGTTATCCAACCATCCATAAGGTTGAATATTTTTCGTTCTTCAGGAACTGAACAAACATCCACACTATATTCACACACCCAAATATATGTCGTAAAGCTACCAGCAAACCTAAAACCTGCAAAAAACTAGAAATTCGCCATATTTTTCTTTTTTCACGAGTACACATTCTAGGTTATATAATTAGACATTATTTGAATAACAGCTGATTATTACATTTCAAAACTCCAGAAACGGGTGACACATTTGTAGGATCCGTCAACCCTTGGTCCCAGTCACAAAACATATACATTGAAGAAGGTTCAATTCCATGCTATTCAATGACAACATGGTGACTTGTGTAGTTGTCAGCGGCCATTTTTTTGCGGGTGCGACATGGTTGCCAGATTGTGCACGTTTCATCACCCTGGTCCCAGTGGAGTACGCTCCGACAACTGTTGAAATATACTCTATTATGCTTTATAAGACTATTCGTGGAATTTTTCCCATAATCGTTGCACAACGCTTGAAAATTTGAAATTATTTCCATGAAGCCCCAAAATAGCTGCGTCGGTACCTCGGGTTATACATCTTGACAGTAGGGATGTTCGATACGATCCTATATTTAGAAGTATCGATACTATTGCTTCCCATACCCGATATTTTGGATCGATATTTTCATATACGACATTTAGGTGTATCGATACATTTCACGAGTATCGTCATCTTTCGATCCGGACTGTATCAAAAAGAGTGACTAACTTCAGATTACTTTTCTTCTTTGTTTCCTTCCGCTGGATATCGATAATTTTATTCCAATATTTTAGAGTATCGATACTTCCTAAAACGATAAGAATTGATACATAACGATACTTTTCGTGGATCTAAACATCCCTAACCTTGACAGCTTGTCGTTCTTGTCAACTGGGCTGCAGGGTGCGGTGTTGCCCTTACTATCTTACATTTTGCTAAAATCTTATGACAAATAAAAGCTTCAAATGAAATATTGACGAATATGAACGGATATGCATAGAATTTAGAATATAAATTCATAATGAATTCAGATTGTCTATGCATGGACTTGAACCGGATTTTTCGGTATTTTTACCGACAAGAGAATATTTATCGATAACATCATTCTCCAAGGTTTTTCAAAATAATTTAAATATTTCTAAACTTGCCGAAAAAGAGCTGAAACCAAGAATAAAGCTAAAAGTGAATCTTATGGAGTATTCATAGTTTTATGCCCCATATCAATCATACATATGCATACACACTCAGGCAATCGAGCACATGAGAGGCGTAGATTTGGGTTGCCTATGATTACCAACGTACAACCTCATCCCTTACTCCGCTTGCCCTGAATTGATTTTTGTGCATACAAAAGGTGCAGACTGGTAGATTACCGTCATTACCTCATCACCGGACAAGCAATAAAGAAACCGAACCCTGTCTGTTTTCAAAATAAATATTTAATTAAAATGAGATGTGAGTTGAGGGGTAAAACAGAAAAATATTCACAAACCCATAAGCAAGAATCGAAAAAGGAGTTTCCAGAATGGTTTGCAAAGTACTTTGAAAGAGCGATTAGTATGCACATTGTAGAAGTTGTAATATAGAACTATGCCCTCAAAAAACATGTTGTGTGAGCGCCCAATACAATAACAGACGTTTTTCATGACTCAAAGGTCCTTGATCTATCACTGATCTTTGGACGGCATTTACCTTATACCGAACTCAACGACACTATTTACCGATTCCGTTTTTTCCGGTTCGGCAACACTGCAGATCACTTTAAAAGCAATTGATATCCCAGACGTGTTATAATAATAGAAATAATAAAAAATATAACAATGGAGATATATTTTCATAAATAGGTATTTTTGATTCTGACTTATACTATCTAGACAATGAATAATAGGTGAATGCGGATACTTTTACAAATATCGATGTTTTAGGACCCAGAAATGCAGAATGTGCTGTTTGTTTACATTTGGTGTGGATTTCTAGATCATAAATTGGCAAAAATTGTTTTTGATGTAACAAAAGATGATGAACCAGTTGGGATTCGTTTTATATCCCTTTTTTGCAAAATAACAAAAATCGGTACATGTCTACAGGTACGTGTTATGGCCATTAAGGCCACACAAAAGGAAAACTTTGAAGGATTTAAGTCCGGCAGTCGAGACTGCTACGATAACATGTTTTAATATAGCATTATTTTAAACGGTTTTGGTAAGCTTTTGGGTTATACCACCGTATATTCCAAAACATTTTAACGAAAGCTACAAAACGCTTGCTACGATTCTTACGAAAAAATGATTCTCAAAAAAAGTATCGTGGTATATTTATATTAACTTCCCTTCTTAAAATCAACCACTTTATTAATACCTTGTACATAAAAATGTTTTATAATAAGCGATAATACGAAATCTGTAAGAATGAATACGTTATCTCAAAATTTGAGGAAAATTCAAAGTTTTGAACGGTTTATAACTTAATTATGCATGTTCGCGAGATACTTCACTTGTAACTATACTAAGTGACATATAAATCCGAACACCCAGTTTAAATGGTTTTATTTTAATAAAATTTTGTAAAAGTACTTAATGAAGCATAATAAGTAAATGATAAAAATTTCAAAATGATTGCACTGCTTTAAAGCCCTTTTACCTTTAATAATGTGTGGATGCACCCTGATGTGCTACGCATTCTCCAACGCGCCTAGGCATGCTTCTGATCAGGTGGTCAATGTCCTCCTGTGGTATCTCATTCCAGGCAACCACCAACTCCTCTCGAAGTGCTTCTAAAGTCTGAGGAGGACGTTGCAAATTCAGCAATCTCCTACCCATCATATCCCACACGTGCTCAATTGGGGATAAGTCGGGACATCTTGGTGGCCATGGTAACAATGTGACATCATTATGTTGAAAGAAGTCTATTGTAACTCTTGCAACATGTGGTCGGGCATTATCTTGTTGGAAAGTTGGATCTGCCAGGGTGTCAAGATAGGGTAAAAGATGGGGTTCTAGAACTTCGTGGATATAACGCTGCGCGTTCATGTTACCTCTAAAAAAGATTAAAGGTGACCTGGAACCATAAGCTATAGCACCCCAAACCATAACTGCAACAGTGTGATGAACATGTCTTTCAACAAAAAACCGTGGATTCCTCCTTTCACCACGTCGCCTTCTAACCCTGGCACGACCATCGTGCATGCCTAAACAAAATTGAGACTCGTCACTAAAGACAATACTGTTCCATTCCTGATCCCAGAGTGACCGTTGTCTGCACCACTCAAGGCGATTACGTCGGTGTTCTCGAGTTAAAGGGAGGACCCAGTGTGGCCGGTATGAAAACAAGCCAAAACTTTTCATTCGTCGATAAACACTTCGCATGCCAATAGGTCTTCCGTGGTCTGCAAACCATTCATTTGCAATGGACCTGGTAGTGGAGAAACGGTCGCTTAAGGCCAATAATCTTAGGCGGCGATCTTCACGGTCTGTTGTTCTACGGCGGCGTCCAGTGCCCCTTGCTCTTTGCGTACGGCCTTCTCGAAGCCATGCCTGACAACACCTAACCACAGTGTCTACACTTCTTTGCACTCTAACTGCAATTGCCCGAAAAGAAAGTCCAGCTTCCCGAAGTCCCACTATACGGTCAATATCAAACTCACTAAGTTGAAGAAATCGTACAGGTCTCCGTACTCTAGGCATCGTATCCGATCATAAATGATGTCAAGAACCAAAATCCGCCAACGTTGATTCTTTACTGCGGCTGAAATATTCATTTTTAGAGCGTTAGTGAATTAAAAAAAAAGCAGTATAAAAACCGGAATGTCCAACTGATAAGACTGAAAATTTTTTCACTTGTTATTTACAGTAAGATAAATACATTCATCAACTTTTATTAAAATAAAACCATTTAAACTGGGTGTTCGGATTTATATGTCACTTAGAATATTACTATACTATTACTATTTTGTAAGCATATAATATAAAAGAAGGATTGTTTTTTTCTGTGAATATTTACAGATATTACAAATGTATGTATGTAATCATTTTTTCTAAAATACATACCCGAGACTTAAAGGCATGCTTTCAAAAAATTGCCTATGGTACAATTTGAATTAGGCGGTTAACAGTACGTTCGCTATACAAAATTTTGGTCGTTCGGTCAAGTATTGCAGCATGTTTGGAACTTGGCTTAAAATATTTTTTCACCTGAATGCTGTCTCCATGTTGACTGCATTTTTGAAGGTGAATTATTAAGCCACTGAGTATAAGACGGCAGCCCTGAAGATTTGTCAAACTGCGCTTAAAGTTATAGATAACGGAATCCAATTATCGCAGACCAACAAAATGAAAAGGAGATGTTGGTATCGAAGAAGTAACAACTGATTTTGAAGATGTCTTTATCTTCTCGCAGCAGCTCTGGTTTTCGAGATATATAAATATTGTTATTGTAAGCATTTGTTTTTTAATAGCATATAATTGACTTATCATGACAATGATGTCAGTTAAATGGCGAATGAACTTTTATCTTAAAGTAAGTATGCGAATCCTACTGTCAGATGCAAGCTTATTTACTATTTAATAAGCATCACTGATATGATAAGTCAATTATAACCAATTAAAAAACGAGGATTTACAATAACAATATCCCCCAAGTAGCTTTGGGACTTGATTAATAGATGTTTGAAGGATATTTAGGAACATTACAATTTTCGTTATTTCATAATGTTTTTCAGGGTCGAAAATAGCAATCTTAAAACGCTTGTATCTCGAAAACTGGAGCTGCTACAAAACGTGAAAGATATTTTTCAAATAAGCGCGTCGAAAATTCTCAAATTTAGTTCTTCGGCACCGAAATGGCTCTGTAGATGCGTTATACTTGTCGACTGTATTATGTCCCCACTCAAAAAGGGCTATAGGAAGAGGACAGAGCAGGACAGAGGCACAGAGAGTTTCTAATTATAAGAGACTATGGCGGCGTTTGCCGGTGTAAGACGAAGCCGAGGAGGAAAAGGAGAGTCCTGGTAATCAGGAGTGGTTATTATGCAGTAACAATAACCGCTGGTGCTGTGCCGGAATGGCAGTATAGGGGGGAATGGGGAGGGGCGAGGATGAGGAGATTTGTCTAGTTAAATTAGCCGTCGTTTTAATTAAAATAGTTTAAAGTCGACGATGCTGGCGCGGTGGAGATGCACACAAAAGAGCTTTATGTATTCAAACCGACCGACGCGACGCCCGTAGCGCCCCTTTCTTCAGCGACTATCTCCTTAATTTCCGTCTTTATGGAATTATTTTCTTTAATTAGCCAGTTGCAGAGCGTGACTGTTTGCCAGTGTTACCAGGCTCCGTAAAAATCCGCTGAATATTTTTGTTCTTAGCCATAGTACAACAATCTACACGAAAAATAAATCACAAGTGACAAGCCATCTATGCGTAGTTTCGCCAATCTCGGAAACTGCTCACTTTTGGTTTATATTCCGCATTTCACAATACTGAGTTTCTCAATAGATGTAAAAAGATTGCCCCTTACTTATACTGCATTAGTCAGTTACGTCTTGTCGTTGGCAAATCTTTGCTGTAGGTTTTGTGTATGGTCTTCGAAAATATAGTCATGTCTCCTCTAAGATCAAGGAGTTGAATTGGCTGAAAATCGATCAACAATTTGAATATAGTTTTAAGGTATTTGTGCATAAGATATTGTGTACTTAAAAGTCCATCTGCCTCCATAGTAAATTGGTAACTAGAGGAATCATTAATCTTAGAGATCTGAGGCATAATAATAATAATAATCTTTTCAAAATGTTTCACTTTCAATGCTGTGAGGTTATATGTACAACTCAACCGACCCTGCCTGGAGAAGCAAAAGTGTAGTAACAGTCAGGAAGCTGGTTAAAAATCAACTGTTAGATGTATCATGATTAGTTGTTATTACCTTTATGTTGTTTTTTGTGCGATGTCATTCGTTAAGTATTGGTTCTTGACTGGTTCCTTTTTGGTAAACCAATATAGCGCTGATTTATCAGTTGATTGTATTTTTTCCCTTTATTATTAGCTCACTTAGTTGAAAGCCAGATCGATGTATTTATTTTTAGGTGGCATGTATGTGACTTTGAATTGTATATACATATTTCCTCAGACAATAGGGTATTGTTGTGTTACTAATAAAGACATTATTATTAATATGCCTATATACAGTCAGCTTTATCCTAAGGCATGAAACCTGGGGTGTTTACATTCACTATTCAAAAAAGATTGGTACGTTTACTTCAAGGTCTGAGCAGAAGGTCCAAATGTACAGATTCTTTAGAACAGCTGGGAATACTTTGCTATCCATATACATTCTCGAGCAGTTGTTACATGTACAGTCTGATTTAATCTAACAGGTACATAATAAGAAATTCGCATGCCCTATAGGTTCCCACGTATAGACTGTCTAGGACAGAATGAAGACCGAACCAAATGGGTGTTAACGTTACCTATTTTCAAACTTGAACTTAAGGCACTATTAAAACGTAGAGCATTATTATAGACATCACTGTGTTATCCTATGTCTCAATTTCAGCAGTCACATTTCTAATTGATTTCTTTATTCTATGTTTTTTTGATCTATTTTATTTATATATTTTAAACACAGCAATCTTTCAATCTGTAACTATCACGTTTTCAAAGTTTGTTCTGGTTAAATGTTGGTCTACTTTCATGTTCTATTTAAATGCCAATTTATTTTTGACTGTCATATACTAATGAGTGGTATTTATTTTCTGAATGTTTTTTTAGTCTATTGCACTATATCACTGACGTCTTCTATGCCATTATATGATAATCTGACAGAACCAAAAAGAAATGAAATGAAGTGAAATTCATTTGTCTTGCTTGATGCCCGTCTTCTGTCTCCAAATGTCTAGACATATACCATCCTGATGATTTCTAAAAAGCATGAAACACCGTTGTGCACGGTGGTGTATGACCGCAGAAACGGAGAGCAAATATACTAAGTGACATATAAATCCGAACACCCAGTTTAAATGGTTTTTTTTTTATAAAATTTTGTATAAGTACTTAAGAAGACAAAATGCAGGTTTTCTCAATCCTATTGTTGTCACTCTCAATCTTCTACATTCCGAATAGAGCCATGAAATGATTTAGGGACAATACATCCTCAAATTCAAATTAATGCCAGGTCTAATTAATCTGAGGAATGACTGGTTTGACATTATTTTTGGTAATAAAACAGTTACGAGCTGTGTCGTATTACCTAATCCGATGACGGCTTTTTGTAATACAAATAAGATAACAAAACATGTACATAATAGTACTACTATTATTACGATTTCGATGTCGTATTCGTCACTAGACTAAGCAGAAATGCACTTCCTTTATCGATTGTGTAATGGAAATGGGTGGTTTCCTGGTGAAGAATATCAAAACCAATATCACAGTAGAACAAATGCTCAAAACTATTGTACAGGAAAAACATCAGGGAGGTTAGAAAAAATCGGAAGGCCGAGAATCAACGTACGTGCTGAAGAAGAGCTACAGTTAACTGAAGTTGAGCCCCTTATTGGTGTGTGTCGTATTTCAAAAAATATTGGTATAGCTAGGTCGACAGTACTTTGCATTCTACTAACATTCTGTTCCACATTCAACATGCACAGGCACATCTTCCAGAAGGCTACCCTCAGTCCAATATTGCAGAACGACCACTGTGGGTGAGATGGTTTGCAGAAGATCGGACATAATGGTATTCTTTGACTAGAGAAGGCATGCCAACAGACTTTGCTCACCTGGGCTCTGCTCCGTGGAGTCGCTGTAGTCTGTTTCCTAGATGGGCAGACACGTGTCACTTAGAACTCGAGTAAAATTACCTAGATTCAAGAACAATCGAGACCAGTCTGGAGGCACCTGCTGCCATCTTACACTACGTCTAAGGTAGTTTTCGAAAACGCTGGAATGTTTCTCGACTCGTCGATAGGGGAATAAATATCCGACCAGATGGCGGGAAGAGTTAGTCGCAGTCGAGCCAGTGGACAGCGATCGCGGAATTAAGATGGGGTAATAGTCCAGTCGACATAGATATAGATGCAGATGTGTATTAATCTTCGAAAAACAAGAAAGTCATTTAAAACTACCTACCGTGTTGTTTTATTTCCATATGCAAAACTTAAAAGACATCCCTCGTATGACATCTACACTGTCACTCATTTTCCGTCCATCTGTCTGACCGATAAACCCTGGCCCCTATATACCTTGAAACGTATCGCTGGGATTTTGATGAAATTTTCGCACCAGGTTTGTCGTTTTTGAAAATCGGCCCAGTGGCGGCGTAGCTAGGGACAACTAAAACGAAAAAAATAAAAATTGCTTGAACTTCATTTTTGACGTTTCAGATGCTCCCGATCATTTTTAGAAAAATTTTTATCTGAGTTAAACATTGGGAGTTTAGGATAACATCAGTAAATATATCACATATCATAGATTTTTCCATACATTTGCGACTAAGGCCCATATCGTCAGTCGTCCCTACAATTGTAGGGCGCCTTTATGGCCTCCTTGATTGTCATAGTTTTCTGCTTCTCCGTGTCAGAACTCTATTTTGAGGTTATGTCATAAACATCTATTTGCATCAAATTGTGCTTGCTTTTGAGTTATATCATGTTTTATCAGCCTGAAATTTCCTCAAATTTAAAAAGAAAACATATCTTCAGAATAGGAGAGCGCTGACGCTGACACGGGACAAGTGTAATTTAGAAATTTTTGAAGGATAGAAAGGAGGATGACAATCAAGGAGGCCATAAACGCGCCCTACAATTGTAGGGACGACTGACGATACGGGCCTAAAGCTCAGAATGATGAATCTTTTCACTTGGCATGGCTACGAACGCATAACCTATATGCCCAAAATCCTGCCTGCACCTGACCACTCACCGTCGATATACGGCGTGATTGGTTGATTGGTTCAGTAGCGTTGCCAGATGGTCAACGCTTTCGGTAGGACAGGGAAGACAGTTCTAGCGTTATAAATTGGTGCGGAGTATGGACCAATTGTATGGGACTGTTTGGCTGACCTGATCCATTTAATTTTTTTTATATATGTTACCTTTTTATTCAGATGGGGTAACTTGTGACGAACTTTATGAATTGTTCTCAGCGTTGCGTAGCAAGAACAGAGTCAACCTACTTGACGTCATTTTTTTATTCGATTGAATCTAAATTTTTGGTGACACGTTTACTCTAGTAAATATTAACAAAATTAGTTCAGGTTTTACTTAAAAAAAAAACGAATTTTCTAAACTTCTATCGTGAAAACGAAACAATATCGGACCTATGTTTGTGTGAGGATTTTCTCCTTAAAGTCACCTCATGTAGTTTGATCCTATCCTATTCATACATTATTTCACACTCACTTTCGGATTTATAGCGCTTTGTTTTGTCATTGTACATCGGTATGTTAAATGTTAATCTATTATCAAATGCTGGAACAAACAGTTGATATCAGTTACTTGTAGCACGGCAAACTGAAAGGCATTCAACTTAAGGGGCAAGAAACATCGATATCATACAGTTATTTGTCTCTATCGCCACGGAAAATCTGCGTCTCGTGAAACGTGACTGGAAATCGTCAAAGGAATGAGAAACTTAGATTTTATCCGTTTATTTTATAGAAGCACTTAATTTCACGTGCTTTTTTGCATGGCAATATAATGTTCTATGTTTATAATCATAATGCGACAAATACCCAGTTCATGAGAACGATGTCTGGTAGACGTCTCAGGGCGCTCCACTACACTTTCACGAACGCTCTCGATATTTTCCGGAGTACTTGGCACACACCTTGGCAAGTCTTTAACTCTATTTCTTCAAATTTCTGCACCAACTGACGAATGCTGTTAACACTGGGCACATTATTTCAACCGAAATCTTGTCGTAGCTATGGGTCACCCTGTATGTAACAGGTACAGTAAATTCAAAACTTCTGCAAGTGATAACCAACAATGTCTGTCCAGCTTTACAGCGGATAACTTCTCATTGTTGTCAGTTCGATGACTGTTCTATATTAGCATGACTACTATTTTTGCCTTACGTCTTAATCCCCCAAACGGTATAACCTTTTTTATTTTTAAATCCCATTTACGAGAGGTACTGAAAAGACGGTGTTTTGAAAATGAAGTGTGCCACTATAAGACAAGGTGTTCCGAATTTATTTATATGCAGGCAATCGAAGATACAGGGTGCGGCAGAGAGGATGAACGGTTTTAAAAAAATCATAAAATAGTTAATTTTTACTCGAAAACAAATTTGTTGATGGAATCAGCTTCACAAGGAAATAACTTTTGAGACAGTCAAGTGTGGAAAATCACGTCAGGCATGTGGTGGCCTAAATCGTTGATACAGTGCTGGAGGAGTACTTGGAAGTTCGCGTAGACTCTCCCCAACATCGCTCTCTCAACTTGGGCGACTTCCCCGCGAATTTCGCCCTTCAATTCGTCCAGAGTTCGGGGGTTGTTCGCGTATACTCTAGCCTTGAGGTGTCCTCATAAGAAAAAATCGCATATGGATAAATCTGGGGACCGAGGAGGCCAATGAATATCGCCCAACCTGGAAATAAGGCGACCAGGGAAGAGAGGGCGAATAACGTCCATGGATGCTCGGGCTGTGTGGGCGGTCGCCCCACCAAACCGTTACTTTTGGGCTGTGCAGCGGTCTTTCGTGTAACCGTTGCGGATTTTCATTAGCCCAATAACGACAATTCTGCTGGTTAACCATGCTGTTTAGGTGAAAGTGAGCTTCTCATTTTAATCGATCAGTGCTTCCATCTCACGTGCGAAGTTCATTCGTTGTGCATAACTGTTGCACCACGGCCAATTCGTAGGGGTGAAAGCGGAGATCCATATGCAAAATTCGCCTTACAGAACGATCACTAAGGCCAAGTGCAGCAGCATGTTCCCGGGCAGATCGAGTCGGACCTCGAAGAAAGACCTGTCGAACGCGTTCAACATTTTCAGGAGTTCGAACTGTTCGCGGCGCTCCTCTTGGTCTTATGTTGATCAGTTCACCACGCCTGCAAAGTGATTCAACCCAACGAAGCATGGTGAGGGAACAGCTCTATTCCGATGAATGTTGAAGTGGCGATGAAACTCACGCTGTACGACGATGATTGACTCGGTGCTCCACCATCCAAGGCTCCCTAACGACAACTGGTAAAATAATGCTAGTATCTCACGAGTCAAACGGCACCCTCCCCACCTCTCTCGTAGACGGAGGCGGAGAGTACTACCCATCCCAAAAAACGTCTGTCCTCTCTGCCGCACCCAAGAGTCATAAAAAATGTATCTAGTATTGTTTCGTCAAAAATTACATTAAATATAAAATACCAGTGACACAGTGACGTACTGAAAAGAGTCGAAATACAAAGGTCAAATTTCACTGGAACAACTAATTCCGCATTACGTAATATTCATTAAATAACTTAATACGTATTGGCAATCTAAATCTTTTGGATCAAGCGGTATCAAGAAAAAAGGAACAAGCGAATTTACCAGGCGGTATAGTTCATATGAATTTTATACATGGTACTTTAAGTTTTTCGGGCTGTTGAGCCGTGGTCGTGTTGGATTTGGTCCAGAGCTTTCGGCTACATCTGCGGTAGCCATCTTCAGTGGCGCTGTCGGCGACAGCGTAGTGCTCGGCTTGGCGGGTCGACTGAAACTGATCGGTAAACTGGATGAGCGTGCGGTTTTATAGGCGATCGGCAGACTGAGGACTGAGTTGTCGGGTTGGGGTACTCTGGGCCTCTTGAGTGACGTGCCTTTTGCGCTGTGTTTTTTTAGAACTGGGAACCACGTTTTGCTTAAAGCAATGCCTTCTTCTTTTCTGTTGAAATTATTGCTGCTTAGACAGCAGCGGTGGCCGCAGTAGTAGACTCTTCGGTCTCCTGATCAGTCGCCGTGCGCTGTGCGGGTTCGAGTCCCGATCCCCCGGCGGATCTCGTAGGCGGAGCCAGAATGTGTGCATGTTGCATGCACACGTGTTCCCTCGCCAGAGTCCGTGTGGCGTTCCCCCTTTCCCCTGTATCCCCCTATAGCCCCACGGTACCCAATGGGTGTTTAGGCCTTAGGCCTTCGTGGTAGTTGGAGTATAAAAAAAAATATTATGTTTGTAGATTTCAATTGCTTCTGTGTACATTCGGGCTGAGTAGTGGGTGGATGTTGATAGGACTTCAGTTTGGTCGAACAGAACATTGTGGCCGTCTTGGAGTGCGTGTTCGGCCACCGCTGATTTATCAGTTTGTCCCGGTCGCATTTTAACACTATGGTATAGGGTTCGGCACCAGCCTTAATTTTATTGGTCAATTTCAATTTATTCAACCAATGACAAGCCGGGTGCCGAAATCACTACCGGCATGTTAAACAGTGCTGAAAACAGTGTCAGAATGTTATCAATTTAAATTGCTTCTACTAATATATAGAGTGCTGAAATCACTACTCGAATGTTGAGGATTACCGAAATACAGTTCGGAATTTCGAAGGTCGCCGATGCGTAAGGAAGTTCTTTATCGTTTACGCAGTTTACGTTAGATATTATAACCTCAAAGTTCAAGCGTCATCGTTTTTAATACGTTTCGAGTTGAGCAGAACAATGGAAGGTTGCGTTAAAATAAAAAAAAATATATACAGGGGAAAGTTTACAGACGGAGAAGGCACTATGCAGTGGCTGAGAGATTATGAGGTAGAAACTCTTACAACTTGGCGATTCAAATGTGGTCTCGCAAATCCGCGTCGCCTTGTATATAGGTAAGTGTAATGTTATTGTAAAGGATTATTTATTTAATTCTACGACAGTAGCTTTTTTATTTTTGGAGCTAGACTTTTTTGAATGTTTTCGAGCTAGATTGTTCTTGTTGTTGTTAGAACTGATTTTCAGAATACCTACTTCGAAAATTCAAGGCGCACGAAGGGCATAATATTGTTTAAAACGAATGCAAAATATATTTTTAACCGACTCCCCAAAAGATGGAGGTTTTCAATTCGTCAGCTATATTTTTTTCTATGTGTGTTTACCGATTTTTTCAAGATGGCCTATCAGATTATGATAATTATTTTTTTAAATGAAAGGGTATAAATGCCTCTGGGGTAGTCCCATATTAATTTGATGAAAAAATATTGACTTCAAAAGAGGAAATCAGTTGATGAAATTATTTTTAAGGCAAATCTGGAGTATTTGTGTGTTAATTTAGTTTTTTGGTCGGGGAGGTTGCCTTCATGAGTGACCCGAAATAAGTAGGGATTACAAGGGATTGCAAAAGGTTACCGATTGGTCGGCCACCAAAGGAAGAAGGCGTACCAAGAAAAAGAAAAAGAAGCACTCAATGTAAAGCAAAATTTACCGAATGCTAAGTCTCATGGAACAGGTCACTAAAACCTATTACATTATTTTTTTGTTAATTTTCGAATTTTCTTTTTTATTTTTGAATATTCTTGTTTTTTGAATTTTCTTCTTTATTTTGGAACGGACCAATAAACATTCACATTTAATATGTTTATTTTCTACTACCTTTTCACGAAAAGTGATAATTTCTTCCCTGAAATGATAAATGCTGTACTTGAATGAGAAAATACACTCTGTGTATAGATATTAGAATTTAGCTTCTTACATTACATGGGAGGAAAATACCACTTTTCCACCCGCGGATTATTTATACAAAAATCCAAAAAAAGTATATGATTTTTTAGATTTTTACATTTCCTTGCATTCTTTTTAAATTCAGTTATTTTCTATAATATATAATTTTAAATTTCTCATGAGATTGTTCTTATTGCTAAACCAAATTATTAATTTTAAAATCATTATATATCGTAAAAGGAAATAACGTGCGTTGATTATTATCTTACGTATTTTTAGCGGAAGGTAAGTAAATTTAAATTTAAATTGATATCATTCTGACCCCATGCTCAGCACTGTTTAACATTCCGGTAGTGATTTGGAAGCTACGTTTAGTGGTGCCTACGTATACTTTACCATAGGAACACGGTATTCGGTATACGCCGGCACCGCTCAGGGTGTCCCTAGGGTCCTTTACTGATGTTAGGAGTTGCTGGAATTTAGTTGTCGGCTTGTAGATGGTCTTGACGTTGTGTTTCTGCAGCAACCTTCCTATTCTATCCGTGATGCCTCTAATGTATGGCAGGAAGGAGACTCCCGCAGGTGGTTCCTTGTCTCCTGCCAGCGGTCTGCTTTTTTGAAGAGAAACCTGTTCCCTGCTTGTAAAACCATGTTAACATGATCCAGTTCCCCCTGCAGGTATTGAGGTTCACAAATTTGATGTCCCCTGTCTATCATATTTTTAATGACGCCTCTTTTTTGCCCAGAATGATGGTTGGAGTCCTTGTGTAGATATCTGTCAGTGTTTGTTATTTTGCGGTAAACACTGTGACTCAGCTTTAAGTTCTCTCATCGGACCAGTTGATTGTCCTCTTCTATCTTCATTGTGAGTTTGATTTTGGGCTGAATTTGGCACAGCCAACTAACTTGTTAGAACTTCCTTTTTTGATTGATACGCCACTGAGCCGGATATCCCATTGCGTCCGAAAACATTTTTCCACCGTGGCGCTGATAAAAGTTGTATAAATTCGAAGTGGCGATGCGATCGTGAGAGGACGAGGGGGCAGCAGAGAGGATCGTCCATAAATCTCCGTTTAAGGATATTGCCAGCGGCACGTGACATCGCAGGCCCTCTACAACGGGCCGATGTCGAGCTGCTCCTGATATTGAGGGCCCTCGACACGACCATGCGATGGATATGGAGAGCACCTCTATAGTCTTCTGTCACAAGAATAATTTTTTAAACCCTCACTTCCATGCATCTCGCACAGACAGCATATGGGAGGCAGACCCAGATGGCGTTATGTACAAAGCGCGCTAAGAATTAAAAGAAATGTTGTGGCCTGAATTTTGTTTACATAGTAGAGAGCATCATCCGTAAAACACCTTATAAGTATATTTCAAGAGGCATGAGACCTGGCTCCTGATATGGCACTGTTGTCTTATGGGACCGCCCTCAATCGAGTCATATACAGGGTGTTTCATATTTGACCCTCAGCATTGGAATCTCGGAAACAGAAGAGATACGAAGTTGTTCAAACAACAAATGCTACTTCCGGAGGGAAACGGAAAAACCCGAATTTTTCCAAAATCATTATAATTTTTTCCTGACTTTTTTATAGTGGGATGCCAAGTTGCACATTAACATTGGCACCTTTTTTCCTCTACAAGAAGACATTCAGAATTTCAATATGACGTTTCGTCTCCTGTCCTCCAGCATGAACTTTATTTTTCTTATGGACGCCATATTGGATTTTTATACATATGAATAGAGTTTTTAATTCTGATTCCAAAAATATATGATACTTCATACACTGACATTATCAAACCTTAGTTATTTCAAAAAAGCTAAATTTCCTAGGTAGGCTTTGAAATTTGTCATTTGTTTCACATACCAGACTTATCCCAAAATCACTTTTATTTTTTCCTGACAATGTGAGATAAAATTTCAAAACAAATTGTAGGTTGTCACTGTTACTCCTCCTATACAAGATGATGTAGTAAAACTTTCAATTCGACATTTGTTCCTTCGATTTCCATGACGAACTTTGTTGATTCATATAGACTTGAGGATACTAGCGGTACCCCAACTAGTAAAGTAGTGTTATAAGCTTTTGGTAAAAGAACGGTTCAGCCATAAAAGCTCTCTATTGTTGCTGCCTGAATACCAAAATGCTGGCTTAATGTTGTGTAGAATGCAAATTTGCTTTCTGCAACATATTTGCTTTAAAATGAGGTGTTTAAAATATTCTTATAGCATAGTTTTACAACGCCTTATAGGACAAATTTTTAACTGTTGCATAAACGTTTATACAACTATTTTATACGGCATATTTGCACGTTAGCCAAAATGGTTGTGGCATCCATGCTAACGTTTATAAAACAAACCCGAGGCTTGTTGTTATGCTGTGCATATTACTAGTTTAGCCAACAAGTTGCTCCCAACGGAAGCACTTATACGACTGTTGTTTAGTAACTGTTAAAGGCTGTACATATGCCAACTATGTTGGTATACAACTTCGCCATAACCTAACTTTCTTCTGTCATATTTTTGTTAAAATGCCATAACCAATGTTTTAAGACAAACAACGCATGCATATTGGTTCAAAAGGTTTTATCAACTGTTCAAACAGAAGATATAGATCCGGTACAAATTCTAGGTAAATCATTCGATTCTGTCGATATTTCATTTCAGATATTTGTCAAATTGTTGTATAACACCTGCAGGCAACACCAAAATATTCTAATAAACTAAAGAAAACATGGACGATGCCATGATTATACACAACCACCCGCCATATTTGGGCCGACATGTATTCCTCTATTTGATATTAAATAATTATGTTTCAGTTCGAAATTACAGATATAAAGTGATAAACATTAGTGTAATTGTGTCTAGATATAGGATTTTTGGAAGATTTGACGCAGATAAGTTCAGTTACTTTTGATAATTATCAAAATATGCATCAAATACGAAGCCCGTAGAAATTGCGTAACTACTTTGCACATTAGTCACAATAAAATTTGCTGTGTAAGGAATACTGTATAATCATTCTTGCAACTCTAATAGGAGGGATAATTGTTAGTTGGGACGGCACGCCGCAGGTCCTTTACAACAACGGCCTGCGCCTGATATTGAGGGTCCTCCATGCCTCCAAGCGATAGATATAAAGGGCGCCTCTACTTTTTCGCGATGAGAGGAGGACAGATAGTTAAGACAATATTTTTCAACCGTCCGCCACTGTATAGTAATCAGGGAAGATCGCGTCGTGCGTTTGTCGTCCCTTAGCAATTAGCGCAGCTCCTTATTAATTAACGGCAGGCGCTTACAGAACAGTTTACACTTTCCTACGGGCTCCAGGATGTGTGCTGTGTTTGTGCTAGTATGCCTCAAAGCTAACGTAAAGGAATGCCACGTTGCCGATGTTACATGACGGTATTCCGTAACGCACAGTTGATCTGTTCAAGACTAATCAAATCACATACTCCACGTACACTTAAGGCATTTGGCCTTTGCGAGTGTACATCAAGGAGATTGTAATGAAAGCATGCTCAAGAGATCATACACATTCCGAAATCTCAATCCACAGGAGCTATTGATTCCGCTGTAGCCGATACTCGGTAAGACGAAACTCTAGGGCTCACTAGAAACCTCATACAAGACAATAGTTTAGCTCTAGGATTCTTGCACCTCAAGAGTGTTTTCTCCTAAAGGAAATGAACTCATTAGACGCCATGACGAAAAAGGAAAGAGACGTATTCGTAACTGATCAGCAAATAACTATGTCATCTCTGAGAATCTAAGTAGATTGCAAACAAACCGACTAAATTTTATTTTTTCAAAATTCGAAAGGTCTGTTGTAAGAACAACGCTCCATTCTTTGAATATTGCAGCTGATAGAACCGAGGGTAACATGCCATTAGACGCATAAGTGTGTTTCTACCCTCTCGCTAATGTGGATTCTCTTCCAAGTCAAAATATAGTAAGATTGGAAAGGGTTCTACCAAAACTTCTTCACAACATTACTTAGAATATTACAAATAAACACTTTTTCGGGGTTCGTAATGCTAGAACATAGATGTGACAAGCAAGCAGCTTTTTAATCATTTTTTGGTTCTGTGTCTTCGAACACGAACCCGTCTACTTGGCAACAGCGTACAACCTCGGCCCTCTCGCCTCCTTGATAATTATTTCGATAAATTTAATATGATCCCTTATGGAGGCGTACGGGGCGGCGAAGCGGCATGCGGCGGTAACGCTCCCAGTAATTGTTATTGTTAATTTCCTTCAGCTCTAGCAGGCTCTGGATCTACCGACTCCACTCAACGGCAGTGCCAGCAGAGCAGTGCTGCTTCTGCTCCTTGATTAACTTTGTTAATATTTCATCGGGGCGGCCGCCTCCCTAATGGCAAGATGAAAGCACGCCCTGGATGTAGGCGGATACGTACGTTGTATAAGGAATGGAAACTGATTACTAACTATAGACCTATATCTGTCTTGAATAATTTTTCTAAGATCTTAGTTTTAAAACGTAGTTTCTCAGAGTTCCTTAAAAAATGTAAAGTCATATCTGAAAAACACTTAGGCTTCCAGGACGGCAGGTCAACGCAGGACGCAGGATGTGAAAGATCGCATCGCTGGAGATAGTTTATTCAGTAAAATCAGATAAGCATGTGCAGTAGAACAGCATTGGTACATCGGGGTCGGCAAAATGGGTCAAAGGTGGCCTGGATGCTAGGCTTCGTTTCTCAACTACCACTAGTATTACTAGAATTCACATTACTATATGTTCCAACTGACTTGCTATCCTATCATCACAGCCGACGTCAACTACGAGCCGTGAACAAAGAAATCTGGCAACGTAGGTGGTAGTGTTACTCCCGCCGCTGCTTGCTGCATCGACGCAACTCGTGCTCAAAACGCTGAGAAAACATAACCTTTTCAATTTGTGATTTTGGAATCCCAGTGGCTGTAATTAAGAGATAAGCTTGTTTTGTAAGCTTCAAAGTGTGTGTATGTGTTCAAAGTGATCGGTGACTATAATATATGAGAAATAGACTCCAGTAGTAGTGCTTCTGTGCTTTAAAAATAAACTAAGAAGTGTGACTGTGGCTGTTCGCGCCTCAGGACGCTAAGGATTTCAACTATTGAAAACGTGCAAATTCAGGTTGTATTTTTCTTTTTTCATTTATCAAGTATTTGACGCAGACAATATGCCTCGTTGTTGCTGTGCTCCTTTATGCAATGCAAACTATAATTCTGCTTTAAAAACAGAAAGCTATGTTTCAACTTTTCGCTTCCCAAGTACCGAAAGTCTGAAAAACAAATGGCTTATGGCAATTCCCAGAAAAAATTGGACACCTTCAAAATATTCAGCTGTGTGCAGTCGTCATTTTAGAGAATCGGATATCATCAGGACAGAAAATGTAGTTTTGGCGGATGGAACAGTCCAAAATAATATACCTTTGAAATATCCAAAATTGATAGAAAATGCTGTTCCCTCCATTTTCCCACGCTATCTCCAAAAACCTAAACTGCGAGATATGCAAATCGCTAATAGTTAAAGAAAAAGGTTCATTAACAACAAATGTTTATTTTGATCATTTGCAAAGAGGAGAGTTGAGGTCGGCTGTGCTATCATGCTTAACGGGGCTCCTACAATCACGAGTACCATCTGCTGAGGTAACGGGGGGGGGGGGGGGGGGGGGGGGGAGGAAACGAGGGTGGGCAGGTCTTAGATGGTTGTCGGCGCTACTTTAAAAGAGGAAAGGATGACTGCGGGTGGGTGCCGAGGTAAATTTTTATAATAACAGAGTCGGATTTCGATTAGCGATCTAGCCTGTAAATCGTTTCCTATTTTGGTACTCAGCAAGTGATCATTTAGTATTGTTCTACCCTGGTTACTGTTCGTCGATATTGTCTTGTTGAATAGTTGTGCTTTACTCTTGTTGGTGTGATTGTTCTTGAGTGCCTTTTTTTATCAAAGTTGATAATGGACAATAAAAGGTCATATGCGACAATTTTAATTACGAATGCTGTGGTTTGTTTATTGTTTATTGATCGTACCCATCTATTTCTGGCAGCATCACCTCCATCTACCTATTAGTAGACAAGACATGTACTTAATCCAGGTATAAACCTACCTATTTATTGCTTTGCAAAAACTACCTAACTGTTTCCTCTTGTTTTGACTGCACAAGATATTTTTATGACCCTCGTTCAATTGTTACCATCTACCACATGACCCTTGTAAACATAATTTTGTTTATTGTCACGAATAAACGAATTTAAATTTGAGTTCTTGAATTTATTTTAGGAAAGATATAAAATTATTTGAAGACATTTTTTCTTAGTCGGGACGCACCATCACGACGCTTGGACTGGCAGGTTGAAACAGTAGATGAATTTCGCCCAAAAACCGATTTGCACTTCACAGCTTACGTTTAATTTTTATTATTTCCAAATGAAACTCTTGCAGCGTCCTAAAGACAAAGTCCACAGGGTGCCAGCGATCTACTTTTTAGATTTTATCCACTACGATCTTTTTAAGATATCAAGAAGTTCAGCACAAATAGTAAGCATTTCAACCCACCATAATTCTTGCGCAAATACAAAATTTTGTAAAAAGCTCGGATAGCACCCTAGGCAATTATGTCCTGCTTATATCCAGGAAAACATCACAAACTGCAGAACACAAATTGAAGGTAACGGCGAAATAGGTACATTTCACTGGTCATGAAATTCAAATGAAAATGCAGGTATAAAATCTACCAAATTATCATTCTCAAGAACATATTTCCTTGACATATCGATAATTTTAAAGTTCCACGCTAAATTCCCCTACACTTAACTAGAGTGATATCCGAATTTATTCTTCCCTACTATCGGTAGTTGCAGATCTCTTGGCTCTTGGTGTCAAATCTATAGAGCAGATACCGATTTTTTTCAAATCGTGAGCACATTATTCGTCGGATTTTCGTTACTTAAATTTCCTGTAATCGCTGGGATCAAAAGCTTCTTAATAATATAATAATTTTTTTATGTCAATGATTAGGAACCCCTGAAACGTCAAAAACGGAGTTTCAGCAATTGTTACTTTTTCTTTTTTGCCTATAGCACCGTTGCCAGTGGAGTAGAACTACAAGGCTTTGGCAGTGTGGAAATTTCATAAAAATCCGAGCGGTAATTTCCAAGTTGATGATGAGTGATACAGTTTTTCGTGATATAGATGCCATATGACTTAAAAAAACATAATATCTCATTTATACAAATTTTTCGCGATTACAATATTTCCCCGCCAATGGCGTGGGAAGTAAAATCTATGAGTATCAGCGATTGCGATTATGAGTACCTATTTGCAGAACGAGTTATCTACGAGATATTATATGAAATAGGACCACCAAATTATCTGAATACGTCCTTTCTTAGTCCGTACATTGCGCCGCAACGCTTGTGTTGGCAGCACGAAACAGTAGACAAAATTCGTCCAAAATACGATGTGTAGAGGTTTGCGCGCTTCGGAATTGACGCTTTATTTTTTGATATTTTTGGATGAAGTTTTTACAGTGTGCTGAAAACAAAACCCCACAGGGTGCTATAGAGCCAATTTTTCATTTTTTCCCTGGGTTTTTTTAAAAAAAATCGCGAAGTTGAACAGAAAAAGTGCGCACTTCAACCCATCATAAAACTTGTGCAAAAAAAAATTCAAAAAGTGTTCCTATAGCACCCTGGGCAATTATCTTCTCAACATACTGCATGAATTTCATTGAAAAATATTGAAAAATGGAGTTGAACCCTTGTAAATGGTTTGAAACTCACTGCGTCGGAGCCGCCTTAAGAAGTACTGACACAGTTTGCTTGGTCATTTTTATCTTATTGTTAATTCTATCTTTTTCATTCGTCCCTAACGTGGGACGTGAACTCCTTATAGCCTTTTTTTTCTTGGTTAGGCGGTGGTATTGCAATCGCCGACAGACAGTCCGTTCGGAAGCATTCGCCGATATCCCAGAGCGGCAATTCTTCCCCTCATTCCGTTTGTATATCGGCCAGCAGTCCCTTATCTATTTAAAATGCACATCCGGTTGCATTCGGTCTCAGTCCGACCAACTCGGCGATAGCCGCCATGTTTATGTAGTGGATTCAAATGTTATGGATCAGCCATGGAAATGAATGTAGATAGAATAATACAACCTAGGACGGAAACAGCAGCGTTTCTAAAATTCATACTATACGTCTGGGAAGACGATGATAACAAGGCTCCCCGAAAGGCGGAGTCTCGAGGATTGAATGGCGTTTTAATGATACCTCAATATTTGTTGTATACCAAGTCATTGTGTGATTCCTGTATCTTAAACATATCCCGTGTGAAACATGAACAAAAAATGATCACATTCAGAGATTTCTCACACTTTGATGAGCAATCTTTCATTGATGACCTGGCTAGAGTAAATTTTATTGAAATTTGTTATATGAGGAATATTGATGATAAAGTTCAATTTTTCAGTAGCAAGTTAATTGACATCTTCAATCGTCACTCTCCTATAAGGACGGTATGCGTGAGTAAGCCGAAAGCGCCGTGGTTGTCATATCCGTTGAGACAGCTTCTGAAGCAAAAAACGAGAGCATATTATTTATACAAGATAGACAGAAGTCCAGCAAGATTGCAGGTTTTTAGGGAACTTAGAAACCTTGCACTATCGTGCATTAGACATGAAAAAATGGCGTATCTTGCTCACTTGGAAAAAGGGCGTGATCAGAAAAAATTGTGGTATGAATTGAAAAATATGAAAGCACAAACATCTGATAAGCCACGTATTCCAAACCATCTTGCAGACTCGTTCCTTGCAAATAATTATTTCATATCAGTTTTTGATTCCACAAATGCTCCTGATCACGTTTTAAGGTATTATAACGAAAATGTTCCCCATATTAATAAATTTTCTTTCAGGCTTCTAGAGCCTCATGAAGTAGCTGAAATAATTTCTAGTCTTAAGTCCGATGCAAAAGGTACTGATGGGTTGAGCTTGTCTATGATTAAGCTCAGTCTGCCTGTTACTCTCATCTACATCACCCACCTTGTTAATAGTTGCCTTGAAAGAGGTTATTTCCCTGAAACGTGGAAGCGAGCAATTGTGGTACCAGTTCCAAAAAAATCAAATCCAGATGAGTTTGCTGATCTAAGGCCTATAAGCCTGTTGCCTTGTTTATCGAAGGTAGTTGGAAAGGCAGCCCACATACAACTAATGCATTATGCAGAGGAACATATCATCCCATCTGATCAGTCTGCTTTTAGGAAATCTTTCAGTACTACTACTTCCCTCTTAAACTTAGTGGATAATATTATTAGAGCACTTGATAAAAAAATGGGCGTAGCAGTGATGTCAATCGATTATTCCAAGGCATTTGACAAAATAAATCATGAGTTGTTAATAGCAAAGTTGAAGTATTATGGCATAGATCCAATTGCATTGAATTTTTTTCGAAATTATATATCAAATCGATCGCAGTGTGTATCAATTGAAAACAATAAATCTAGTTTTCTAGAAATCTCGTCTGGAGTACCCCAGGGGTCTGTTTTGGGTCCCTTGTTGTTTTTGATATATATTGCTGATCTGCCTAAGGCTGTGAGTTTTTGTGAACTCCAGTCTTTTGCGGATGATACTCAACTGGTCCATTATTTTGATACTGATGATATGGAAATGGCACAGACATCAATAAACCATGATATTCAAAAAGTGTATGACTTCTCGAATAACCACAACCTGTCAATAAATCCTGGTAAATCCAGCCTGTTATTTTTTTGTTCGGATCGTAGGAGAGAAGAAATTAAAAGTCGATTAACTATTAAAATTGATCTCAAAGACTGTACCCGGTTGACGAGGTTAAAATTCTTGGCGTGGTAATCGATTTCAAACTTACATTCACCAGTCATGTTAAAAATCTTTTGAAGAAAACCTACTTGAAACTGAGATCATTATATGCCAATAAAGCAATTTTCAATTATAAGCTAAGGAAAAAACTGTGTTCATCTTTGGTTATGCCGATTTTCAACTACTGTGATATTTTATATTATCCGTGTCTCAATATTGTTACTAGAAATCGGATTCAAATTGTGCAAAACAATTGTGCTAGGTTCATCTGCGGTTTAAGGCGCTTTGACCATGTTTCTGGCAGTCTTATTGAATTAAACTGGATGATAACAAAAAATATTGTCAAATATCATTACCTTGTTTTTATTCATAAACTAATACTTATGTCAAAACCTATATACTTAAGAGAAAAGCTGATCTTTAGGCGAAATATTCATCATAGACATATTAGATTTCCAGATTTGATAACTACACCTATTCACTCCACAACTTTATTTCAGCGTTCTTTCACGTACAGGGCTTCAGTGTTATACAATGCCTTGAGTCCTGAATTCAAAACCATGTCCTTAAATTGCTTCAAGAAAGCTGTCAAATCTCATATTTACTTGGATCCATAGTCTTAATTAGATTGCTATAGATATATTGTTAAATGATTCTTCACTTCCCTTGTGTACATGTAACAAACCTTGGTGCAACATGTACGTATGTAATGTGTGTATATGTATGTATGTACATGTGTATGTATATATGTATATTTTGTTTGATATCTGCTACTTAACAACTTGTTTTTTTTTGCATGGGTGGTTAAGTGTAAGAGTAGCATGTTGCTAAACTTCGCCACCATATGCAACTCTTGTTTCTGTATGAAGTACAGTTTAAATAAAGACGATTATTATTATTATTATTAAGATTCAGTACTTTTACACTATTTTCACCTAATGATAGTAGAAATAGTGACGCGTTAGCAAAAAGAGAAAAAAATAAAACAAGAAAGTTCTTTAAAATGTGTTTGTATTTGATTTGGCCAATATACCTAAATAGACAGACTAAGGGCCGATTTCACCAACATTATTATTATGGACCAATAGGAAAATACATTATCGAAATGCAATTTGACGGAGCCTGTCAAATGTCTCAGAATATCAGTGATTTCTATTAAAATATTGAACAAAATCGTGAAAATTCGACTGTATTATAAACAAGACCACTCTTTGATTCCAACATGATGCTTTTGTACAGAAAAAACAGGACAACTTTCATGTATTTTGATTACATTTAACAATCCGTTATCCCCTCAGCGAATGGGAATGGGAGAAATAATAGGTAGATTTTCTAGCTGTTAAATTTGGCAGCAGGTTTGGTCGTTTGTTAATTTATGGCAATCTCGAAATTTGTTAAGTTCAATAAACTGTGTGTATATTATGTGATCATTATAGCTACACATACCTGTTGAATTGTGCGGATTTGCAAGAAAATAGAATATAAAATGTATTCCAACAATTCCTCATCTCTCTTTACATCCTAATAGTAATCATTTGTTATAAATTCATGGGTTAATAAATTTCATCAAAGCAATCAAAACAGTATGGTTGTCCCCATCCTAAAACACCGATATGTGTAAAACATGTTAATCCCTACATCTCCGAGGTGCATAATGCAATTACTGTAGACATAGACCTAAAATTATTAGTAATTACTGAAAAATAAGAACTAAAAAGAGTTATAAATAGTGATAAAATATTGGAGGTTGAGGTTTTTGATTGGTGACTGGTGGGGATACAATATAGGGATGGTGACGATAGAGAAAGATTTTCCCCTGCCGGCCCTTGACATTGTTTCGAAATATGAAATTCTGGAAACGCTATAAAAAGAAAAATGAATACACAAAGCCTACTTGCCTATTTCAGACAAAAACACATAACGATTGTCACCTTGACATCATTCTGCAATCTGTCAAAGTAGTGATGAGCGTGCCTGCTGCACGGTATACGGTATCGATATTCGATAACATATTTTTCTTTCTACCATGAATGCGTGGAAAAACAAAATAAGGAGAGATCTAAAATAAGGAGTTATTGAAGGCCTAAAATAGCCAGGCGCTAATAATTCCTGACCGTATTTGAATATCTAAGCAGGCACAGTAAAACAAAAATAAAACTGGGAATTAATAAAGTTTATTTCGACAGTTGGCAGAGTTTGCTCCACTGGGACTGAGACGAAGTGTTGACGGATTACACAAAATTATGTGTCACTTGCCGATCTGGTTAGTTTCAAAATATCAGGAGATAATCAGCTGTTATTCAAATCAGTGTATATGTTTTGTGATTCAAATAATGTCTAATATAAATATAACCCAGAATATGTACTCAGTGAAAAAAGAAAAATATTGCAAGTTTCTAGTTTTTCTGCAGGTTTGCTGGTAGCTCTACGACATATATTTGGGTATTTCTTAATCGCTAATATACTATGGATGTTTGTTAAGTTCCTGAACAACGAAAAATATTCAACTTTATGGATGTATGGATATTAAGAAAACAGAATGGTTTTGTGGGAATATCAATCTAAGGTGCCATAATGGTTCTGATGAATGGCAAGTAAATGAATGAATGTTTGGAAACGAGCAATATCTATGAACTTTTTGGTAGAGCCAGTCATCAAGTAGGTGCTTAATGGCTATCTCCAACAGGTTTATTGGAAAAAACACCCAGTAGATGATCTTGAATCAGTAAAATCGCATATCAATTGAAGAAAAT
Organism: Acanthoscelides obtectus; assembly: GCA_963669975.1. NCBI lineage: Eukaryota > Metazoa > Arthropoda > Insecta > Coleoptera > Chrysomelidae > Acanthoscelides > Acanthoscelides obtectus. The sequence goes on from CAVLJG010000007.1 coordinate 25,269,051, forward strand.
AATATTATCATGAATATAAATCAACAATGGTAATTAAAACATGAATTTTATTCAAAAATCAAACATTTGTTTAAATTTTGGCTGAATTATATGTAATTTCTTAATATTCAATAAGCTGGTGATGTTTCAATGACAAGATGTCATCTCATACTTTGACAATATTTTGTTTTCAACAAATTTGTTGATTGGAACTTGAAGCTCATTCGCTGTATTTGACGGTCTGTTACCCTATAGGTGGAGAATAACGGACTGTTGTTGGTGAAATTGGCCCTTAGAATAGTTATATTATAAACGTTATAGACACCTATATTATCGTTATGCGTTACTTAACCCTGTGCAAACTGTTATGTTCCCTACAATAAATACTAAGAAGGTTCATTCCAATATTGTATTGTTTAGTGCTTTAAACCAATGTTTGTATACTAGAATTAATCATATGGGGCATTGTTTGTATACTGATGCGATTAACTTGTCTATATCCACTATCGACAGCAACCTGCTCTGACAACCAGCGAGAAAGAACTAAATATTCGTTCCGGAAAAACCGGTAACGCCGAGTGCCTGCGCCGACGAGCCCGAGCCTGCCTCTATTGTGTTATTGCACAACTCAAGAGCAAAATATTATTATAGACGCTTATAGTCTCCGATCGGCGCTGGTTGCCGGTAAGCAGGAACCGGCTGCCACTGTATTTTTGCCCTAAAGTATGAACGCTTTTTTATACTGGCATCAATATTCGAATAAGCACAGTACTGCCGGCACAGAGTACAGTTACAGTGATAAAGTCATAAGTTTTATAAAGCGTGTATTAGAGCAAAATTCTGCCCAACAAAATTATGGCATAGAACTAAGCAAACGACTTAAAAGAGACTAGCTTTTTTACAAGACTGCATAAATTACTTTAGTGTCTGAATTGCTTTTGATTATTTGGGAGAAATCTATCTTTTCAGGTAATACAATATTTATACTAATGTCAGGAAAAACATGTTTACAGCATGTGATTATTTGTTGAAAATAAATGTATTTTTTGCAAAATTTTGGATTTTATTATCCTGAAACTTATTTCTAACAAAACTGATGCAAGACATATTACCCTTGAATCTACATTCATGAAATAATTCTTAATTAACAGAAATATAATTTTCAGCAGATTTCAAAAACAAATGGCATTCCTTATTCCAGGCGCATTCTCGGCATTCATTCGACAGTTTCTCCATCTCAATGGTGTAGCCATCGTTTAACGTGGAGCTCCCACTTTTTCAGAGTAATGTTCTGTGCCTAGACCGTTAACAAAAATATTTACTTCCTTATTAAATTTATCCCTATTCATTAACAATAATTGAGCGATTCACAACGCAACACAGATAGTATTTCTGTTCTGTTAAACGTGAGTACACCCAGTACGATTGGCTACTTGAATACCTTAACAGAAAAAAATGTACGCCGATGTAGGTAATGGTAGACAAATTAGCCAAAAGTATGCGCTAAAACTACACACAATGCCATATGACATATAGGCTCCTTCTAACCTATTCGAATTCATTTGTGCCCGCGGATCCCGTCGTATCCAACGACACTGCGCATACGATGTGTTAAGATACTCTCTTCCGTTTTGGTAACAGACTATACCAGTCTTCGTCTTCCCAGTCAAGCAAAGATTGATCTGCTTATCTGAATGCCTGCAACCAAGAAGCTGGCATCCGAAAAATTGTGGTTCCAATATATTGGACGGAAAAAGAGCTCACTAACGTGATACAGGTTGCAGCAGCAATGATGGAGTTAAAAGCGATGCCAGGGGATCAGCTCTGTTAACATTGTGGTATGAGGAGGAGAACCCAAGGATGTCTTACGAACGGTAATCACCCCACCTTTTCTGGAGAGCAAAGGACGAAAGCTTTTAGAGTTCAACAAATAGTGGCAATACTAATGCCGTTCATAGATATTTTTATATTTTTACCACATATGGATTACTAAATACAAGAAGTTGCAACTTTCTGATTTTATTTTCCTACTATAACAACCCTGTATATCCTGGTGTATGTAGATTATCTGATACCATATAAAAGCTGATGGCATCCGATCCCTTTGAACACATACACACCTGTACTGTAATACATACTAACAACGTATATCAATTTCAGTACGGTTATGTTTTAGATATCACGCAGCGAGATCTCCAGTAGCCATAATCAGCGATTGGTCGCTGTTTACACAAAGTTTCAAGTTACGCATGCCGTGTAACTATCTTCCTTCCACAATATGTGAGACTTTCATATGATATGATATACTTACTCGTTGATCGGAGAAATGACTCCAGGATAAGCTTTGGCAGTTGCATTCTCAGACCTGTATTTTTTAGATATTACCATTCTCCCAGAATATTCCAAAGCCAATGATATAATTTAAACGTAATAAAAATAGACATTTTCCTTTTGAAGAAAAATGCTCTCAAATATGACGCCGATCTCCTAAGGAAAGGTCACCTTTCAAAGGAACCAGATGAGAACCAATAATGATTGGACGATAATACAAAAAAAACAAATCAGATCTGACAGCTGATTTTCATACAAAAAACCGCTAATCAAACCAGATCTAACATCTTCCTGAATTTTACAATACTTTTGCTTCTCTAGGTTGAGTTGTACAACCTCACCGCACTGAAAGTAAAAACAATTTTGAAACAAAGCGGTGTAGTGAAAAGGCTTTGTAATGTTATTATTATGCCGCAGATTAACGACTCCTATAGTTATCAAACTTACTATGGAGATAAATAACTGAAGATTACATTCAAATTGTTGATCTATTTTCAGCCTTTTCAACTCTTTGATCTTAGAGGAGACATTACTATATTTTCGAAGACCATATACAAACCTACATCAGTTTCCTTGCATTCCTTGAATTCTACACCGATTCATCTAGTCAAGACAAGGATAATATAAAATTAAAACATTGATGGAGGTGTTTTTAGATAGATGGTATATTAGTCAAATATGACACCTAGATTTTTAATTTGTTCCACAAAAAGAATTGTTGATGGTCAATGCGATCCAGTCCCTTACCCTATCATACAAGTTCTTAGGACAAACAATTATGCAAGTACTTTTATCAGGATTATTCTTTAACCTGTGTCTCTACAAAAAACATCAGCAAGATTGTAATTTACTTTACATGACACTTCATCCAAATTAGACAAGTCAAAATGAAACGAAATTTTCTTAGAATTTCTCGAAGATGGAAAAGGAAATCCCATAACCTACGTGAACAGTTTGAGATGTGTCAATGCTGGAGCCTTAAGCTGGAGGTAGATACGTAATGGTTATGAGCACAAGAGGTTGGAGGTGCTACGGTATATATGCCCGTTTTTTCGGTACAGTTTTCAATTGAATGGAATATGTTAATCAATGTTTGCTGGGCGTTTCAAATTCAACTATCATCATTGAAATCTCCTAAATGTTAAGAGATACGAAGTCGCTTATAAGAAAATCGTATTTTCGCTATCCCGAGTACCTCAGGAGAGAGACGGAAATAACTGAATTTTTCCAAAATAGTGTTTTTCTGACTTTATTTGAGATGGCATTTCAAAATTAAAAGCACACTAAGATTGCCACCTTTTCTTCTCTACAAGATGGCGTAAGTAAAATTTCAATATGATGTTTTGGCTCTTGTTTTCAATCATCGATTTCTTCTTATGAATTCGGGATTTTTGCACGGGTGGTTAGAGCTTTTAATTTTCTTTCCAAAAATATATAATATGTCATATATTGATTTTGGAAAAAAACTGTTTCCTTTAGAAATTTGTTTCATATTATCATCAGTCAAGCATCCGTTCAGTTTTTAAGAACTAGGTATACGTGAACAGTTCCTATTTCTAATTTTGATAATGTGATACTGTACAAACCATGACTGCCTCCAACAACATGTCTTCCCCCACTCTCTACAACCTTTCAACCTCCTATTTTCAATCCCAACAGAAATTTTTCTGGAAACCGCCGTATTTTATTTGTGTTTTTGCTCCTGTCATCGCCGCCACTGGACTTGTTTTCAAAAACTACAAAGCTTTTTCGTCTTTGACGTAGTAGTAACCTTGCATGAAAATTTAATACAAATCCAAGCAGTACATATAAAGTCCAAAAAACAATATCTCATTTTCGACATTTTTCGCGATTACAATACTTCCTCGCCAGTGGGAAGTAAAAGTAATTTACCTTTATCCGCTCTTGACTCATCGATTAAAGAACGACATGATGCTAAAACCTCTTCATATCATTTGCGGGCAGCATTGAAAGCTTACCAAACACATTTCATACCTGCTATCAGTGATGAGCGCATTGTATACACTATGTATTATACACCATTGTATACGCGTTTTAAATAAATTAAGAACAACAAATGAAACCTAGTTCATCGATTTTCGTTGTTCTTGGAGCGTCCAACCATATTTTTTTTAAGTTGTCGGTTCACTGTTTACCAACTTTCTGACGTTTGCGAATAAAGCTAACCTCACTTATGCTATTCTATACATTGTCTTCATCATTGTATACATTTTACAATTAATGTAAACGCGTAATCGCCCATTACTGCCTGCTATATCTAAGCCAGTGCGCTCACCTTGCATAGAAATATTATTAATCTACGGCGCCATCGTGTTAAAATAATCGTTGTTATAGTCGATAAATGAGCAATTTATCTGAATGGCCATTCAAACACGCTTCTGAAAAAAGTGACGCATTGGCAATTGAATCAGATAAACATGTGGCAAACTGTAATTTTCAACGCCAACTATAAAAATATTACACTTTTTGAAAAAGATTAGATTTGACATTGTGAATTTATGGCATATTAAACATTTTTGAAAACGTCAAAAACTCTATTCACCAGTCCAAAAATCTGATACGGCGTCTATAAGAAAAGTTGAACTTTATGATTGGAGCAAGAGACCAAACGTCATATCGAAATTCTAACTGTCACCTTGTAGAGGAGAAAAAGCGGCAATGTTTGTATGCAACTCATTTTGATATCCCATCCCAAATGAAGTCGGAGAAAAATAATTTTGGGTATCTCCCTTCGGAAGTTCTCGGAATTGCGAAGTGTAATTTTCTTAGTAACTCGAATGCGCAAATTCGTATCTCTTACCGTTTCCGAGATTCTAATGGTGAGACTAGAATTTGAAACAGCTGGAATACTTAACTTACTGATATATTGTTTTCACAGCAAGTTTCATGTAGTCGCTTAATTTTAGAACTAGATATTGTTGACGCAGGGCTCACGGATGCACACTGAAATTAATATGTATGCTGGTTGTCTTTCTCGTTACTGTTGTATTTCACTTTTATAAAAATATCCTAGGGAGCGAATTAAGTGGGCAGCATTAGAGAGCGCGTGGCATTGTATTGCGCAGTTGAGTGCATTTTTAGGGAATCCGGAAATGCATTATGGCGTCGGCAGTGGCGACATCGTGAAAGGCGAGGCGGAAGGGGCCGTTGCAGGGTGGAGGTGAGGTTGGAGGGGAAATTCCGCTCTCTCAGTTGAGTTTTCATTTACATAATGGAACAACAACAAATGCATTTTGTATTAACTCCGGAGATTTAATGGTTTCGAGTGGCGCAACAAAGGCAGTGACGTGCTGCAAAGTTTCGAAAATTCTTCAGTTCTAGCTGCAATTTGCGTTTGCTGTCTGCCGAACTTTCCTCCACACTGGTAGGATCATATGACGTTAGCCACCAGCTATGAGGTAGGTATTTAAACTGTACACGACCCACCAATTTTGAGCTGTATGTTTTGATTTGATTTATTTTTGATTCCTGATTGCTCGTATTGTGCCTAACGTCGATTTCTCGTCCTAAAGGCTGTCCTCAAAGCAGTCGTATTGATGACAGTCAAGACTCTGGAATGTTGCATGCAGACACACATCAGCATTTCGTTAAATGTCAGGCTATTGTCTTATGTTGTCAGAGTAATCACATTGCTATAGACTTGATGATCATCGAGTTTCTCAATTTTGGAACGCAACGTCTGTTTTGAACAATGGAGTCACGGAGAGGGACTAGAAGAGAGTCACCCAGAAATATCATTGGGAAAAGAAAAATACACAGAACATTCCCCTCTGGTCTCCAATTGTCATAAGGGCCTTCGCACTACTGAAGCCTTTTTCGATTTTCAATCGCCAGTTCTCATTTCAATTACCATGTCCTCTCAAAATGTTCATCTGGCTTTGCAATAAATGAGTTTTCATCTAGAAGAGATCAAGCTATCCTCAAGGAAACCACAAAATCATAGTAATCCTCAGAGCCTTTTGTAGTAATTTTGAATTTTCAAAGTTATTGAAATTTACTACTAGAAACTGAAAACAGTTTAAAAAATTGATCAAATCATTTTAGAGTTAAAGAACAAGAAGATTCCTTTTCAGAAAAATGTTAACTGGAATGCCTCTTGGCACAACAACATCTATCTGGGAACCATCTCTGGTGGATAACAAATCCACAACCAAAAACTGTTTTTGAGCCGGTCCAACAGCTAACTGGAGGCTCAATGACAACCATGTCATATACAGGGACGATTGGTCAAAACGAAATTTGAGACGAAACGTGTGATTTATAACTTTCTGCCAATCCAGTGAAGTATGCAAGAAAAATTGACCATCTTTTTTTATCTCTAACTAAAGCTAACTAAAGCGCGGTGAACCAGAAAATTTTTTCAATAAGCGATCGATTGCTACTCTTCTGCCAACCCAGTGCATTTTGCAAAAAAATAACCTTGATTCTTTTTTCCTTAAAAACACGTGGGCACAATTCCCAATTATTGCGGGAGGGGGATACTGAAACGAGGTGGGTAACGTGAAAAGGGGGAGGGGGCATGTCAGCTGATCGAGCATGCTTCGTCATAGGCAGGCCCGTTTTCATGATCAGTCCCCTAACAAAATAATAGATGATCGACAGGGATTCCTTTCCGGGGATCTACACTGATCCACCCGTCGGCCTCTGGGAATCGAAACTTGCCAACTGTAATAATTGATGTCCGAGCACCCGCTATACCTCGGAGTGGAAACACTTGCTCCTAATAATTGCTAGCTAAAGACTACGTTTTCCCAATTTACATTTCTTCAATCCGGTGCGAAGTTGTAACACTATCCTTATGATCTATCTTGAGGAACGGCAATAATAATTTTTCACAGTATTCATACAATTTTAGCGAAGATGGAAAAGAAAAAGCACAAAAGCATAGTGCCCTTGTGCGTGGTTTGAATAAGGTATATCTCTTCAAAAACTGCGTGTGCATAATCAAACAATTTAAAGGTAATGTGTATATGTGATCTCAATCCAGGCGTGGATTCGGGGGGGGTCATGGGGGTCATGACCCCCCCCAGGCGAATTTAATTCGACCACCAATTTTTAAAGTTCCAGATCTTTTAGATAAATCTGTAATGCACACATATTAAATGGATGCCGTACTGGTATTTTCTGGCAACAGTACATCCGTCAACTTTGATTTCACTGTAAGCTCATAGATGATAGCGCAAGACTGGTTGCCTATACGGTCAGCTTGATGTAGATATAAATGAAATAGTGATCCTGTGTTTTTCGGCTTAGCTTGGCTGTACGGCACACTCCATTATTGGAAATTGAGCCTAATGTGTCCTGTGATTAAGATAGTTAATTGAGCATTGAGCATTCGAACTTGAACTAATAGGAAAAACTTCTTCGCGCGTGCTTAAGCTGTGAGCAAATTTGATAAAAATACTTTTTGACGGACAAAACCACAAAAAAGTTGTTGGACTGGATTCAAAGGAGATGGTAAGTCTTAAACATTATATTTATGACCAGTGCTCAAATCTCGCTTTTGCCATTATATGCCTGGGTCCTGTGTTCTGTACCTACCTATATCAAAATCAAATATAGGATATCTGCATTTACCAGCTCATATTCATAGTACGTACATACACACAACGGTTCTTCATATGTTCGTTGTTTTCTATTCGTAACTTAGCATGCCTAAAAGAATGATTTTTTGTATTGAGTGTCTTAGTTTAGTCATGTACAGGGTATTTTCCAAATATATGACAAGAATTTAATGTCTGAGTATCCTGGTACTATCCTAGAACAACTTAGTTTTCTTGATTTGTGAACCACCGCTTGACTACGAAGAAACAGGACCCTTGAAGAACGTCATTGGAAATAGGTGTTCCTTAAAAAATAAAAAAAAGAAACAGTCTTGTTCCAATATATGCTTTATTTACTCTATTTACTGACATCACTGGCGCGTTAATCCCCGAAAAGTTAGCAAGTTGATCAAAAATTGCGTATCCTGGGATTTTCGGATTACTGATTACGTATCTGTTATGATAATTTCCAAATTTGAGAAACGGGGGAAATAGAGTATTTGGGAATCGTTGTCATAATATATAAAACTGTACCAAAATAATTAGCCTGTTTTACTCAAAAGCGGTTCATTATATCGGAGTCAAATAAAGAAACAATTGTAACACATTTTTTTCAGATGCATGAAATAAAAAAAATCATACGAGACCATCATTATAGAGGATATGAAAAAAACATGGGGGTCAAAACGGAATTTTTTTAGAGAATAACGACTTTAAAGTAAAATAAAATCTGACAACGCCGGAACGCCAGACGCAAATTACGACGGAACGCAGTGTAAATAAAGATGGAGTTTGTTATTATTGTTTGGTATTATTTCATTATTTGATAATGTACTCGTAAAATACAAACAATTAAAAAAAACGGACTTACCACTAACTGTATAAGCGCTTCACCTGGTATGTGAAAGTTTATTGAACGTATTAAAAAAATCCACTTGTAAATAGGGAATACAATTTTGATACATACATTGTTTTTCTTTTTAAAACCCACACTGCACTTTTTTGTATTTAAAGAAGCTGTTCAAAATGTCGTCCTCCACTTTCCACACAAGCTTCATTACGACGAACCCAGTTTCTTCTTACTCTAGGTCCTCGAAGTTGTCCATTTATCATCTGAGCCGCATTAAATTTTTTAACGCAAAGTTGTGCTTCAGTTGTTATTGGACCAGCCCCATAAACCATCCCTTCAAGTTCTCCCCAATACCAGAAATCCATCGGATTGAGGTCAGGGGATCTTGCTGGCCATTTTCGAGGATCAGGAGCATTTCGACCGATCCAGCGATTTGGATAATGTTCATTCAAATACCGAAATGTGTGGTGGTGCCCCGTCATGAAGAAACCACAAATTCTGTCTCCGTTGTAATGGCATGTTGTCTAAGGTCTGTTCCAAAAGTTCTGGTAGGTTATTGGCTAGAAAGCTAAGGTATCCTTCTCCTTACAACTTTGGGAGTAACTCGAAAGGGCCAATTAGGTCGTCAAAAATACCCGCCCAAATATTTATTTTAAAACTTCATTGGAAATGATCTTCACGAATGTTATGAGGATTTTCTTGGGCTCACGTGTGAGTATTATGGAAATTTAATATCCCGTCTGGCGTAAAAGTACATTCGTCCTTCGCTAGAATGTATCTAAAAAAATCGGGATTTTCAATATTTTTGAGCAATATGATAGTCTTCTGGTAACAAGGCCTGCACTTGTACATGGTAGCGATAAAGTAAATTTTCCTATAGGATTCTATGGACTATGCGATAGTCCTACGTGGCAGCCTAATTCCCGAGTGCTGATATCTGCATTGATTTACACGATATTTAAAATTTGTTCCTCCTGCTCTACAGTAACCTGTCTTTCACGAGTGCGAATATTAGTGGGCTGAACACTTCCTGTATCTCGAAGTCTTTGGTACACTTGCACAAATGTCCTTCTGTCTGGGTGTACCCGTTGGCGAAATCTGTCGCGATAAATTTGAGCTGCAAGATTTGAATTCTGACGAGCTTCACCGTAAGCTAACAACATGTCGGCGAACTCTTGATTCGAGAACAATGTGAAAAATCACGACGATGTACGCGAACAAAAACAAAACAGCACGCCCGATGCCCACTGTTACCGTTTGCGATCGATTGCCGGTTCGATAAGTGTGATGACGACGCGCTGTTGTCATGTGTGTTCTAAATATTCAATTTAATGAAACTTACTTACTGAAAAATTTTGGCTTAACTTAGAAAAACTTAATGCCATTTATTTGTTAATTACCCAATTTAAAAACGTTTTAATTAGATTATAAAAATTAGTAAGATTGTGGTCGATATAAAGCAGTTGTAAACTATAAAGCCATTTAGACAAAAATCTACTGACTTGTTTTGACCCCCCTATTACCCATTTCAATAATGACTACCATAACGTTTACACCCTGTATATTCTTATGATGATCTATTATTGTATGTAAAAAAAAAATGTGTACTAAAAATTTTTGTTTTCGAAAATAGCAGTTTACTAGAATATAATATGATATACATTTTTTAAAATTAGTTTTCATAGAACTTCTATCATAGTCAAGTGTAGTTTACATGCCGAGCTCTAATCAACCAATGAGCATCTCAAAAATCTGCTTCATCTGTCCAACATACAAGTCGATGAGGCAGGGATGTGCTAGAGGAGAGGTTCTCAAACTAATTTTGTCTCCTTCCCAATTTGGGAATCAGTAATTTTCTAGGTCCCCCGAAATTATTTTTATTTAAAATATACCTGGTGTGTCACAAACAAATTACCCATTGTATCGCATCCTCAAACTAAATCTCCCAACCCAATTACCTGTAGGCTCTTTACCGCCACCCCGTAGGTCCACAGCCCCACAAGGGGACGTTATCCCCTACTCTGCCAAAGACTGTGCCAGAGATACCTAATTAATATTTAAAAGTAGAGACATCTCTGTTTTGGTTCTAATGTATGAGGGCCATTAGAATACATGCTGTGAGTAGAACAAACGTCGCAGTCGAGTCAAGTCGCCATATTTGTTCAACCGAGCTTCATGGCATGCTATGCCACGGCACATGAATGTATAAGCGCTGGAATTATTTACTGCCGTAATTAGCATATACAGAGTGTAATACCAAGCCATCTAATTACTTAAGCGCATTACAAATTAGGGAAAAATGCACAAAGGCTTAGTCAGTGGCGGCGCGCTGCCGTAGCGCGAAGAGGTAAATGTAAAAGCCGAGAAAACACGTAAGGGATTTTCTTCGGCAAAGAGTTGCATCTGGCGTATCTCAAAGCTCTGTGTTGGGACCATTACTCTATTTAGTTTAAACTTTTGATCTACATACTTGCCTTCAGCACTGTAATATTCAAACGTATGCAGATGACACGCAGCTAACTCTGTCTTTTGATTCTTTGGACATGCATGAGGCATCATATAAATTGAAGTTAGATCTAGTTAACATTGAAGAGTACTGCAAAAGACATTGTCTGAAGATCAATGCTTCAAAATGTTCTACCATGCTATTTGGCCCAAAACAGTTAGTACAACGGTTAGATGGCATATTTGTTCCTAGTCTTAACGAAACCCATATTCCTATAGTAGACCATGCGAAGAATTTAGGGATCACCATGGATTCAGATTTGAGGTTTAAGCAACATGTTATGCATTTATCTCGCTTAACATACATGCGTTTGAAGATATTATACCATATTCTGAATTTCAAGACTCGCAAAAAACTGGCTGAGACTCTGGTTCTATCGTTAATAAATTATTCAATTGCTGTTTACTTTCCTTGTCTTGATTACGTGACTAAACTGAATCCAAATTCAAGATGAGATGTAAATAATAACAGTTAGCGCGTGATCTCTCGGTAACAGGTGGGGACAACACCTCTTATTGGTCAATTCGCCATTAAATTTCAAGCGGCCGCCTGGCGGAATACTGCGCGGGGCAGGGGCAGGGCTGGCAGAGTTGCATTGAGGCCACCGACCGTCGCGTGTATCACTGCGTGCTCGTGTTTTCGTATTCACCTTGCTTGGTTGTTGCTGTTGTTGCTGTTTTGTTTTGAACCAATCCTGAACATGTCCAGTACAGATACTGCTGACGAGGCTGTAGGCTACTCCCTTAGCCCTCCTAGAAAGCGATAAAAAAAGACATCTTAGCGTAGACATGAAAGACGTCATATTGAATACATTCAAGATAGAGCGGAAGGAAGTCGAAACATCAACTAACCCGAAAATAGCTCTGAAAGTGGCAGATAAAATTGGGGTATGCCAAGCGACAGTGTACAATGTTTTGAACGAACATAAGAAAAAGCATGCCTTTTCCAAGCCAATGACGGGTAAAAATCGCAAAAGTATCATAAGATCGTTTGATGACGCTGACAAGCATGCGGTTCGGAGGAAAGTGCACGAGTTCTTCTTCAGAAACGAAATACCGACAGTTGATAAAGTACTACGGGAGGTTAACGAGGATGCTATGTTACCAAATTTCAAACGTTCGACTATTCATAAACTTTCGAAGCATCTTAGTTTCGAATGGAAGAAACGAGGTCGTAACAGCTTACTTATGGATAGAGAAGAAATTGTTCTGTGGAGGAGAGAGTACCTGACCAAAATTAAATCATTCAGGGATCAGCACAGGAATATCTATTACCTGGACGAAACCTGGATTAACGCTGGGCACACTACTCCGAAGGTATGGGTTGACAAAACTGTGACTTCATCCAGAAGGGCATTTCTAGATGGACTGTCGACCGGATTGAAAAATCCAGCAGGTAAATAGATCGAAGTAGTTCACGGTATCAATTTTTGCGCACAATATCTCCCTATCTTCGTACCTACAAGACGTGCATGTGTACTTAGCGGATTTTATCTTTCTAGGCAAAGGAAAAAGGCTCATTATTTGCCATATTGGGGGTGTAGGTGGCTTCGTGGATGACGGCTTTTGAGTAAAAAAAAACACTGACTACCATGAAGAGATGAATGGGGACGCATTCGAGAAGTGGTTTTCAGGCATTTTACCACGTCTCGAAGACAATTCTGTGGTTGTTTTGGATAATGCTCCCTATCATTCTCGCAAAATAGAAAAAATCCCAACTTCAGCTTCTAGGAAATCAGACATTCAGAGCTGGCTCCGTTCCAAAAATATAACTTTCGACCCTTCCTTACTGAAATTACAACTATTAGATATTGTGAAACAACACAGACCAAGACATGATAAATATGTCATAGATGAAATGACCAAAGCACACAACAAAACAGTACTCCGTCTGCCGCCTTACCACTGTGAGCTCAACCCCATTGAGCTCATATGGGCAGATGTTAAGAATCTACAAAAAAGAGAAGATTGATGAGGAGGAGGTGATATGTAGCCCCGAAACCGCAAATTTAAGTTATGAACATCGGTGCGAAAAGTTATTTTATTGAATAAATATGGTGGTTGCTTAAAAAACATAATTTTGTGAAAAAGATTACATGCATGCAATTCACATCGACATCGCATATTCAACCAGTTTGCATCAGGCAACTTCTGTGAAAGTCTTTCAAACTTATCTATACCATAAATAAATCGTAGGCAGCACTACTGTACACGTTCAATTATATCCATATCAATCTTGCCTAAACAAAGCTCATAAATGCTGTTACAAAAATTAAAATGGAGGACATATCGATCAGCATATAGAACTTTTAGAGAAACATAAGCTTTCTGGATACATTTATTAATATGAGGCTTAAATCTGAGATATGAGTCAAATTCTACTCCCAAATTTCTCACAGTGGCAGAACAAGGTATAAATTCACTTTTTATTTTGACATGAAACGTCGGCTCAATATTGTCTTTTAATCTGCCAAATGACATGAGTTGTGATTTGATTGCATTAATCTGTAGAGCATGATTTTCCGTAAGTACAACTAATCTTTCAATATCTCGATTAATAATGGCCGATGCATCACGTCTCTCGTTAGGATTGAAAGAAAAATAAAGCTGAGTATCGTCAGCAAATGAATGTACCTGACAACTTCGGAGACATTGGCAAAGGTTTGAGGTATAAATACTAAAAATCAGTGCCTTGTGGAATACCCGATGGGATGGCATCTTTGGAGGACATACCTCTATCTGTTTCAACATATTCTGTTCTGTTAGTTAAATAGTGGCACATAAGCGTGCTAGCAGATTCGGAAAATCCTATATAGTGCAAAATACGAAACAGCATTTCGTGATTTATTTTATCAAATGCCTTGGAGTAGTCCACAAGCACGAGAGCGGTGGTTTTTCCCGAATATGTTGCTTTATCGTCAGTTATATTTAACAGTGCAGTCTCGCAGCTGAATCATTCCCTAAATCCCGATTGATGGTCTGGTAACAAATTGTTCTCAGCTAAATAATCTCTTATTTGTTGGTCCAATATAGTCTCTATTAGGTAAAATACTTATGAGGCGAAGATCATTGTAGTCATTAATTTTAGACTTCTTTGATATAGTAATAATTTTGGCAATTTTACATGAGTCTGGAAATTCTCTATCTAAAATGCAGGAGTTTATTATATTTGTAATGTAGGGAATGATTTTATGGGAACCCATTAAGATCATTTCAAGATATAAACCATCAGCACCTATGGCAAGCGATTTAATTCTGAGAAGTGCATTTTTAACGACATCCTGCGAAGCTATGTGGAATTCAAAAAGAGTGTTGACATTAGTACGCCTATTGCTATAATAGTAATCCAAAGTGTCATAGTCTATTGATGAGCTTGCTCGAGACAGCTGAAGAAAATTGTTATTTATGTCATCCGGATTATTCAGCTGATCGGGAATACAACCTGTTTTTTTGTTGCAATTATTTAAATTCAATTTCACACTTCCTTCAAAGATTGAATCGCTTTTATCACGAAAATTATGAATTTTAGAGTTAATTTCTAAATTACCTTTTTTGTTCAAGATGTCGCAGAAAAAATAAATGCGCTTTGACCAGAACGAAAAAAACAACTATTGGAATTTGTTTAAAGAAAATTGTAAAACAAATTTTTTACGCAAACTTGGGACTAGTAACATGCAGATTCATTAATCGGAACTTCGAAAATTTGTGCATTTTCGAGCTTAATCCGGACCTGTACATCCTTCGCCAACCTTTTCGTGTGCGGCAGGATAGCGCCGTCTGTGCTGGTGTATTTTATAATTTTATTTATACAATTTTATACGAGCGGCCACCAATGTGGCCGGGCTAATTCAATTAATTAAAAAAGCGGTGGCCAGTTACTCGCCTGCTGGCTGCTATCTCTCTCCTGGGTGTAGCTCTCCAACGCCACTTTAATTGCGTTTGTTTTGATAAAAACAAAGGAAAGGTCGAATTGAGCGGCTCTGAAACCTTTTATATACCCTCAAGCGATAGGTCAAAAAATACTGATGTAAGATCTGAAACCGATCCTGTGGTTTATTTATTTATTTAATTACACCACCAACAGTTTATAAACCAATTACTGGTGGGGAATACCGTACATATATATAAAAATCACAAAATAAACTAATTGCATTGATTGCTTAGTAATTACCAATAAGTACCCATGAAAAGCTACCACTGATCATAGCTCAATCAAACTGTGGTAGCTCTAAAAAAACTACCGCTTCACATACTCTCTTAATAATAAAAATGGATGTGTTGAAGATATCAAAATAATTCATATAGTCATTATAACATGAGCATATCGAATATAGCGGTGAGTGCAGCAGTAGATTCGTTCGTGGGATAGGTAGGTAAAAGGCAAGGTTGGTCCTTGTTCCTACTCTAGGTGTATTGAAATTTAGCATAGACAAAAATGATGGACAGTCATGTTGGTAATTTATAACTTTGAACAAAAAGACTAAAGATTGTAGGTATCTTCCTTCTATCATCAAGGCTGTGAAACCTATGCTTCTGAAGTAAGTTATTTTGTGAAATCCCTATGGGAGGATAAACACCATCAGTTTTGAGAGATAAATACTTCAAGAACTTCCTCTGAATTTTTTCCAATGAGTCACATGAGGTAACATAGCATGGGTTCCAGATTATTCTTCCGTATTCCAGCTTAGAAAGAACAAACGAATTGTACAGCACTGTAGGTGCTGTGGTACCGATAAACTCTCTTGAATTGCGTATAACGAATCCCAGTGCTTTGTTGGCAGAATTCATTAAATTAGTTAGGTGTGCACTGAAGCTCAATGTCCTGTCAAATATTACTCCTATTTCCCTGAACTCCTCTAAAGTCTGAAGAGGAATGTTGTTATTTTTATAACTATTGGTAATTGAATTTACTCTCCTAGGGAAAGTTACATGTCTATAGCCCCTCATGCTTGTCTGGCCAATAAAACCACTTGTAAAAAAGATACAGATAGTTCCTTTTTGCCTAAAATTAGAATTATATGTTTAGCGAAGTCCATGATAATATAGTGATTTTTTCATTCAGTATGTGTAGCAGGACACTGCAAGTAACAAATGAAAATTCACAATGTTATCATGGGTTCAATATATAAAACCCATTTTAGTTTGACTCTGAGGTACAAAATTGCATATTGGGTTCGAGTCTCGGCATTCCCAACCTTAACTGTTAATACAAAGAGTCCATGTGGGAGAGCCCTGAACCCCTGAACACCCTAAAAATCCTTAAACAAAATAAAAAAACAATAAAGAGGCAAATGAAAAGGCGGTGAAGCACAAAAAGGCAAAAACGAAGAAGGAACCCCCGGGAGCTGGCAACGGACGCGAAGAACAAATCTATACAACTTGTCAGCAAGTAGGAATGTAAAAACGATATTTTTGCTCACACAAACTCTGCTAAAGTAGCTGGTGATTCTGTAACAACGTTTTTGTCAGTTTTGAGAATGTTTTTGACGATGAGCTTTTAACTGAAGTTCGTAAATTATTCCATAAGTCAACCGCCACATAAGAAACGATCGTCGGAAGGAACGCGTTCTATGCCTAGGTACGATACAATTGAGATTATTTCTGCTCCTCTGGGCGCGAGTCAAAGGCACAAATCTTTCTCTTAAATAGGGCGGTTGACCTGTTTTTATAACCGTATAGATAAAAGAATACATGTGATATTTTCTGCGATTCGTGATGTTTAATATGTTGTAGTCATTCAGATAAGGAGTAATATGGTTTCGATATGGAATTCCAAACGCAAATCGCATGCAACTATTTTGAACCCTTTGTATGCATTTTTGTGGTTTGCGACGATAGCGAATCACCATAGACGACATCTCCATAGTCAAAAAGTGATAAAAATAAGGTATTACACAAATAATATTTTTGTTTGGCTGATAAATGTTTTTTTAATTTGTTTATATTTCTTAGTCGCATGTAAGCCAAATTTGTTCTGTTTTTTTATATGACTTTCGAAGCCAAGCGAGCTATAAAATATAATGCCTAGATTTTTTGTCTCCTGAACCATGGGGATTCTGTCATTGTTAACAGAAATTACTAAATTTTGTTCAAAATGTTCTCTTTCATTACTGTTTTTATTCATAACTATTACTTGCGATTTTGAGGGGTTCCGTTTAAAGATTGTGATACTTTGCAAATCTGTCAATACTTTGGAGATCTGAATTTAGTTGTTGTTGTGAAATATGGATTGTGGTTTTATTGAAAGGGAGATATATTTGTGAGTCATCTGCATATTGTTTTATCTTTGGAATTTTACCGATTTGACCATGTCAGATATGTAGATTGAAAATAGCAAAGGAGATAAAATTGAACCTTGTGGAACTCCTCCTTTTATAGGTTTAAATTTGGTTTTGTAAATAGCTGAATCATTTGCTAACATAACACAGTTTGAACGGTTACTTTTTATTAGATTTACGGAGCTCTGCCACAACCCCTGGCAATGCAACTTGGCTAGTAACATTTCATGATTCAGAGTGTCGTACGCTTTACTAAAATCGAGAAGAACCATGCACGTACTATTTTGTTGTTCTTGATGATGTCTGATATCATCCAAGATATTTAACTAATGATGTACTTGTGCTAAAGTTTTTCCTAAAACCGGATTGACGATCGGGTATGATATCGTTTGTGTCACAAAAAAATCTAATTTGATTATAAATATACCTTTCTAATATTTTGGATGTAGCGGGCATTATGCTAATAGGCCCCAAATCTGTAAATTCTCTAGGTGCTGATATTTTTGGTAAGGGTTTAACAATAGCTTTCTTCCATATTTCTGGAAATAATCCCCCCAAAATACATGTGCTGATTATATTCAGCAAGGCATTCGTACAAAATGGGATACATAACTTTAGGTCTCTCATAGAGAGACCATCCTCTCCAATTGCATTTGATGAGATATTAGTTACAATTTTGATTAGTCTGATCCTGTCTAAGAGAAGAAGCTAAGAGAATCGTTAATGTTTACATTGTTTTTGTAAAAATTGATTAATTCTTGGGAAGCAGTGTCTGGTACATTGTCGGTCTGTTGTAAGTAATTGTGTATGTCATTTACATTTTGTAAGTGTTCGGGTATAGTTGAGTGAGTTTTCTTTTTGGTAGTGTCCCAAAATTACTTACCTTTCTTTGTTGAGAGTAAGTTAAAGAATGTATTTTTTTCTCGGATAATAGCATGCTTCGTATAGTTCCTTAGTTGTTCATAATATTCAAAATGAGGCTGTGATTTGGATTTTAGAAATTTTGTATGAGCTTTCTTAGTCTGATTAAAATTCTTATATTTTGAGTTACCTAGGCTGGATTACTTTCTGTCTGTCAAAAGATAAAACCACCTTGGTATTCTCAGGAGCTAATTTCAAGCCATCATCTTCCACCCGTATGGTAATTCTCGTAATTCCTTATGCCAAAAGCCCTTCTAGTGTAACTCTCTCCTTGTTAGCATATCAGGCGAATTCCTTCCAGAAACTGCAACCGAAGAACCCCATCGTAGAACACGTTCCAAAGCAACGGTACTAGGACAGAACCCTGTGGTCTAGTGCAAAACTGACGTCGTAACCTGCATCCACACATTCTGAAAATTAGTTTCACAATTTTCGTTTTCGTCTGCCCGACATTATCCAGTAAATTGAGAACAGTTGCCAAAGTCACGTTCGTAACTTTGTATGGAATAAAAAAATAAAGTTAATGTTGCTTTCGCAAAAAACGTCGAGCACAAAATTTAAAGACACCATCATATAGTGCTTAAGAGGTGCCAATGCATACCTTGCATTAGTTTTTTTTATATTCCCTATAATAAACTCGAAAAAAAAAACGATTTGGTCAAATTTTAGTCTTTCCCAAACATCTCAGTAAGCCACCGCACCGACTGTGCGAAGAGGGGGCTCAATGTAATAAAACTTTTGCTGCTTTTTATAACAAACGATCATCTGATAAAAAAGACAATTTGACGATTTCAACATTGTACATTCAATTAGACACCGTCATCGTAAGTCCCGTACCCTTTCGGACTTTAATGCAAATTGCTGACGTAACCCTTTCATAGTCAGTTCCAGTTTTAATTAAAAACAAATACTGAAAGTCCGCCGACCTCATCGTGGGTGCCTCTAATTATTTTCGGAGAAATTAAAAACCAGCACCCTGCAATTTATCTGGAAACAGTCCAAGCGGGCGAACAAGCGCTGCTGTCCGAAAAGGAAGGGAGACGTGTGAATAATTTGGGCTACATACAAAGACTGTAACTGAATATTTTTGTGTATCTGTCTTTAATTCTTTACCGTTCTATAACGTGGAAGTGCTGCTAGAAAGTTGATGCAACTTTGACACAAGGTTATAACTACGCCAAAAACGAAAAAACCATGTAATTTTTGAAAAACGATTTAATGACGACGAAGCTAGAGGCCATAAACGAAAAACAAATCATCCCCACTTCGTTTTTGACGTTTCATAGCCTCATAATCATTTTCAGAAAATATTTTGTAGTCGTTAATCCTTGGGGGTTGGAAGAGGTAGCATTTTTAATGCTGTTTCTATGGAATCATTGTTAAGAAGTGTTTGATCTTGATAATATTACTCACCTTGAATATAATATTGATACACATTATATTCAGGAGCTACCACAGTGTTAATGAGACGGGACCTAGCCTACAGGAGCACCCACGTAAGAAAAAACATGCTTGAAGTGTTTTTCACAATCCCACGCAAGTCTTTAGGCCGTACGCTAAATTAAAAATTATCAAGCGTTGAACCTTAGATTGTAGCCTAAGGAAGAAGCTTTTCGAAATTAAAAGTAGTTAAAAAAATCTTAGGACTTCTTTGGGGCGACTTTGGGTACCAAGTATGGTACTGTCTTCAGAGGCTGAAGATTTCGAAACATCAAATCCGCCTTCCGCTATTTTTTCGGAAAAGAAATAGTGACAAATAGATCGGTACTTCCCAAGCATTCACCTATGTATATTTTCAAATTTTGCATGAGTCAAAATAAGCCTTTCTAAATGAACTGAATGAGCTCCATAATGTTTTTGAATATGCCCTATACTAACCTGAATCAATCAAAAAAGATCAAAGTAAATTTTCGAAATTAAAAAAAAACTTTTCTACAAAGATGTTTGATTACCCTTCAAAATGTTCAAAAATTTGTGAAGCATTACAATAACAAACTTTGGAACGATCTGAAAGCTGTTTTAATTTTTACTCAGAACACCGCTGGCATTTAAAAATGTTCAAAAATGAAGTAGGATCACCTGGTATGACCCCATATGGATTTACATCGCTAAACAAAAAACATTTATCTGAATTTGAGAAATTTTCACATTCACAGTACTCCCCTCGTGCCGAAAAACCTTACTACCCCTCGCCCCTCAAACCGTTTTGAGGGTAGGTACACTTTTACAGAAAGTTATCTCTTGCCGATGATCCACCCTACCTGGCTAAAAAAAACTTCCTACGCCTATGACCAATACGTGACAACTCATACTATCCAATGCAATCGTTCATGTTTCTTTTGTAAAAATCTATAATCCAAATGTTACCCTCCATTTGGGATACGCCTTAGCTGGGCGGGGCCACCTACATATTTTGATACGAGGAATGTCTTTTAAGTTTAGAAACATAGTAGGCCGCGCGGAATCTTAACCTCACTCTTTAGTAAACTTAAATTCAAAGTATCACAACAATACCTGCAGTGATGTCACTACAGTGAATTTCTAAGTGTCACCAAGTCATTAGAAAAATGGAACTCAACCGAGAACATTTTCGCGCCATAATTTATTACAACTTTCAGAGACAATTATCGCAACAAGAATGCCTTGCTGAGTTACTGTCTGTTTTCGGCAACGAAGTGCCACATCAGTCGACAATTTCCTGTTGGTATGGAGAATTCAAACGTGGACGGGTGAGTCTTAGCGACGATCCCAGGGTGGGTGCACCAAAAACGGGAGTCACCCAGGAAAACGTCGATGCTGTGCGCAAACTCATTACTGAAGATAGACATGTGACATATCCCGAAATTGAGGCGTCCTTCAAGATTTCAAAGACCTCAATTCAAAAAAATTTACATGAAGAATTAGGATTGAGAAAATCAGTTTCTCGTTGGATACCCCACCTGTTGACTGACGAGCAGAAAGCAGCCAGGGTTAATTGGTGTCAAAAACGCTTGACCTTTTCAATTCCGGAAACTCAAAAAATGTGTACAGCATTGTTAGTGGTGATGAATCGTGGATTTACTATTATGAACTAGAAAATAAACGACAGTCGACTGTTTGGGTGTTCCAAGGTGAAGATAAGCCAACAAAAGTCATCCGTTCTCGAAGTGTTTCGAGAAAGATGATCGTGACATTTGTGTCAAAAGCGGGTCATATTGCAACAATTCCTCTTAATGAGCAAAGAACTATTACTGTGGATTGGTATACCACCATTTTTTTGCCAAAAGTCATCACCGAGCTTCGAAAAATCAACCCCGAAAGAAGAATCATCCTCTACCAAGCAAACTCGCACACAGCCCAAAAAACAAGGCAGTATTTAACGGAAGAAAACGTGAAATTACTGGACCATGCTCCATATAGTCCCGATCTAAGTCCTAACGATTTCTTTACTTTCCTGAAAATTAAGAACAGACGGCGTGGTCAAAGGTTCCAGTCACCAGAAGAAGCAGTTGACGCATTCAAAAATGCCGAGTGGAATAAGTGCTTGGAAAATTGGTTCGAGCGCATGCAGATGTGTATTAATCTTCGTGGAGAATACTTCGAAAAACAATAAAGTCATTTAAAACTACCT
This sequence comes from Acanthoscelides obtectus, assembly GCA_963669975.1. NCBI lineage: Eukaryota > Metazoa > Arthropoda > Insecta > Coleoptera > Chrysomelidae > Acanthoscelides > Acanthoscelides obtectus. Next base: position 25,291,089 of record CAVLJG010000007.1, read on the forward strand.
ACCGTGTTGTTTTATTTCCATATGCAAAACTTAAAATACACCCCTCGTATGAGGCCGCTGGGGAGCAAGCTACGCCACTGATAATATTGTCCATATAATATTCATAGAAACAAAAATGAATGTTGGAATCTTGGATGAAAACAAATTAATTGCTTGCTTTTGCATTTAAAAATTGCATGCATTTCATAGATTCAATCAAACTGAAATACGAGCTATTTTCAGGGTGGGTAACCTTGCTTGTAAGCCTGATCCTTGATATCTCCATGAGTAGACCGTGACGGCATTCGCGTATAACGCGGACAAGAGTAGAGTAGTTCCAGAGCGACGTCGCTTAAAATTTAAATTGATGTAATGAGATGGAAATTGGACCAGAAACTGGAAGCTAAATTACCCAACAGAAGCCTACTTTAATTAAACCGATAATTAAAAAAGATCTTATCTAATTACTCTCGTTATATTAACTTCTTTGGGCCGGGGTGGAGACTGGGAATCGGCGCTATGGCCCGGTAGCGGCCGTTCTTTCATAAACGTAAATAGCCCGTTTTGCATTCATTCCGATTCACCAACGGCACGGCATGCCAGAACCTCTTGTGCTTCCGACTGCTTTGTTACTCGAACAGATAATGAACGAATGAACGGCAGGGTTGCCACGTCGGTTAGGGAACGATCCCTTTTGAAAAGCTGATCAAGCTTACGTTCTGTCAACCTCAGAAATGTCAACACAAACTTCATACAGAAACACTTTTAAAACCCTGAAGCAAAACATCCTTTAATAGCCCTATTTTTTAAGACAAAGGCTCTTAAGTTGTCGGCTTAAGTTATACTTAGTAATGGTTTATGTTAGAGCTCCAAATTATACTAAGTCTGCAAGATGAATTTTTTTTGACGTTTTATAGGTTTTTTTAACGACTAGCCGGTGACACTTTCTTAATATACTAAGTGACATATAAATCCGAACACCCAGTTTAAATGGTTTTATTTTAATAAAAGTTGGTGAATGTATTTATCTTACTGTAAATAACAAGTGAAAAAACTTTCAGCCCTATCAGTTGGACATTCCGGTTTTTATACTGCTTTTTTTTAATTCACTAACGCTCCAAAAATGAATATTTGAGCCGCAGTAAAGAATCAACGTTGGCGGATTTTGGTTCTTGACATCCTTTACGATCGGTTACGATGCCTAGAGTACGGAGACCTGTACGATTTCGTCAACTTAGTGAGTTTGATAGGGGCCGTATAGTGGGACTTCGGGAAGCTGGACTTTCTTTTCGGGCAATTGCAGTTAGAGTGCAAAGAAGTGTAGACACTGTGGTTAGGTGTTGTCAGGCATGGCTTCGAGAAGGCCGTACGCAAAGAGCAAGGGGCACTGGACGCCACCGTAGAACAACAGACCGTGAAGATCGCCGCCTAAGATTATTGGCCTTAAGCGACCTTTTCTCCACTACCAGGTCCATTGCAAATGAATGGTTTGCAGAACACGGAAGACCTATTGGCATGCGAAGTGTTTACCGACGAATGAGAAGTTTTGGCTTGTTTTCATACCGGCCACACTGGGTCCTCCCTTTAACTCGAGAACACCGACGTAATCGCCTTGAGTGGTGCATACAACGGTCACTCTGGGATCAGGAATGGAACAGTATTGTCTTTAGTGACGAGTCTCGATTTTGTTTAGGCATGGACGATGGTCGTGCCAGGGTTAGAAGGCGACGTGGTGAAAGGAGGAATCTACAGTTTTTTGTTGAAAGACATGTTCATCACACTGTTGGAGTTATGGTTTGGGGTGCTATAGCTTATGGTCCCAGGTCACCTTTAATCTTCATCAGAGGTAACATGAACGCGCAGCGTTATATCCACGAAGTTCTAGAACCCCATCTTTTACCCTATCTTGACACCCTGGCAGATCCAACTTTCCAACAAGATAATGCCCGACCACATGTTGCAAGAGTCACAATAGACTTCTTTCAACGTAATGATGTCACATTGTTACCATGGCCACCAAGATCTCCCGACTTATCCCCAATTGAGCACGCGTGGGATATCATGGGTAGGAGATTGCTCAATTTGCAACGTCCTCCTCAGACTCTAGAAGCACTTCGAGGGGAGTTGGTGGTTGCCTGGAATGAGATACCACAGGAGGACATTGACCACCTGATCAGACACATGCCTAGGCGCGTTGGAGAATGCGTAGCACATCAGGGTGTATCCACACATTATTAAAGGTCAAAGGGCTTTAAAGCAGTGCAATCATTTTGAAATTTTTATCATTTACTTATTATGCTTCATTAAGTACTTATATAAAATTTTATTAAAATAAAACCATTTAAACTGGGTGTTCGGATTTATATGTCACTTAGTATAGATGGATGTCCTTTAGACAATACCTACTAGGAAGGTTTGTCATTTAAAATCGATTCTGACCACTTTTATCGGGGATGGCATGTTGGTATGTATTCTGGGATCTCCCGATTGTAAAATTAGTTAATGGAAACATTTATTTTCTCTCGCCTACTGGCTCTCAATTTTTTGACGTTGGTATTTATACGCCTTCAACACCAGCAGTACTACGACCATCTAAGGCATATCTCTCATCATAGATGTCCCCGTACATTTACCCTAACACTTCCTAGAACCAGGTGTCCATACGTGCGACGTGGTCCCAGGATGGACAAGCGTCGTCGTCGGTGATCATGCGTCACAGTCGGCAATCGCTCTCACATTGCGTTGGGGACTGAGCTGTGTGCACTGTACAACGAGATAATAATACAATTTTTTACAAAATGATGACAGTGTAGCGTGGGAAGTATACAGTCAACTCAATTGACAGCATTTTTGATTTTTCCATACCTATGAAGAGAAAAAAGAGAATTGATACAAGTACTAAAAACACTTGAAGAGTAAGCAAAGGAAACGGGTGTAATAATAAATCAGGAAAAAACTAAATATATGAGATGTACAGATGATGATTTTATGACAGGAGCAAGCCTAAAGGTAAAAACAGGCAGTGACAAAATATATAATTTTGAAGAGGTCGATCAATTTGTCTATTTGGGATCAACCTTCACAAGAAAACCGGGCACAAGGGAAGAAATCAAAGCAAGACTGGGGAAGGGAAAGAGATGTTTATATAGACTGAACCATTTCCTGAAAAGCAAGTTCATAAATAATAAACTAAAAATTAAATTATATAAAACAGTAACAAGACCATCAGTTACATTTGCTTGTGAAACATGGATCTTGAGGAAGGCAGATATAAATACCCTAGAAGTGTGGGAAAGAAAGGTGTTAAGGAAAATTTTTGGAGGGAAACAGAGCAATGGGGTATGGGAAAGAAGAACAAACCAAGATTTTGCAGATATTTATAAAGAATCAAGTATCACAGGATATATAAGAGCACAAAGGTTGAAATGGTTAGGACATGTAGAAAGGATGGCAGAAAATAGGATTCTAAAAATTATTGTTAGCAGAAGCATAGGAGGCAAGAAGAGGAGAGGGAGACCGAAGGAAAGATGGAAGAGCAAAGTAGAAGCTGATTTGAGAAGCTTAGGTGTACAAAACTGGAAATTTATGTGTCAAAATAAGAAGAAATGGAAAGAAATCACAAATAAAGCTTTGGGCCTTTCAGGCCTGTAGAGCTATGTATATATATTTTTTCCGCCTTTTGTTGAGTACTTCGACAAAATTTAAGCAAGGAGGACGCTTTATACTTTTTTTATTCTCTCTAGCTTTCAATGGTCTTTGCCATCATCATCAGGAAAGTAGTATGTGAGGATGTTGCTAATTGTTGTTTACGTTAAGGATGAGGGAAACACCCAGTAACATGGTGAAAGCTGGATAAATGGTACAATGGTCAAAATTATACAAACTACACATAGCTGTATGACAAGAACAAGTTAAAAACAGATTAAAAAATATTTAAAACGAAAGTTAAGCATTACATCGTGAAGCCACTTGATTGCACAAAATGGTGGGCATGGAATTGATCTTACTCATTATTAATATTATATATATATATATATATATATATATATAACTTGAGACGTGGTTATTGTCGTCTAGACCAGTTAGGTGAAAAATTAAAGCTTCCGCCTTTTGTTGGGTACTTCGACAAAATTTAAGCAAAGATGACTCTTTATACTTTTTTAATTCTCTCTAGCTTTCAATGGACTTTGCCATCATCATCAGGAGCTGCAATTACAATGATAACAGTAGCAACAAAAGTGTAAAATGAATTTAAATTGACTCAACTTACAGTAGTATGTGAGGATGTTGCTAATTGTTGTTTACGTATAGGATGAGGGAAACGTCCAGTAACATGGTGATAGCTGGATACATGGTACAATGGTCAAAATTATATAAAATATGACAAGAACAAGTTAAAGACAGATTAAAAATTATTTAAAAACATTAGAGCATTACATCGTGAAGCCACTTGATGATTGCACAAAATGGTGGTCATGGAATAATGAGTGAGATGAACCTTTTGACAGAAGGCCGAAGGTTGTCAATGTCTGTGTTAAAAGATGGAACGAATTGTGGGCGTGTGCCAAAACGTTGCCAAATCACTTCAGATGATGTGATTTTCAGAATGTTATGAGTGTCATTTACTCATATTTGCTAAACTGCGAAAAATTAGAGAACTTACATATCTCCCCAAATTTCGACTCTTCACAACCATAAATAGAATCTGTGTTTTTTCCGATTCCACCAGTAAATTTCATTCCACTCAAAATCTAATAATTCTCTTCTCACGATTTATTAATAATTATTAATTTAAATTCCCATTAATTAAAATATAGTTTATTCAACTGCCTCTGGTCGGTTTAACAATTTCTTACATAACATTCTGAAAATCACATCATCTGAAGTGATTTGGCAACGTTTTGGCACACGCCCACAATTCGTTCCATCTTTTAACACAGACATTGACAACCTTCGGCCTTCTGTCAAAAGGTTCATCTCACTCATTATTCCATGACCACCATTTTGAGCAATCATCAAGTGGCTTCACGATGTAATGCTCTAATGTTTTTAAATAATTTTTAATCTGTCTTTAACTTGTTCTTGTCATATTTTATATAATTTTGACCATTGTACCATGTATCCAGCTATCACCATGTTACTGGACGTTTCCCTCATCCTATACGTAAACAACAATTAGCAACATCCTCACATACTACTGTAAGTTGAGTCAATTTAAATTCATTTTACACTTTTGTTGCTACTGTTATCATTGTAATTGCAGCTCCTGATGATGATGGCAAAGTCCATTGAAAGCTAGAGAGAATTAAAAAAGTATAAAGAGTCCTCTTTGCTTAAATTTTGTCGAAGTACCCAACAAAAGGCGGAAGCTTTAATTTTTCACCTATAAATATATATATATATATATAAATATATATATATATATATATATATATATATATACCTATAAAAATGAATAAATCAGCTTAAAATTTCAGGTATACAGAAATTCTCAGCCATTAGTAATAAATGAATCATGAATATTGCAGATCGCAAAATTTTGACATAATTATAATAAAATGTTTTTGTCCATTATCAGAAAGTTGCAAAATGTCCAAAAAGTGTATATTATATACAGGATCGGCAGAGAATCATTGAGGGCCCATATCTAATATGCGAGCGTTCTAGCCTACGTGTTTATCTCCACATTTCTCTCATACAGTTTGAATATAGGGTGTAATTTGTGAACATAGATTCCATTAGAACATTTTTCGGTGACTGCCATAGTCTATAAAATCACAAGTTCCTTCTTCACCTTGAGACAGAATACACTTCAACATTACTGCTTATCCCCTTAACCCAATATTTGGAGTATCTCAAGGATATATCAAACTTTTATTTCAACTTTTATAACACGTCAAGAATTCGGTATTTCATCGCAATTCACGGAGATGCTATGTTTTTTTGGAGGCAAAGCTTGGGGCAAAATACGTAAAGAACAAGAAGCTGCTTAAACGTTTTTTTGTGTGAGGGTCTGACGTATGACTGCTTAGCGCTGGCTTATGTGTGGCTGGTAAGGCTTAGCAAGATTGCCAGATGGTCGGTACTGTCGGTAGGATAGGGGACAAATCTCTAGATGGCAGCGTTGTCAAAAGGCTAGACACTGTGGGCTAACTGTATGGGCCTGGTTGACTGACTTTTTTTGTGCTACACGTTCGTTTTTCTCAGTGGAGCTAACCTGTGCCAAACATAACTGACCACAGCGTTGCGTGGGAGGTGCACAACCCACATGACGTCATTTTTTAATGCAAATTTTCATACCAAGTAGGTCTTTGTCGCCTATGTACATAATTTCGCCGCATTAACTAATGGATAAAGTTCCATTTATACAATCTACCTACTGAATCATTTATGACACATTTTAACTCAAATGCCCGATGTTCCTGGCAGTTACACGTCGAATTAAATACCCCAGATTCAGAATGCCAGCGCGCGTTAACTTTGCAGTTTAGATTAAAACTGATCTTTATATAACTTTTAATCAATTATTCAGCGGATCTCATTTCTCTAAAATGTTAGTATTTAATTGTCTGGTTTGATATGTTTATTGTAGTAGTGACATGCCTGTGGATATTCAACATTTAATGTAAAGTGCAATATCTATTTATGCTAGACATTTATTCTGATTCATCGATGTCTACAACCTTAGTTAAAATGGAAATAACATGTACTTTCAAGTTATTATAAGTCTTGGGATAGAAAACAAGTGTCTTTTCAAACGTTGCTTATTTTTCACCCATTACAGTAGACAGTGTGATAAGAACTTATTTCTTTTGTATCACAAAGCTTTGGAGATAAAATGCCGCTAGAATTCGAGAGTCTAGGGACACCCTATTATGGAAATAATATACAGGTCATTCAGGTTACCAGTTTCTCTTTAATTCTTCTCATCACTGCATTCGATGTAGTAACTGTTTTCTTGAAAAAATAATCTAGATCATGACAGACGAAAGAACTTGTTCATAAAAACCACATACTCACAAACTTCATAAAATATTTAGTTCCAACAGCAAACGATTTACGAGATTATTGTCTCTTTGTCTTCTTACATGTACGCCACTGTGCCGAACGTAATCCGCTGTAATCCGGATAAATCCAGCAATTAATCACATCTCCTTAACTGTTCTGACATTTCATTAGCTACCCCCTCTCCTTCTGCCATGCTCTTTCTCGCCACGCAGTTTAATTAACATTTCGGGACTTTTTCATTTTTAATAATCAAATTAAACTTTCAAAGAAAGATTAAGACTTTTGGTTTACAACGCGCGGAGCACAGACAATTTTTTTCTTCTCGTTTTCTTTATCAGCAGAAGTGGCTGCTTGATTGTCTTACGAGCAGAGGGGCGAATTGGTGGAAATTGACGTTGAATTTTAATAAAATTTCAATGCATATAGATGTTACCAATAAAGAAGGTTGAATATTTGTAATGAAAAAATAAAGTAAAATTTCTATTCATTGGGTGAAGATCCGAAGCCGATTTTCTATTCCCGCTGGAAATCCAATCGAAGATTATCTATTCCACTGAAGGACTCAATTCATTCTGAGACCTCCACCCGAGGTGCGAAGGTAGTCCAAAAAAATTCGAGGCAATCCATGGAGATTTGAGGCAAACCAAGAAGATCCGAGGCGTTTCAAAAAGATGCGAGGCATTCTAAGATCTGAGGAAATCCGAGGAAAAAAATCATAGAGATCTTAGACTAAGGTCGAAACATGGATGTCCACACTAGATCCCATTTTCTGCAAAAATTAAAAGAACATTTCGTAAGATAAAATAAAAGAAAGGTGCTGCAAATGCACGAAAATGCAATAACTAATTGCTTGCGGTTTTAAGATCCAAAACAGCTGTAAGATCTGAGATAATCCAAGGAGAAGACAACGAGGCAATCGATGGAGATCCGAGGCAATCCAAAAAGATCAGAGATTACCTAAAAGGATCTGAGGCATATTAAGAAGATTCGACGCGCTCTAAGATCTGTGGCAATCCAAGGATATTCAAGGCGTTCTAAGAAGATCAGAGGTATTCTAAGACCTGAGACAATCCATGGAGGTCCGAGGCAATTCAAAGAGACCTGAGGCTCTCACGTGACTTAGGAAGATCCGAGGCTATCCATGGAGATCCAATGCAATCCAAGAAGAATGTGAGGGGTTCTAAGATCCGAGGCATTCTAAGATCTGAGGCGATCCGAGGATCCCAGGTTCTAATGTAACCTAAGAAGATAAGAAGCTATCCATGGAGATCCGATGCCATCCAACAAGAATGCGAGGGGATCTAAAAAGATCCGAGGCATTCTAAGGTCTAAGGCGATCCGAGGAAATTCTAGGAAATTCAATGAGATCTCAGGATCTAATGTGATAAAAAACACGAGGCAATCGATGGAGATCTGCGGTAATCCAAGAATATTCAAGCCGTTCTAAGAAGATCAGAGGCATTCTAAGACCTGAGACAATCCATGGAGTTCCGGGGCAATTCAAAGAGACCTGAGGCTCTCACGTGACTCAGGAAGATCCGAGGCTATCTATGGAGACCCAATGCAATCCAAGAAGAATGTGAGGGCTTCCAAGAAGATCCGAGGCATTCTAAGGTCTAAGGCGATCCGAGAAATTTCTAGGAAATTCAATGAGATCCCAGGTTCTAATGTAATAAAAAAACACGAGGCAATCGATGGAGATCTGCGGTAATCCAAGAATATTCAAGGCGTTCTAAGAAGATCAGAGGCATCCTAAGACCTGAAACAACCCATGGAGGTCCGAGGCAATTCAAAGAGACCTGAGGCTCTAACGTGATTCAGGAAGATCCGTGGCTATCCATGGAGATCCAATGTATTCGAAGAAGAATGCGAAGTATTCTAAGAATTCCGAGGCATACTAAGATCTGAGGCGATCCGAGGAAATTCATGGAGATCCCAGGTTCTAATGTAAACGAAGAAGATAAGAAGCAATCCATGGAGATCCGATGCCATCCAACAAGAATGCGAGGGGATCTCAAAAGATCCGAGGCATTCTAAGGTCTAAGGCGATCCGAGGAAATTCTAGGAAATTCAATGAGATCTCAGGTTCTAATGTAATAAAAAACACAAGGCAATCGATGGAGATCTGCGGCAATCCAAGAATATTCAAGGCGTTCTAAGAAGATCAGAGGCATTCTAAGACCTGAGTCAATCCATGGAGTTCCGGGGCAATTCAAAGAGACTTGAGGCTCTCACGTGACTCAGGAAGATCCGAGACTATCCATGGAGATCCAATGCAATCCAAGAAGAATGTGAGAGGTTCTAAGAAGATCCGAGACATTCTAAGATCTGAGGTGATCCGAGGATCCCAGGTTCTAATGTAACCTAAGAAGATAAGAAGCTATCCATGGAGATCCGATGCCATCCAACAAGAATGCGAGGGGATCTAAAAAGATCCGAGGCATTCTAAGGTCTAAGGCGATCCGAGGAAATTCTAGGACATTCAATGAGATCCCAGGTTCTAATGTAATAAAAAAAAACACGAGACAATCGATGGAGATCTGCGGTAATCCAAGAATATTCAAGGCGTTTTAAGATCAGAGGTATTCTAAGACCTCAGACAATCCATGGAGGTCCGAGGCAATTCAAAGAGACCCGAGGCTCTGACGTGACTCAGGAAGATCCGAGGCTATCCTTGGAGATCCAATGCAATCCAAGAAGAATGTGAGGGGTTCGAAAAAGATCCGAGGCATTCTAAGATCTGAGGTCATCCGAGGGAATTCATGGAGATCCCTGGTTCTAATGTAACCGAAGAAGATAAGAAACAATCCATGGAGGTCTGAGACAATTCAAAGAGACCTGAAGCTCTGACGTGACTCGGGAAGATTCGAGGCTATCCATGGAGATCCAATGCAATCCAAGAAGAATGTAAGGGGTTCTAAAAAGATCCGCTGCATTCTAAGGTCTAAGGCGATCCGAGGAAATTCTAGGACATTAAATGAGATCCCAGGTTCTAATGTAATAAAAAAAAACACGAGACAATCGATGGAGATCTGCGGTAATCCAAGAATATTCAAGGCGTTCTAAGATCAGAGGCATTCTAAGACCTCAGACAATCCATGGAGGTCCGAGGCAATTCAAAGAGACCCGAGGCTCTGACGTGACTCAGGAAGATCCGAGGCTATCCTTGGAGATCCAATGCACTCCAAGAAGAATGTGAGGGGTTCTAAAAAGATCCGAGGCATTGTAAGATTTGAGGCCATCCGAGGAAATTCATGGAGATCCCAGGTTCTAATGTAACCGAAGAAGATAAGAAGCAATCCATGGAGGTCCGAGGTAATTCAAAGAGACCCGAGGCTATCCTTGGAGATCCAAGATCCAAGAAGAATGTGAGGGGTTCTAAAAAGATCCGAGGCATTCTAAGATTTGAGGCCATCCGAGGAAATTCATGGAGATCCCAGGTTCTAATGTAACCGAAGAAGATAAGAAGCAATCCATGGAGGTCCGAGGCAATTCAAAGAGACCCGAGGCTCTGACGTGACTCAGGAAGATCCGAGGCTATCCTTGGAGATCCAAGATCCAAGAAGAATGTGAGGGGTTCTAAAAAGATCCGAGGCATTCTAGGATATGAGGCCATCCGAGGAAATTCATGGAAATCCCTGGTTCTAATGTAACCGAAGAAGATAAGAAGCAATCCATGGAGTTCAGGGGCAATTCAAAGAGACCTGAGGCTCTGGCGTGACTCAGGAAGATCCGAGGATATCCATGGAGATCCAATGCAATCCAACAAGAATGTGAGGGGTTCTAAAAAGATCCGAGGCATTCTGAGGTCTAAGACGATCCGAGGACAATCTAGGAAATTCAATGAGATCCCAGGTTCTAATGTACTAAAAAACACGAGGCAATCGATGGAGATCTGCGGTAATCTAAGAATATTAGAGGCGTTCTAAGCAGATCAGAGGCATTCTAATACCTGAGACAACCCATGGAGGCCCGAGGCAATTCAAAGAGACGGAGGAAATTCTAGGGAATTCAATGAGGTCCCATGCACTAAAAAAACACACGAGGCAATCTGCGACAATCCAAGAATTTTTATTTTCTAAGAAGATCCGAGGCATTGTAAGATCTGAGATGATCCAAGGAGATCCGAGACAAGGTAATCTAATACGACTCGAGGCATTTTAAGAAGACCCGAGGCATTCCAAGGTCTAGGCAAGGAGATCCGAGGCAATACAAGGAAATCTTATGCAGCTCACACAGGGTTGCTAATTCTGATGTATAAGTAAATCCTACGATCTCCGAGGAAATGTGACGGAATTTAATGTGATCCAATGATCTCCAAGCAGTATTACAAGAAAACCTAAGAATATCTAAATGGAGGTGTTTCGTTAAAAAAATGTGTGTGGCTAGCCCGTCGATTGCACGACTCTGTACATGTGACTGAATATAAATGTTCGTCTGTTAATATGTATGGTTTTGAGTGAAATTTCTCAAGTTTGGGTGGACAGCAATTGCATTTCTTAACACTTGGGCTAGTGCTACATATATATAGCCTAACAAAAAAAGAGTAAGTCAGATGGAAAATCTAAAAATATACTGGGATGAGGGATGTTAGTTTCGCACAATAATAGTAGGAAAAATAGCACTTCTTATGTGTCATATTGTTTTTAAGCCCTAAGGTAGTACAACCTAACTAGACCCCATAATAGAAATTACAATGCCTTATTTTTAAAAATACTTAAACTTTATCAGCGAGATGAGTTTTTCTAGAATAAAAAGTCCTAAGTTACTCTGGATAATTGCAATTAGCTAAAAATCGCGGTAAGAGGATGATGTTAGGAGATGCCGCATCCGCATAGCAGGGCCACTATCTTCTTCGAGGCGAGACAACAGAAAACAAAAACCACCACTTCAATTACGAATACCCAGTACTAATTAAAATTTTATTTTTCTTTAACCGACTGGCCTCGGGAAATATTAATTAATATTCTGAGAATATCTGAACATGGGAGTCCGTTGGAAAGAGGGAATGCACCGAATCAAAAAGTAAAATACTATTTACCATTAGAATTACACATGGAAAACAAAACAATGTTTGCTAAACTGGAAAGGATGCCATGCATTAAATTGACCACCTTTAACTTTGTCGTCTATCCATTAAGAAAAGAAAATTTCACACTGTCTTTTTGAAATACTCATAATTTAGACATTCTGAGAAAAAGTACAACAAACATTTTATAAATGTATATTATCCATTATCATATGTCCATATGATCAACGAAATCCATTAAAAAATCACCACTTTTGTTTTTTATTTATTTAGTTAATTACACCACAAACTGATTACTGATGGAAGCATCAAAATATAGTACATTCAACAATAATTAGAAAATAATAAAAAGACTGCCGTTTTACATACGCTACTTGATAGTAGAAATGGATGTGTTGACGATATCAGCATAGTTCCTCTAATCATTATGATACTAGCATATCGAATATAGCTGTGAGTAAAGTTCATGGGGTAGGTAGGTAAAAGGCAAGGTTGACCCTTGTTCGTATTAAGATGTATTGAAATTCAGCATAGCCAGAAATTATGGGCAATCATATTGCTAATTTACATCTTTAAATAAAAAAAAACAGGAATTGTATGTTCCTCCGATCGTCAAGACTGAGAAATTCACGTTTTCGAAGTAAGATATTTTGTGATGTTCCTATGGATTTAATTGATAAATACTTCAAGAATTTCCTCTGAATTATTCCCAAAGCCTCTCAAGAGGTAACATAGTATGGGTTTCAGATTATCCTTGCAAGTTCCAGCTTAGAAAGAACAAACGAACTGTACAAGACTGTAGGTGCTATGGCACTGGTAAACTCGCATGAATTTCTTGTAACGAATCCCAGCGCTTTTTTGGCAGAATTTAATAAATTAATGAGGTGAGAATTGAGGCTCAACGTCCTGTCAAATATTACCCCCAGGCCACTGAACTCCTCTAACGTCTGAAGAGGGGTACTGCTAAATTTGGAAATATTTTTGATGGTGTTTACTTTCCCACTAAATGTTAAATATTTTCAGTTACTCACGTTGATGGAAAGTTTATTAGCATCTCACCACTCAGTTAATCTGTCAAGATTCCTTTGTGGATAAGTGCCACTTGATGAATCATAAATGTTCCAGTAGTTTTATATCATCTGCTCTACGCAGAAAATTACATTCAATCGCATACTGTATCATTGATAAAAATAACGAATAGTAGTAGACCCAAAGAAGATCCTTGTGGCACACTAGTTAAAATCCACACATAGTTTATGACCGGACAAATAAGACTAAAACAATAAAACTAAATATTTTCAGTATTTGAGTTAGTCAGCTTGTTTTTGATTAGTTACTGAGCTCTTAATGGACTGACGAGGGATGCGAGTAAAAAAAGCCTTACTGAAGAATGAAGTAACAAGTTCTTTATGTACGTTCTCTCAGTTAATATTTGCTAGTCATAAAACTTTTTCTTGCTCCTGCTCTAACAATGTTTCCTTCCATATCGGCAATTCAATATCCCCGTATTTAGATGCCGGTCGACCATCCGGAATATCCAATTCCCTCATTCCTCAAAAAGCGAATCATAAACTTTTAACGGCGGCACTTAGCGAAATAACCTCTCAGAAAGTACAATGAAGGAAACAAACCGTCTTCTGCGCCTGATATATCCAGAGCATACGATATGTGGATGTGGTGTTTGCTGGTGCGCCTTGCCTGCTTCCATCTCATCTCTCAGCAACTCATTGCATTATTCAGCAGCATTAGAATGGTGGAAGGAGAATGCCACGGGGTATACGTTCGCCACAAATAAAAGATTTAAGTGATCTATCGTTATTATAAGCACCTAATCGTTTATCTGCTCCGGATGCTGATACATAATTCGGGAATTGCTGCAACAACAGGAAAAGGAAGAGGCTGTTTCCTTTTACGGCCACAATTGCCCGAGGGATGTAAAGAAGGTACGCGTTAAAGAAACATTGCTTGCAGTGCCACAATATGTGGACTTAAATTTCCAATTTGGTACTCGAATATACAATTTTAAAATCCCCAAGTGACGATTCATCAACTGGTACGTCTTAGGCTAACGTTTATAGTTGACCGCTGAGGGTTGAGTGCCGGATTTTGAAAAAGCGATAAAACACCCTCGCGTATCAGTGAAAATTTAACATTTGCATTTTACAGAAGGTTCTAACAGTTGTCATCGGCAGTTCAGAAAGATTACCTTTTTAGATATTTGAAATTTTATACCATCGATCCATAAATCACATCACTAAAATCGGAAATAAGGCTGTTCACTTATGCCTAGTTCATAAAAATTGAAGGACTGGTTCGCAGATGATATTATGAAATAAATGAGAATATGATAATTCCTAAGTATACTTAAAATACTATTTTTTTAAATAACTACGGTATGGCAATGTAAATGATATGACATATACATTTTTGGAATCAGAAATACGAACTCAATTCACCTGTGTAAAAGTTCAATATGGTGACTCTGAGAAAAAAAGATTATGATGGAAGAGAAGAGACGAAACGTCATATTGAGGATCTATCATGCCACCTTGTAAGGGAGAAAAAGTTACAATGTTACTTATTAATCCGTTTCCCTTCTACCGGATCTAGCCAATGTAGATGTTGATCATTTTCTACTCTTCCTCAGTTTTCTCCAATTTTCTTTCTCCATTTTGTCTTTAGATAATGCTTTTGCTGCTTTCCAGTGTTAATGTATTTGTTTTAAGTTACTATGTATACTAAGTGACACATAAATCCGAACACCCAGTTTAAATGGTTTTATTTTAATAAAATTTTGTATAAGTACTTAATGCGGCATACTAAGTAAATGATAAAAATTTCAAAATGATTGCACACCTTTAATAATGTGTGGATGCACCCTGATGTGCTACGCATTCTCCAACGCACCTAGGCATGCTTCTAATCAGGTGGTCAATGTCCTCCTGTGGTATCTCATTCCAGGCAACCACCAACTCCTCTCGAAGTGCTTCTAGAGTCTGAGGAGGACGTTGCAAATTGAGCAATCTCCTACCCATCATATCCCACACGTGCTCCATTGGGGATAAGTCTCGAGATCTTGGTGGCCATGGTAACAATGTGACATCATTATGTTGAAAGAAGTCTATTGTGACTCTTGCAACATGTGGTCGGGCATTATCTTGTTGGAAAGTTGGATCTGCCAGGGTGTCAAGATAGGGTTAAAGATGGGGTTTTAGAAGTTCGTGGATATAACGCTGCGCGTTCATGTTACCTCTGATGAAGATTAAAGGTGACCTGGAACCATAAGCTATAGCGCCCCAAATCATAACTCCAACAGTGTGATGAACATGTCTTTCAACAAAAAACTGTGGATTCCTCCTTTCACCACGTCGCCTTCTAACCCTGGCTCGACCATCGTGCATGCCTAAACAAAATCGAGACTCGTCACTAGAGACAATACTGTTCTATTCCTGATCCCAGAGTGACCGTTGTCTGCACCACTCAAGGCGATTACGTCGGTGTTCTCGAGTTAAAGGGAGGACCCAGTGTGGCCGGTATGAAAACAAGCCAAAACTTCTCATTCGTCGGTAAACACTTCGCATGCCAATAGGTCTTCCGTGTTCTGCAAACCATTCATTTGCAATGGGCCTGGTAGTGGAGAAACGGTCCCTTAATGCCAATAATCTTAGGCGGCGATCTTCACGAACTGTTGTTCTACGGCGGCGTCCAGTGCCCCTTGCTCTTTGCGTACGGCCTTCTCGAAGCCATGCCTGACAACACCTAACCACAGTGTCTACACTTCTTTTCACTCTAACTGCAATTGCCCGAAAAAAAAGTCCAGCTTCCCGAAGTCCCACTATACGGCCCCTATCAAACTCACTAAGTTGACGAAATCGTACAGGTCTCCGTGCTCTAGGCATCGTAACCGATCGTAAAGGATGTCAAGAACCAAAATCCGCCAACGTTGATTCTTTACTGCGGCTGAAATATTCATTTTTAGAGCGTTAGTGAATTAAAAAAAAAACAGTATAAAAACCGGAATGTCCAACTGATAAGGCTGAACATTTTTTCACTTGTTATTTACAGTAAGATAAATACATTCACCAACTTTTATTAAAATAAAACCATTTAAACTGGGTGTTCGGATTTATATGTCACTTAGTATATTTCGCCATTCCACTTCCTTCGTGGTCTTAATTTCGTCTTTCACTTGAGTTTTGCCATTCTCCAGGCGCTTTTTGCCAATCCTGTCTTTAGCATTACGTTATAATCATGTGTCCAAACTACCTCAGCGCATTCACTTGTATTCTTTATTCTACACATATGATATCTAATCCTCTAATTATTGCTACATTTCTCACCTTGCCCAAAATTTTCAGAGCCGCAATTCTTCTTAACAGTCATTTCACTTGCATGTATTTTCTGTCTCTGGCCTTTATTCAATATTCACAGTTCTGAACCATATGTTAGGGTAGGGATATATAGTGAGTGGAACATCGTTATTTTTGTTTTTGTAGATAGATATGAAGGGATTCCTGTTTCGTGGGTTTTTAGAAATACTCATACATTTTATTTTGTTCATATTCATTTCCTCATTCCATACCTCACGGTTATGGGTTCGACAAGGTCAGTAAATTAAGTGACGAGACTGCTTTTTTAAATTTTTTTATTCAAATATAACTACAATTTTATATTTTCATCTTCAAAATAACTTCCTTCTGAAGCCACACAGCGTTGGAAACGTTCTTCCAATCCTCATACCAGTGCTGGACCTCCAAAACTGGAATAGCCTTCAGCTTTTCGGTTACATCCGTTTGAATGTTTTCGACTGTCCCAAAAGGAGTTCCCTTGAGGTGTTTTTCAACTTCGGGAACAGAAAAAAGTCATACGGACTCAAATCAGGCAAATGAAGAGGCTGACGAGTCACAGGAATGTATTAACTGTCCAGAAACTCGTTTATTGACATTCCGGTCTGGAGAAGCATTATCGCGATGCAACACCCAGTTGTTCTTGATCTGATAAGCTCTTTCCTGATCATTTTGACTGTTACTCACGATCTGAATCCACAATATCCCGGATTCTGTCTATAGTTTCATCGGTTCTTAAAGATAAATAAAATCTGTCGTTGCACTGTGCCCAAGTCTAAAGCAATACCTGATATTACACCGTTGGAAGGACAACCAAATGACTCGAGCGAGTTCAAACTTGTACTGAAGGTGCATCACATCTCCCCTCCAAGCCGGCGCCTCCAGTGTTGCCAGATCAAACGCTACGTTGCCAGTCAAATCATTTAATTTACATACCTCTTAGAGGTCTTCTTCTATGTTTTTTGCTAACAGTACTAGGTCTAGGTCAATTGGTTAATATTTACCCACTCCATATTACAATACTCCCACGTGGTTTTATTGATTCTATTTCCGCATTCTTATAATTTTATCCATAGTTCTGTGAACAGGTATGGACTCAAGGTTCCTTCTTGTCTCACTCCTATATATATGTAATTTTTTTAGAATTTTTTTATTCAAATATAACTATAACTTTATATTTTCATCTTCAAAATAACTTCCTTCTGAAGCAACACAGCGTTGGAGACGTTCTTCCACTCCTCATAACAGTGTTGGACCTCCAAAACTGGAATAGCCTTCAGCTGTTCGGTTACATCCGTTTGAATGTTTTCGACTGTCCCAATATGAGTTCCCTTGACGTGTTTTTCAACTTCGCGAACAGAAAAAAGTCATACGGACTCAAATCAGGCAAATAAAGAGGCTGACGAGTGACAGGAATGTTTTTACTGACCAAAAACTCGCTTATTGACATTCCGGTCTGGAGGAGCATTATGGTGATGCAACACCCAGTTGTTCTTGATCTAATAAGCCCTTTCCTGATCATTTTGACTGTTACTCACGATCTGAACCCACAATATCCCGGATTCTGTCGATAGTTTCAGCGGTTCCTAAAGATAAATAAAATCTGTCGTTGCACTGTGCCCAAGTCTAAAGCAATACCTGATATTACACCGTTGGAAGGACAACCAAATGACTCGAGCGAGTTCAAACTTGTACTGAAGGTGCATCACATCTCCCCTCCAAGCCCGGCGCCTCCAGTGTTGCCAGATCAAACACTACGTTGCCAGTCAAATCATTCAATTTACATACCTCTTAGACGTCTTCTTCTATGTTTTTTGCAAACAGTACTGGGTCTACGTCAATTGGTTAATATTTACCCTCTCCATATTACAATACTCCCACGTGGTTTTATTGATTTTATTTCCGCATTCTTATAATTTTATCCATAGTTCTGTGAACAAGTATGGACTCAAGCTTCCTTCTTGTCTCGCTCCTGATGTAGTAGTAATTTTTTCAGATTTTTTATTTTTTTTACTTACGGGTATCCCTATTCTTGTGGCTTGTGATGAATTCTAAATAGTCCCGTTGGTATGCATTTTTGTGATTACAAGTTACAATTTTAATGAACGTTTCATTTTGAAATCTCATCTCAAATACAGTCTGTAAAAAATTAATGAGGTTCCTCCTACTCTACGTGTCATTTTCTTAGTTACCTAAATGCGCAGCCTTGTCCCTATTTAACCGATTTCGAATCTCTTACTGTCTCTGACGTCGCAATGGTGAGAATCGAACTTGGAACACCCGGTATATGCAACCTGCAACATGCAAAGAGGACCTGTCACTTCACATCGGCACGGCCATTTATAAATATATCCATTTTAATCGCGTAGCGGCGTGTGCGATACTGCAAAGTAGAGTTCGATGTATATCCCAGTGTATCTCCCTGTTACCGTTGCGTTGAGGATATGGCCACCAGCAGAGTGCATTTTCTGATCCTGTTTACCATAGCAACGCGCACTCTCGACACTGCCTTCAAAGACCATACATCACCTTTCAGCTGGCGCCAAATAATAGCGGATCCTTGTACCGCTCTATTAACAAAAGAATTTATTTTCATTTCCACCGTCTTGGAAGGAACGGGGAAGAATTCAGACACGAGGATGAGTACTTACCAACCGAAAGGACTCCAGAGTGAATTTTCAGACAGCTTATACAAAGCCTGTCGCACAATTAACACATGGAACGGCAGCTTAAGAAACGCAAGGATACATATTTTATGTATTTATAAGACTAGCAGCGCTAAAAGTTCAAAGTAGGTATGTATTGTCAGTTCCGATGTCTGACACGGAACCATTGAAACAATTCAGTGTTAGTCACTAGTCAATGTCACAAAATGAGCCATACAGATTGCGTAAACCTCTCACACTTTCTGGCCTCCAAATATACCGAACTGCAATGTTGCGTTGCCAGCTAAGATCGTCTAAAAAGAATATAGGTTGTGGAGAAATAACGGACTATAGAAGAGAAGCGTCACTCCGTCGTTAAAACGATTAAATGAAATCTGCGGTATTCAACATCCCACATGCAGCTCGACTGTGGTGTCTGTGATATATGAGGTTGCGAGGAAGGTTAACATCCAGGTAATTAAGAGCATCTGCAGCGAGTCAGAATACTGTCAGAAGTGCCTTCTTGTAGCGAAACAAAGGCAGAAAGTGGGGCACCGATAGTACGATGTAAAGGCGAAAATTGTTATTCCAACATATTTTCAGAAACGCCACCGTGATTGCCGAAACGTAAAATTCGAAAATGTAAAAAACGAAAAGAATGTTTCCACCAACACTGAGGAAGTTTTTAGAAAGTTTGAAAATTTAGCTTTCTTTTCTGGTTATACCTTAGCGCTCTCACACTCATTTTCAATCTTGTGAGCATACAATAATCTATTCCAAGCTCCGCGAGGATCCGCATAGCGGTTACTGAGATTGCACAGTGCCAACGAAATCAAAATAAAAGGTGGGTTATCGCCAATGACTGGACTGACAGCTTACGCAACTATGAATGCTCAAATTTGTATATGTATTCTGGATTATATCGACAATACTCCAAATCTGTACAATTTGAAGACCACAAAATGATTGAGAACGGCAATGGTAATGAAATGCTAGGAAGACATTGACCTGCCAAATTCAGGTTTTTGAGAAAATAAATCGAACGCGGTGGTGTAGGGTAAATGTCAGACTACTGGTGTTTGTGCCCACCCTCTGTAGATAGACAGTCTTTGTCACTTCATAAAGTCGTGATAGCAGAAAGGACGTTTATTTTCATTACGAAACTGCCATAAGTTCTCAACAGACATAGGATTAGGGTATATAAGCAGGATTTCTGATCCTGAAAACAATTCCAGTTTCAAGTTGATCGCATATAAGAAATGTTTGAATTTAAATCTTTAGGAATATACGTATCTTGAATTTTATTCAACATTTTTCGTCTATTTTAGCAATTAATAGTTCTTTAGAAGCCTAACGTTCGCAATTTAGGCATTTTTGATCAAAAATAATCAATTTTCGAAAATTCAACTTAGTATGTTTGAACGAGCTTATGGTCGCAAAGCTTTCTACTTCAAATCTGTATCTACGCACACGAAGACAAAACATATACAAAAATAAAAGTGTTGCTACTGAGCTTACATTAAAAACAAAAGTTGAAGCCTCATTAAAAATGCGTATTGTCATTGTGAGCTCAGTGAGACAACAGTTTAATTTTTGTTCTGTGTCTTAGTGTGTTTCATTATAGATTAGAAGTAGAGAGTGTTGCGGCCATGTGATCATATAAAAATTCTGAATATTCAAATACAAAAATATTTTCAGGGCCGAAAACCTGGCTTATTGAGACTGATCCCTTTGCACAAAACATCTCCAGTAACATTTATCAAGAAGGAATACAATTCAACTCGGTTTGAATCTTATTGATACTAGGTCTTTCTTTCAAAGTGCAAATACAATTGTATTCTTCAAGTCTCTACGGTTTGTCCGTACAGTGGTCGGTGACTTGTTGGTAACTGTGTCTGGGATCCGGCCTTGTATATTCGGTCTATATAGCGTAGCGGAATGAACGACATTTGTGTGGCAGGATCTTGGACACGATTACTGACAGGTTAAAGACAGATGTCAGTGATCCTGTCATTTTTAAAAAACGTATGAAAACCAAATTTAAATCACTTGTTCACATAACACCCAATCCCGATATATGCACTGTGGTTGAATAGCCAAAGACTCTAGCATGGAAATCTAGAGATGTAGGATGATTTCAGATTTTTCACTTTTAGCGTAGGCGCTTCCGTTCCGATTTCGAATTTCAAATAGCTCAGTCAAATTAGACTGTTTCTACTAAGAAATGCTTGGCAGTTTTCAGTTGCCGGGTTCAGAATTATCTATTCAATGAATCCCTTTTTAATATGTGGTTGTGTAAAAATAGGCGTTTTGAATATTTTTCACTTACCGGATCCTCCATTTTCAGTGCTATGCATAGCTCGAACGAGCGCCGCCAGGCGGCGCTCAAATCGCCCTCCTATCGTAGCAGATGCATGGGCAGCGGAGTAACATGAGGCATCGCCACATTTTCGTGCGCCCACAGTCTTTCTGAAATAAAATGTACAATCAGTATAATGGACGTCACGTCGCTGCATTTTACTTCCCAAGTCACTTGCGAGGAAGTATTGCAATTGCAAAAATTTTGATAACGGGATGTTGTGTTTCTTGGATTCTTCGTTTTTTGATGTTTCAGAGGAGAATTTCAAAAATATTTTTGTAGATACTGAAAATTGAGGGTCGAGGGCTGTGGTATCAATGAAAGATGTTTTATTATTCAAAAATATGAAATCCTGGAAAAATTACCCACCAGACAAAGTATCATATTTCGCATAAAATTTATGTCTGTGACTTCAGTAACATCAGCTTCCCAGGAATACGCGATATTCTTTACCAATCTAAATTACCAGGGCGTCCGAAAGTTGGCCAGATATCATGCACTATGTATTGTTAGTCGATTGTTTTAAAAGAAGTTTGAATTAATAATTTAATAACTATATTCTCTACTTCATTTTTTTTTAATAGGATTGCTCTTGTTTCGTCGTCGGATGCCTTTGTGACTCCACCTTTTCCTTGGCCTTTCTGTACACGTCCGGTCGTTTGCCGACTTGTCACTAACTATTCTTAATGCCATATTTTCTCCAATCCTATTTATGAAGGCGTATCATCCTTTTTCTGTCTTGTACCTTTTACGTTCCAGGCTTGCCCGAGATCTGTGATTCATTGCCTGTCCCAGTGATGTCTATGACCGTTTTATACGTTCCTATTGACCTTTTCGGTATCAGGTCTTGCTTGTACAGTGTATAAATCACCTCACTTCTGTCTTATACATTTTAGGCTTTGTTGCTGTGCCTAAATGCTTATTACGCCAAATTGTATAGGACATATATGATGTTTACTGTCACAAAGTACAGGTAAATCCTAAATATAGTACACAAGAAACCTAACGTATCAAAAAAGTTTGGTAAAACTAAGAGTACAATGAATGACTGAACAACGTAAATGCTATATAATTTGGTGAATTGAATTATTAAAGCGTTTTCAGGGAAAATGTCCAGACAAGAATGACTAAAGTAAAAATTATGAATGATAGTGACAAGTACTGTTGATTTTTCATGTCTACAACTTCGTGGATAGAGCACCTTGGTTTTTGTAAAATCCATTTCTTGAGTTCTTTCTTGAACGATCTAATTGATTTAATTGCTTTTATTGACTCTGGTATGAAGTTATAGAGCTTTGGTCCCAAGAAAGGAAGAGACCGGTGACTATTGGTTTTTGATGTTTGTGGAATACACATTGAATCTTATTCTATAATGATGAATGATACGCTTCAGGTTTCGAAAGTTTAATGTATTAGACCCCTATAAAAATAAATTTGCCTGCTATCTAATAGTCGAGCCTCCATATAAAGAATTACTTGGATAAGTAACCTGTATATGGAGAATCTGTGGGATTAATCAACCTTTTTGTAATTACTATTCATAGCACCTAAGCCGAAATTCCGTAAGGTAAGTAGAGGGTAAATAAGAGCACAATAAAGACTGTATAGATGGATTCCGAATATTTCTAAAGCATCTGAATTTTGGCATAATACATTTCAGTCACCACCAGGTACCTTGTGTGGCCTGTCGAAAATTAAACCTAAGTATTTTATTTTATCGGTTGATTGAATATCTTTGAGACCACACCGTGTATGAAATTTAAACTTACAAAACTGTGGTGAGAGCATACCGCCACAAAAGATGCTATATAGTGCGTTTTTTAGTAATTAAATGTCGAAAAGACATCCTGCTATTTTGTTGGCTTCGCTTCGGCCCATGTATTTCCATCAGTATTCTCAGGAAGTCAAACATTGCTTCTTGTTGAATGATCTTTTTATCCACTTCCAGTTTGCTCCTTTTGGAGATCACCATACTTTCGGTTTTGCTTATTGATACCATCATGCTAAACTTATTTCGGAGAATTTTAGAGCATACGGTAGAAATTATTTAATTATTCATATCCTAAGATGTGTTTCTTCCGCCACTGCCCTTCCACCTAGCATTCTCTACAGAGTGCGAGTGGGTCGTTTGTCATTATAGTGCTAATTATAGCCGTTGGCGGCAGCGCCGTGCACTGGTGTCGATTTCCTAACAACGGGGAGGATTATACTCTGGAAATTTAACAAGGTAAGGGGGGCTAATTAGAGCTTTGGGCGACCTGCCCGCCCGACCGCCTGAGCTCGAATGGCGCGCGGTGTTGCCACGTCTTCTAGGACGCGGGTACGAACCGAACCGAACCTGATACTGCTTTTTGAATAAAGCATCCTCAAGGGTTGATAACCTTCTATTTACTTTCCACACCTATCAGCGTATTGTAATTGTAAAAATATGAGATATTCTGTTTTTGGATGTTATATGACATGTACATTACGATGTCACTCATTTCCGTCCGTCCGCAAATCATTAAGGCCGTCTATAATTCGGAAAGTACAGCTTGGATTTAGATGAGATTTTCACAAAAGGTTACTACTGTGCCAAGGACGAAAAAGTTTTCTACATTTTGAAAATCGGTCCAATAGCGGCAGAGCAATAGACAAAAATGAAAAAATTGCAATCGCTCAAACTTAATTTTTTGACATTTCACATGCTCCTGATCATTTTCGGGAAAACATTTGCAGGAGTTTAAAATTGGAGGTTGAAGTTGTAGAGAGTGGCGGAAAGTATATCTCATTTTTTTGTCGGTGGCATATTCATAATATATGCTTCCAAACATATCTCCTTTCTCCTTTCTTTATGTGTTATACCAGAATAATGAAGTTGACTGTGAGTCATCTCAAACAACTAAGTGATTTGCAGTAAAGAAGTTTTGCAATGTGCTTGAGAACCATTTCCAATCACTGGAAACGTTACTTGTTGACACTTTCGCTGGCTTGGACTTTGCTTTCACCGGTTTTACTAATTGACTTAAAAGGACATGAAAATTTTATGCGAATCCACGGGAATGGAAGCAAAAATCAAATTGAGAATTATTGAAGAGCTTGTACGGCCAGGCATTATGTATTAGTGGCAGGCAGTATTTTGACAATGCTGATATATACGCAGTTTGTGTCTCTATTATGGCCTCCATTAAATGAAAATAGTGACTGCGGTATTAAAAACTGGCACAGTCAAGTACTTATTAGACGTTCTTGACAACTATGACATTCCTCACAGGTATCGAAATTGTAAGCCCCACTTTTTTAAGTGTATGATTCTGTTTGTGTTTTGGATGGTTTTGTTTGTCTGATTTTGATTCTCAGACTCTCATGCGATATTGATTTTCAAACAGAGGTGAGTGGTGTACGCTACGTTCCAAGTGAAGTGATTCAGACTCTCCCGATTGTCAAAAAAGTTATCCAAAAGTTCTGTGCTAGATACTGTGACACGCACTTTTGACATCCGATCTGATGATAGGACCAAAAAAATCTTAAATGAAGACATAAACAATTTCTTTAGTTTTAAATAGAAATCCCTATCTGTTTCTTATTATTCCGAAAAATATCCATATTGCTCACATGGTTAGATTGATGCTTTCTCTCGGGAGAGCAAGAAATATTTCGATAATTGTATTTAGCAGTCCCTGAAATGTTTAACATTCTCGTATGGGCTATACAGGGTGACTTTGAAGTTGAGTCATTAATTTTCAGATAATGATTGTAGAAGGAAGATAAACCAAAATATGTGTGTAAAAATAAAAAAAAATTAAAAAAAAAGTTTTACCTTGTTTTATAAAGTATCCTCCCGACAAGTATTTCAGTGCGGACCTGTATTTGATCGTGAGGTCTTGGAGCACCGGCATGCCGTCCATATGTGAGGTCTTAAGTCAAATGATTCACGAACCCATTGTACTACATTAACAAAGGCACGAGGGGTTGGTTGCACTCGATTGGGAAACCGATCCGCATAAACATGTGCCATTTTTTATTTCGTTTGAGCCACGCAACAGACACCACTATCCACTACCGACTGACACTGACTGTATACAACTGAATGAAATAATTGTAAAAACATCGTTCCAAATTCTTTCGCTTTTTTGTTTCCGATGCGATGAACCGATAAGGCAAATTATATCCGTTGTCGCCAAACACGAGCACATAATATTATTATTGAGACAGGGCGGTACTCAAACTTCCAAAGGGCTATAACTTTGTTACTTTAATTTTACCAGAAAAATGGTAAAGGAAAAAACATTTCTTTTGATCAGATCTACTCACTGTTAAAATAAATGACTCAACTAAGTTTTGAAATAGATACTGAATGCAACACTTGAAGCTTATCCTGTGGTTTTCATATTGATACGACTCCACGATCTTATGGACAAATGAAGTCACATATGTATCAGTTATTTTTGCTGACGTTACAGTCACTACTGTCCTTAAAGGCAATAATTAAGGCCCGTATCGTCAGCCGTCCCTACAATTGTAGGGCGCCTTTATGGCCTCCTTGATTGTCATAGTTTTCTGTTTCTCCGTGTCAGAACTCTATTTTGAGGTTATGTCACAAACATCTATTTGCATCAAATTGTGCTTGCTTTTGAGTTATATCATGTTTTATCAGCCTGAAATTTCCTACAATTTAAAAAGAAAACATATCTTCACAATAGGAGAGCGCTGACGCTGACACGGCACAAGTGTAATCTAGAAATTTTTGAAGGAGAGAAAGGAGGATGACAATCAAGGAGGCCATAAACGCGCCCTACAATTGTAGGGACGACTGACGATACGGGCCTAAGTCATATCTGAATCGCAAGCTTTTTACTTCCGGTATTTTTCTTTTGGTTCGTTATTAGATCCCAAATCCGCAGATGTTTTGTTTCGCCATCTTAAGATCAAACTTGTTCTTTATATTATATCCTCTCAATACAAGATGGTGTTGAACAATTTTTTTGCATCTCAGTTACATGAGCGATACAGATGCAGCATTAGTAGTCGAAGATTGCACAATAGTCAATGGGATTGTTGTTTTTGCGTTCACCGAAGAAGTTTGGCGTTTTCGGGACGATGAGCGGAGCGACGTATCTGGTACATACAAAACAACGGATACACTCATGTTCGTTTGTCGCTTTGGGGCAGGCTGAACATTTATTTGGGAGCGATCATGGGTTTTACGTGATGTCGTTTTGAAATTGGAATAATGATGATAAGAATAATAATAATTAAGCATATATTGCCCAACAGTATACACCATTTACAGAGCAATGGGTAATAAAAAACAATCAATGTACTAAATTTACCTAAAACTAACTTTAGCGAAACTACAAATTGACACGACACTGGGCTCTTATTTCTGAAAAACTGCAGCAGAAAATGTCACAGATGTTAGACAGTTTGTTCGCGCTTGCACACATTTGATTAATAGGTGCTTTCATTAATATATTTATTTGAGCTTTTACATAAAAACGGGTAACGACCTCTGGAATTAAGTCTCGGTACAAAGATATTTAGCTGTGATAACAGTGTCAACAGAGTCAATTTTGCCAATTAGTAGTTTATGCAAAAACAAAACAGATGCCTGACCTCTACGGCTTTCTAAAGTTTGAAAGTTGAATCTGTTACTGATGACTACGTGCGATCTCGGCGTGGTACAGGACCATTCAGGCTGTCAAAGAGAGACAGAGAGAGAGAGAGAGAGAAGAATACGCACGCGCATGCGGTTTCGTTTGACCAGAAGGTCATTAATCCGGTCCCAAGATAATGTTTCTCTTTGCTATGGATACTGTAATTGTCCCTAGATGGTAGATCGTCTCTGACAGTCGAACGTGGAGGTACCACCCGGCGGATCTTTAAGGCGAGGCCATAATGTGTGCATGTAGCATGTTGAGGCCTGAGTCCATTGCGGTGGTTCAAATACAAAGAAAAACAGTTTTCTGGTACAGCAATACGAATAAGCACCTCCTGCCCGGTAAGCAGTATGCCCCGTATCGCACGCCACTGTCCTATGCGTTTCCGCCCATTGCTCCAATGTACACAAAGAACTTGTTAAAGTGAATTGGAGTTAAATTAAGCCCGTAAAATGTTGCAATCAAAATGGAACACAATTACAGTAAATAAATTGTAAAGTTGTTAGCCTTTTGAGCAGAGAGCAGACTGGCTAGAGCTGAACGCGGTGGCGTAGCGTCGCAGTCTAACGAATCGTACAACACACTAACAAGCTCTTCCCCCTGTTGCCCCTAACATCCACCCCTCTGCATCACCGCTCGTTTTAAATATGTATCCCCTGGTATCACTTTAGCTCTCTGCCAGATAAGTACAGGTTTGGTCTGAGAGAGTCTGAGCGACCGACATGGTTAGAGGTGAGAGAGTCGTAGTTAATAATAATAATAATAATAATAATAATAATAATAATAATAATAATAATAATAATAATGTTTACTGTCAAAACTATAAGCAGATAACCAGAAATGACATATTTTAGAACAATAAACATGGTAGAAAACCCGCAGAAGGCTAGTCTTGCACGCGGGTATGCATTAGCATATGAATAATTACGTACTACTTAAACCAGAAATAAAAAGACACGTGATTTTCTAAGAAAAGAACAATAACAACATTAAATAGGATTTTAAAATACATGATCTGACAAAGTGGGAGTATGGATGGCTTCATTTAATTATAGATCATTTTTAACGTAAAATGTCTCATTTAGGGCACAAAGTCTATCTTAGGTTATTAGTGTTTTTGTTTTCTGTTCTCTGTTTGGGGGATATAATTCGGTAACTTTATTCTAGTAATTGGTTCTCATGTTAAGTGCAATCTTTTAAAGTCAACGATTTCGTGAATTCTCTGTCTGGGCATTGATGTTATCCAGCCTTGTACTATCCTTTTAAATGTGTGTTTGGAACGTATCATCTTCAGGTCTTGTGGAAGAAGAACATCTTGGTACTAGGCAAGAATACGTATTGAGCATATTTTTTTCTGGTTTTGGCACCTTTAAATAATTCCTGTTTCTTGTTTGGTACGAATGTATCGGTTCTTGGTTGGGAGGACGGGATATGTGTTGCACTATCAAAACTTTTAGTAGGTATAATTGCCTTATGTCTGATATACCAGTTTCTTTATTAGAGATGGTCAGTTGGATACAGTCAGGGTTTATGAGACATTGTGCTTAAAATACTTTTTTCAGTTATTTCTAATTTGAATATAAGAGTTATTTATGCTGCTTCCCCATGCTATTATACCATAATTTATATGAGATTCTCCCAATGCATGATATAGTATTTTTAATTGACAATACTCTAGTATGTGATTTAATTCTTCTTATTCGATATAGAATGGATTGAAACTTTTTCGCTACATATGTTATATGCATATCCCACCTGAGGTGTGCATCTCTATGTGAATTCCTAAATATTTTTCACCATTTACTTTATTTATTTTACATTTATTATCCCCAGTGCTTTTTATTTGTAGATGATGGTAAGATGGCACTTTGTTGGCATATGATGTGAAGGGAATAAAATTAGTTTTTTGAAAATTTATTGTTAATGACTTATTACCAAACCAATCTTTGATTTTACCAAGATCATTTGTATATATCATCACAGTGTCATCAGCGTAGCTCACGAAGTCTCGTTCAATTTTTTGTTTGAACAAGTCTGCCAAGTATATGTTAAAGAGTAAAGGCCCTAAGATGCTTCCCTGGGGAACCCCGTACTCGACGGTTGCTATTTTACTGTAAGTATTCCCAATTTTTACCGTATGAGTTCTATCAGAGATATAAGATGTGATGTGGCTCTAAATCCTATGGTTTGAAGGGTATCTAGGAGTCCAGCGTGACTAACTGTATCGAAAGCTTTTGACATGTCAATAAAAATTCCGATGCAAGGTATATTGTCGTCTACATGCTTTGACAGTCTTGTGGTGACATACTTGATCGCGTCTTCTGTTGATTTGCCTTCAACAAATCCAAACTGCTTTTCTGATAATATGCTTTTCTGTTTTATATAGTTATTTATGCGATTTTGTAGGATTTTCTCGAAGCTTTTGGAGATATCAGATAATAGAGTGATTGGTCTATAGTTAGCCATGTTGGTCGTCTGCCCACTTTTAAATGCAGGAGATATAACCCC
Source organism: Acanthoscelides obtectus (assembly GCA_963669975.1). Classification (NCBI taxonomy): domain Eukaryota; kingdom Metazoa; phylum Arthropoda; class Insecta; order Coleoptera; family Chrysomelidae; genus Acanthoscelides; species Acanthoscelides obtectus. The sequence goes on from CAVLJG010000007.1 coordinate 25,320,602, forward strand.
TGTTCTTAAAGCCTGAAGGGCACTGTCCAGTATGGAGTGCCCTTCATAAAAGTTAACGGTTCCGAAAGTTCGATAGCAATTTTTCAAAGATATGATGGTATTTATCACCTCTTCTTCTGACGTGTCCTTTAAGAAAAATGATTCTGTCTTTATTGTCTTTTCAAAATGACGTAAACAATTTTATTTATTGTTGTTTTTCTCTGCCAGGACTCTACCGATGCTGCTAAAATAATCTACAAAGTAATCGGCATAAAACATTTTGCTTACTATTTTTAATATGGGAGCAAAAGTATCGCATAATTTGAAATACAGAAAATGAAGATAGGTCCGTGAATCATCTCTCAATATCTCAATGTTACGGACACACCACGGAAGACTATAAGCCTTGTTTGGAAATTGATAAAGAAGTAAGCACCTGAGCTCTCTTTCCAAGTTACTGCCCGATGACTTAAGACTTGATATTTTTCTAAGGGACTGAAGTTCAGGTCGCTCACCCAAAAAAGAGATCTTAATACTAATCATAAACCCACAGCTCTGCTTTCTTTGAGCAGCAAAATCGTGGAGAAATATTTCAAATCATACTTGCAGAGCCTCCAATGTCATATCAGGGGTTCCACAAGGCTCAATATTACGTCCAATCCTGTTTTTAGTGTACACATCAAATACTGAGAAGGTACGTCGGTTGAAAGGGTGCTTTTTTGAGAATTTCAATTTTATCTCTGAATTGTGATTTTGGAATCTGTAGTCACAAGAAAATTAAATTTGGCTTCGCCAAAAACTAATTTATGCAGGGTTATTGTGCTAGTCTATTTTTTGGTGGTCTATGCAATGGAAGTAAGGAGTGCGACATCACTAGTATCATTCCTCTAATGATGCAGTATGTACCCGGAGGCAAATGAAACAAAAAAGTATCCGGAGTAATGGTTCTAATTAAAAAGCAACGTCGTCGTCCTATTGTCGTAGTCGTTTTCCTTAATTAATCGCGAACATCTCGCCGGTCCAAAGCCGAGCCGGCAAGGCACCGACTAATTACTATACCAACGAGAAAGATGATTAACGAGGATGCTTGTTAGGCTATGCTCACACAAAAGCAAAAAATATCCACTGGCAAACAGATATTCATCAATAATTTGTCTTGTTTATCCAGGGTACTAATCAGATCCGTAATTTAACAGTCGGTTCCAACAGAGTTCCTGCATACATATCACGGTTTTTCATCCAAACAAATTAATGTAATGTTCCGTGTTGCCCAGCTATCCTCTTACCGAATTACTAATCTTGTATACTGTAAAAACCATTCGGGACTATCAGAAAATGACCGCTGGGAACACTTTAGGTGTTTAAATGTCCTGATCAAAATGGCGCTGAGTATGTTGCCTACGGGCCGTATCGTCAGTCGTCCCCACAATTGTAGGACGCCTTTATGGACTCCTTGATTTTCATAGTCTTTTCTCTCCTTCAGAAAGGCTGGGGTATTTCTGAATTTTTATGGTTCCGTGTCAGCGACCTATTGAGAGATTATGCCTTTCAAACAACCCGACTGCACTAACGGACAATAATAATGAATTAATTGTGCTTTTAAGAGAACGCTAGGGACACCTTATATGTTAAAATCCGTCAAGCCATTTGAGGTGAAGTCCATGAAATAGGACTTTCAATTTTGTTTTATAATAGCCAGTTAAGGAATAGCCAGTGTAAATAGGAATTTGAAGGTTGATTATTTTTATTAAAATCCGCCATTTTTATTTTATATTATTTTAATATAATCAGTGTCACTCGCAATGATAAAGTGAATGTTACATACATACCTACGCGTGAAAAATATCCCTCTTGAGGCATTAGGGTAAAAAGGTAGGTTTTGGTACCTATTACCAAATATAGTTTTTTTTTCTGAATACATATAAAAACGTATATTAATGTTCTTCCATAAAGTCTGAAACGTGTATTTAGCTATCGATCTCAAACGGTGTAAAAGGTTCAGATATACAGTGCTTTTCTTTAATACGTTGAGTTCAGTTCAGAAGATGCTGGAAATGGTTGCGTTGAACTTCTTGACACAATAACAGCCGGTCCGTAATTTCGCGTCGAACATTATCAAACATAGTAACCTCGATATTTCAACGAATATTTGTTATTCTCAGCCGTATATCCAATATTGAAGCAGGATCAGTTTCGTACACCTTTTGCTTCAAATAGCCCCATAAAAAAAGTCTAAAGGTCTGAAATCTGGTGAGCGAGCTGGCCATTCCACAGGACCTCGACGGCCAATCCAACGACCGGGGAAATTGTTATCTAAATAATTCCTAACTTGACTGGAGTAGTGTGGTGGAGCACCATCTTGCTGGAGTACAATATCAGTATCGAATTCTTTAGGATTCGCTTCGACGATTTCGGTGATTAGAGGGTTAATGGTATTTATCAGCATATCCAAATACAGTCCCCGCTTTAAGTTTGTTGGATGAATAGAGGCCCCATAATATGGTTTCCCAATATCCCAGCCCAAACGTTATTTTTTTGTGGATATTGAGTATGAGTTTCCCGGAAGACGTGAGGATTGGTGTCACTCCAATAACGGCAATTTTGTCTATGCACATTACCGTTGAGAAAAGATGTACATTTATCACTAAAACAAATATTTTGGATATAGGTAGGATGCTGTGCAATGGTTTCCGTAGCAGAATTCTGTTCTTCGATCAGGGTCATCTTCAGTTAGCTGATGTACCATTTGAATTTTGTATGGGTAATACTAATTCTTTTTCAAAAGTCTCCATACAGTAGAAGGACAAACCGCACATACATTCGCGATGGAGGAAGTGACTGTTGGGGATTTGCTATGATCTCACCAATTGTTTGAGCTTGCTTTTCTTCCGGGATGGTCGGATGACCTGCGCGCTTTTTGCTGTTTACACTACCAGTAGCTGTAAATTTTTAGATACAAGTTCCCTTAAGTATTTTCTACAGATAGGACGATCGGGAAACGATCATTAAAAATCTTTTCGGTCTCGTGAAAGTTACGCGTCGTACCATAAATAAAAATCGCTTCGATTTTTTCTTCCAATGGACGAGAATTGACCATTTTAAGAATAGTTCAAACAGTATCTAGTACTAAAACCGAAAACTAAATAAGAATATTTTAACTGTACAATGATGTTTGTTTTCGTACTGATACTCTTGTCACTGTCAACAAAAAATAACAAAACAAGTTTTTATCGCTGTTGCTGTGGATACGGCAGGGAATTACAATTATTTGTAGAGATATGCATGTTAGTGGGTTTGTGTTCAAGTAACTATTAAATGTATCACCATTTTGTAGTAGGTAAAGGTATTGACTTTATACTCTAGGGTTATAAAGTACTCGTCAGGAGCTTCAAAATGATGTGCCACAAGATCCCCGTTTTCATGTAATTTTTTCTTCCAAGATCCCGTACAGCGGCCGTCTTGACATTTCCATCTGTCAATTTTACTCTAAAATATGGTATCTACGCATCAATTTCATTACCTCAAGTTTTAATTTTTTTAATTGATCCGTTCAAAAAATCAAAGGGGATCCCCTCCCCACATTAAAGAAAGGCACTGTATGTATAAAGGCGTCAGTTTGATGATAGCTTTGAACATTCTGATGGCGCTATTCTACAGAAGTGATAGCAAAAGGTTAATGGAAATTGTCATCCTTCTTATCTTTCGGAATTCTCCAGAAAGTTGTGGAAAATGCTATATATGATAAACTGAACATCAAACTGATACTAATATCGTGGAATTACTATTATTTCTAAATTCCTCCAAAAGGCTGTACAACTCAGCTAACGAGAACTAAAATGATTCTATGAATATGATAGCCTCTTTCCAGTATTTGTCAAGCAGAAAAGTAGTTGTCGAATTCGTTAAACGATTTAACTTTTGTTGGCTTAACTGAAGAGCAGCGAACCAAATTCGTGTTGATAGTTTCTGGGTGTAGACCGCAGCTTATGACGGTCCGTGACGAGGAAGCGTACGTGCCAAAACAAAAGCCGATCTAGCCGGAGCCCGGAGCGCCAAGCGACTCGTGTGTAATTGTTCAAAACCGGGGTTGAGCTTCCAAATCCGGACGGATTTTATTCAATTAATTTGTTACGAGGATTTTGACGGCTCGTGCCGGTAATGTGACGTCATTGCACTGACACACGTAGTCCAGGCGATTGAAACCCTTTCGTTAACCAAGAACTAAAAACTAATCTTCTCGCAAATGAAAACATGAAAGAGACGCAAGTTAATTTTCAAAAAAAGCAAAAATGCCCTACTGCAGTAACTGAAAAGACTGAAATTTAATTGTGCTATGGATAAGGACACCTTAAACGTCAAAATCTATTAAGCCGTTTGGTCTGTAGCGAGAGAAATAAAAATTGCAAGGTTAAAATCTAATATCCGCCATTTTGATTTTACGAAATTCTAAGCTGCACCCCGTGAAACAGAAATTCCAAACTTAACATTTTGATTTTACGAATACTGTCGCTCGTCCTGCTAGGATGATTCCAACAACACCTCAAACGTTAAAACTCATCAAGCGGTTTAACCTGTGGCCTGTGAAATAGGAATTTTGAGGACGGTTTTATTTTATTAGAATCCGCCATTTCGTTTTTATAAAATTTTTATACAACCAGTAGTGCATTCCAAAGAAACAAAACAGTTGCACTGAATAAACTACTTTGATCGAAATGCAAATAAAATGTAATATGATTAAAATACTCACTCCAATACTTTGAAAGATATTCCCTCTAGCTTCTCTGGATGAAGTTTCGCAACAACAGTCTACTTCGTTCGCTTTCAATGACGATAAAATACAAAGTACAATAATTAAAAGTTTTGAAGACAATACTAAAGCTAAAGCACTTCATGTCATTATCCTTTTGATATCAAAGGCAGGGGCAGATCCAGTGGGGGTGTTCTTTTCGAATCGCCCGCCCCCAAACATGAATCAATGAAAGGTAAAGAATCACAATCCAATAATAAAAAACTAAGATAACGTACAAGTTATACAAGAATCTATGATTTCTGGTGAATCGATGGACAGACCGATTGCAATCGGTTTCCATTTGCTTGGAAAGAAGGATAACTGCTACCCACATGACGACATATTTCTGGTCATGAAGTATATATTAAAAATGACACGAAAAGTGTATACTAATATGGGCCCTTAAGTGCCTCCCTTCACTGTGCTGAAATTATAATTTCGAAAACGAACAAAAAATCATACCATCGGAGTGGATTGAGATTCGACTTTAAAATTGTACATGAATGCATACAAAAAAATCCTTGTGCCTGAGATGACATCAGTGCGAAGGAATCGGAAACATTTGATCCCTACAAAAAAATAGCATCAAGCAGGTTGACTCTACACTTCTCACGCAACGTTTTCAATCAGTTCATAAACGATTATTTTCGGCACAAGTCAGTCCCTACAAATATGCATAACAAAAAATTAAATGGATTTAGTCAGCCAAACAGGCCCATGCTAACGTTAGTTTCTTCCCTGCTCTATCTCGAAAGAACCGGCGATGCAGTCAGAGTTAATCAGATGCATACACGTAGACAGTGCTTAACGTATAAATATTTCTCAGTTTTAAGGGCAAATGTACGGGGAAATGATTTTCTAATAACGTATTCTACTAGACATATTTCGCCTAACTTGATAAACTTTTCTCATACTACTCCTTTTGGAGGAAAATTGGTTTGAATATATTGCATAAAAAAATCCGTTCCACTCTGAAAATATTTTGAACTTGGTGGAGCTTGAAATTACACATTTGACGTAATGTAGTAGGAGAGTAATCTAAACTCACCATAGTGTTGTTTTAGGATCTTTGCTTATGGGAACTTTTTTGTTATTTTTGGATGCACTCTCTACTCTGCAAATATTGCCACGTCGTCCATTATACACACATGTTTTTTAATTTATACTCCAGCCACCACGAAGGCCTAAAACCTAAGCTCGCATGGGGTACCGTGGGGCTATAGGGGGATACAGGGGAAAGGGGGAACGCCACACGGCGAGGGAACACGTGTGCATGCAACATGCACACATTCTGGCCCCGCCTAGGAGATCCGCCGGGTGGTACCTCCGCGTTCGACAGTCAGAGACTGTCTACCACCTACGGACAATCACAACATCCATAGCCAAGAGAAACATTTCTCTCTATTTATAAATTCATATATCATGAAATATATTTTGAAATGACACACGGATTTGTCCGATGTCGATATCAATAGACATAACTCAAAGCGCCGCGCTATTCGCCCTGAACTAACAGCGAGCGCTGACGTTTTTAGCGACACCGCTCTCCCAGTCTGATGCACTCTAATGATGATGCCACGTTGCAACCCCCTCAAAACCCACCCCCGCCCCCCGTTTCACGATTAATTGCTCGCCAAATGAATCGCTATGCGCACATTTAACGTTGTTAACGTATTTCGTTATTACCGCTATAATTTACCTAATTTATATAATAGGGCAAATACGGCAGGCGACGTGCATTATCTATAATACCGGTGCATAATATGAGCATCACCGGTATTTTAGCTTTGAATGGTTCATTACTGTGATAAACCATCTGATCCGCGGCTATCGCACCTAACACAATAGAGGACTATAATTCCAATTTTTATATACTTAATTATGCGTCAATGCTTAGCGATAATTATGCTTATGATATTTGAACGTGTTTCAGTTTTTGATGCAGCAGCTTAAAACTAGAAGTTCCTTTGGCCACCGAAAAGATGGGTTAAATGAGTTTATATTAAAAATTGTGAGTGAGAAAATGTATTCTAATTTTGTGACGATGTTGGTTCGATTTGGATATGTACCCGTTCTAGCTTTTCGCAATTCAACATTTATCTACCTGTTGAATTGCGTGCCGTCCCCCTCTCCACGTGTAGCGGAAGTAGGAGGTTAGAGACTTCTCACGTGTAATAATTTTTAATATGTTCGGGTGTATTGATATTCTTAACATGTAACAAAGGTATCTGTCGTTATCAACAAACTCAATGTCTCCGCCCTTTTGTTTTTATACTTATTACGAGTTCTCTACGTTCGTTTTGAAACACCTTGTAGCTGCAACCTCAACGACGAGTAAGTTGTTTGTCAATTTAAATCTGTCCTATTTTCTTTGCTAGCATCACAATTGTGTTTTCAGAATCCTGATGAAGGCTCCATAGAGAATACCGAAAGCTTGATTTTATCGTCAAAAGAGTCAACTTAAGCCTAAAAATTTTGCCAATTTCCCAATTAACAATTGATTGTATATATATATACATGTCTGATAATTTAAACCCTCCGCGTATTGGTTGCTAGCTTCATATTTGTGTTTTCAGCTCCTGAAGATGGCTCCAAAGTATAGCCGAAAGCTCGAGATTAAAAGAGTTTACTAAAGCCTAAAAAAACTTTGCCAATTTCCAATTAACAATTGATTGTATTTCTTGACCAACTGGTCGTTGGCAATGGCAATGACTACTGGTCGCATTATATATATATATATATATATATATATATATATTTGCAAGTGACAACCTCGAAACCTCACACCATCTTTCTGAACCTCATAATCCTGATAAGTAAATACTTATATTTGTGTAATGTGAATGAAAGCTAGGTAATTAAATGACTTTTATAGTTGCTTCTTGGATAATGAAACATTTGCCGGAACCATAATAAATGATAAAATAGAAGAATGACTATATCCATAGCAACTATCTTACCAACATTTAAGAAATGCCCACGCAGGACTATCTGCTATTTGCATCAAATCGTCTTCTTTGTACTTGATCTCGAAATCATAATATTGTAATTGAAGTATGTAACCCATCGAATGCCTTTTAAGGCTCCCCCAAACTATCGCGGAAAATTCGCAATACCTACAAATATTCGCCTCGCATCCGATTCGCAGCATATTGTTTTTCCTGCGGTAAATAATAAGTTCAAGGGCGGTTTTCTTCTTTTTATTGTGATTTGTCTGCGAATTTAACCGCATCCGTGGAAAATGATCGAGATGGAGCAAATTATTGAGTTAGATCGAAGGTACTTTATATGCGATCTTTCGCGTGAAGACCATAAAAATGTTCACAAAAAGGATAAGACTTGGCCTCAAATAAGAGAGGAACCAGGCGAAAGTTGAAACTCGTTACAATATTTATTTAAGAAAACAATAATCATAAATAGTTTTTTAAAAATTCTAACAATACTCGTATTATATGAAGTACATATCGACGATTCCAAATCAATACCTCGTAAGATGTCGATTTTCTGAGTTTGTTCTGTTTTGACTCCTATATGCATAAATCGACATTTTCGGACTTACGAGGTATTTGAGATCGTCGATGCTTCCCGAATAAGAACCATCGATATGGATTTTCTGAGAGCATTCCTGTATGCGGGAATCAAAACAGAACAAAACCAGAAAATCGACATTTTCGGACGTACGAGGTATTGATATCGGGCCATATTCACACATTTGTCACAAACATCTTTATCACAATCCTGAATTGAAAATCGTAACGAACAAAGAATGCCAATCTTGATGCCCTGGGTTTGAAGAACCAACATTCCTCTGCAGCTATTTCCAGAATCGGATTTGGAATGATAATTTATTTTAGTCAAAATTAATGCATACATGTAACCTAATAAATTCATTGACTGACTGCACTTGATATCTTCGGAAAGACTTTCAAAAATTCTAGGTCCTAACACATTTGGTGACTTTCTAGAAGAATTATACTTCGCGAACGGTATATGCAGATGTGAGGACTCCATGAATTTGGTTATTTTAAGGAACATTTTTGTGGTTCGAGAAGCTGTATATGGACATCTCGAAAATGAATACTGAGGGTAGAGGCAGTATAAGATATTTCTTAAACAAGTCTCTACCGCTATGCTGTATGCTTGTTGTTCTTTATCGCCGATACTGAAAGTGTAACACTTGAAACTGATCCTGTGGTTTTCATAAATATATTTACATCTGCTCCAAAGATTTTGTTTGGGAATATCTGGTAGGCCGCTACACGGATAATTATTTTTCTGAGGTGCAAATGAAGATACATTTCGCAATATTTCAAAATGATTAAAAAATATTTAAAGCCGCCAAATACAGCAAAAACTTCCAACAAATTCAAAGTAGATAAATAAGTATCAGCTTGAATTAATTTTAGGTTAAACTCACAACAGTTTGTTCAATAAATAAGTAGCATCTTTGGGTTGACGTAGATCACATGCAGCTTGACAACCAGTTAAAAGATAGGTCGGGTAGGGGGATCCAGTTGCAGGATGTAATCCGCACGGGTATTATGTAAAAAACCTATAAGACGTAACAAAAACCTATGAAATGTCGTCTTACAGACTAGGTAGTTTTTAAGGTGCAAACAGTCATTCCACGTCTGCTCACTAGAATCGTTGTGAGCGTCCATCTAAGGAGGAATGGCTCAACTACACGCATTGTTGGTTGCATACGCTTTGTGAAGCCGAGTAGTCTATAGTTTTCATCTCTGAGAAGAAAGTTGGTTGAATAGCAAGATTGCATATGGATGATTGTGTGTAATTGGTCTGCATGTGTATAAAATCAATGATATTTGCTGTGCGAGAAAATCAAAAGTATATCTATTAGCTGTGCCCGACGGATTATTTATATGTTGTCCTTTCTGAAGACAGGTTATGTTCAAAGTTATAAATTACGTCAAAGACAAAACGCCCAGACAACAATGCTGGCTGAGGCAGACAACTTGCTGGCGTCTGTCAAGTTGACATTGCTTGACAAACATCCGAGTCGATTTTGAAGCTGTTGAATGGAGCGTGTCGAGGCACACTCAGCTGTGATTCTGTAACGCGCCCCAGGTAACACTCTGGAAGCCTGTTTGTTTAGCTTCGATAAGAAATCTGAACCTGTAGATCTTCAGGATGACTGGAAAAACGCTGGGCAGACGAAGTACGCCAGTGGATCGAACATCTCGTACAGCTGTATTTTCAATCCTAATGACTCTCCCTGCGGTAGCCACCACCGCTACCCCGTGCCGATCCTGCGGCTGATAACAAGCGACCCGCCCGCATTGGCCCACAGCACTCTGGATTTCAAACGCCAGTTCGGTCCGGTCATCGTTAGACCGACGGACGCTAGTTACTTGCCTCCTCCTGGATGTCAGGCCCTAGCTTTAATGGGATCCCAGGGGCGTGTATACAAGGAAATAGCGGTTGAGGGTTGATAACGGGAGTATTTGTAAGAAGTCAAAAGTAAAAATAGGTGATAAGGTTGTGGTGAGGTCGTCACTAGACCGACAGACTGGTTACGTCTTCCTTGACGCTAGGCCATCGATTCAACAAGCGCGGATCCAGGATCAGGTCTAAGGAGGGGCAAGTAGTGCGGGTTGCCTACTTATATATAGGCGATATAAACTTTCATCTGAAAGTAATTTTTTTGATGTGACAATGGCGACTCCTGTTGGGTGCCAGGGCATCGCCTATCGGGAGGGGCGAGTACACAAGAATATAGGGGCGGAGATAATTATTTGGCTCACATGCGTGTATGGATGACTTACAATTAGAAATATCACTGATGGAGTTTGCCTCTATCCGACAAACACCACAAATGACACACGCATACAAGTTACATTTACGAGGGCGGTTCAATAAGTACCGTGTTTGACGACAGAGGGCGTTCCTGAGGGAAGTTAATGTTATCATCGTTTGCTGCCATCTATCAGACGACGACGCAATAAATTTTAGACTGATTGATAGGTTAGTTTGGATTTGGCAGCCATTCGAGTAACACGTGTTTCGTGATTTTCGATAAGATGGAAAAAGAGCAGTATCGCTCGGTAATTCGCTGGATGGGAAAAAATGCGAGGAGATAAAAGCAAAGTTGGATGCTGTTTATGGAGGCACTTCGCCAACTATGACCACAGTTAGACATTGGTTCAACGTGGTTACCTGCAAGTCTATCTCTGTACCTCAGAGCCAGACTAGGTCAAGTCCATTTTTATCAAAAATGAGTTTTATGTATTAAGCTTATCATAATATTGTGAATTTTCATTTAATACTTGAAGCGCCTATCTACCTGTAATAATAAGGAGATTTTTTTTAAATTATGTTAAATAATAATAATATTACAGGTAATTACAAGAGATGTTGCATAACTAAATAATTACAGATGCAGGACGAATTTTTGCAATTGTATAACTAACGCGGTTTTTGTAACAGGACCTCAGGACTTTGCTTTATGCGGATCGCTGATTCGTGTTTAAAAATAAGTATGAAAATTTATACGAAATATTGCGTTAATGAGATCACAGAGACGTGTATATAAGGAAATTGATACCCTTAAAGGTAATTTCAAGAATTGAAAAAATCTGGTAACTCGTGAACGGTTAACAAGACATTGAGCAATGCGGGTGAATCCTGAAAGTACTCTACATGCAAAAGCCTGGATGAGACAGGCGATCTGGCCATATTGGACAACTGCAGCTTTGATTTCAAACGATAACTCTTCCATATAATCGCAAAGTCGTATGTCTATGGAAATAGGAGCTGCAAGTTGTTTATTAATATATGAGGATACACAAAAAAAGATAAGAGTCAGCGAAAGTGCTGAATACCGCTTAAAAATCAAAAGCTCTACCAGCAGAAGGCTATGCTGAAAGATAAAAGTTAAGGCGTGGACGGGCAGTCACAGTTCAAATTGTCGACAAAAAAACTTGTAAGTCTGTCAGGTCTGGTAACCCAGACATCAAACAATTTTAAGGAAAAAAAGGAAGGAAAGGAGAGAAGGAAGAACGAGAGCAAAGGGGAAGAAGAGAATCTTTTAGGATAGGCAGCGTTTAGGCATTGTTAAAATCACTTCACAGATTTTGATACGGTCTAAAAATATTGTTTCTTTTCTAAAGATTTTGTCAAAATGATCCAATTTTGGTTGTTCTAAGTTCACGAATTAATTATGATTACAGTGCGAGCCGCGGCCTGTTCTGCTTGCGAACTTGCTCGACTGTGTCGTTCACTGACTCGCGCAAAAGAGGGTTGCTGTGCGATTCCGTTAGGCTATAGCGCCACTGCGCCTGTTGGTTAATGTAGTCCTTTAGGTAAGGGACATCGAAGTCTCTATGCAGAGTTTCGTTAGAGACATACCATGGGGCGTCAGCAATAGTGCGTACCTGCATATTCCACATGTGTGTTTTGGCAATACAACACCAAGCCGCACATGCGTAAGTCATTGCTGGTCTTATGACCACCTTATCGAGTCGAATCTTGTTAATCAAAATTAATTTTCAACGTTTACATAATAATGGTTAAAGCTAATTTGGAATTAAGTTTTTAGCGCTTCTATATGATTCCGCCAAGTCATCCCTTTGTCCAGAATGACACCGAGATACTTAGCGGAGGATTCCCATGGTATAACCAAGTCCATTCATTGACACTTCAGAAGGAACGCCGCGCCGTTGTTTTGTACAGTAGATTGCCTGCGTTTTCGAGTGGTTAATTTTAATTAGCCACCGATCCGCCCAATATAATACTTCCTCCACTGCACTTTGCAGCCTGTCATGGACTAGGTCACCAGACCACGACTGAGTCACCAATGCAGTATCGTCAGCATAGAGATAGACTTCACAGCTGCTGGGGCTAGGGACGACATGAATGTACAGTTAGTAAAGGGTAGGTCCAACGACCGAACCCTGAGGGACGCCGAGTGTAATCAGCCGTGTTGTAGACAGGACATTGTCAATTTTGATCCGAAATTTCCTACCTTCAAGGAAGGATATCAGTAGTTTTATAAGCCAAAAAGGGAAGCCCTTTTGGATTAGCTTATACAGGAGACCCGCGTGCCACACCTTGTCAAATGCTTTTGAGACATCCAAAAGCAAGATGCCAGTACTTTCGTTAAGGGTAAATCCTCTGGTTACTCGTTCCACCAGTCTAACCGCCTGTAGCTCCGTACTATGTTCAGACCGAAAACCGAATTGCACGTCAGGAATATCATGGTGATCCGAAGAGAAATTCTCAAGGTGACGTAGAATCACCTTTTCAGCGAGCTTAGATGGAACTGATAGCAGACTAACGGGACGATAATCCTGGGGAATTATCGAACACACCTTCTTTGGAATTATTATAACTTCAGCGTTCGTCCACGCGAATCGGAAGTACTGGGTCTTTAGCATAGCATTGACTATTGACAGGAGATAAGGACTTCTGCGCCTTATTAGTGATTTGAACCTTCCCGGGTACTTTACGCACTTTAATATGACCTTGCATCTCTGCTTGTGGGCAATGCGGGATCTCGGGAGATTCTGCTGATGTTCTAAGCAGATCTTAGGTTGAAGAAGCTTCTGAAGAAGAATCTTCTGATGAAGAAAAATCACCAACGGTGGCGCGACTGTCACTGACGCCGTTGGACCTAAAATATCTCCTCACTGTCTTTCCATGGCATCGGCGAAAACCTCAACCTTTTCTTCTGTCCTGAAGACGATGCCTCCAGGGCCGAACTCCACGGCAATTATACTGTTTTTAGCTTTATTTGCGAGAGATTGTTTATTTTCAGGAGTCCTATTGACCCTAAAAATGCATAATTCCATACGCCCTTATACCGTTATATTATATTCGGCCCACCCCGTATCTAGAGCTGTCTGTCTGCCCATACGAGAGACGCGATGAATCACAGCTCACAGCTTTTAAGCAAATTGATTTCAAAAAGCACTTTACTACTATGAGTATACGTCGCGCTCGCTCGCGAGCTGCTTTTAGCGTTGCGGTTAATGTAAAACGGATGCTAGCCATCAGCTGAGTGAATTTGCATTTAACTGCTGCTGCGATTGCGTTAATTTATCCACATCGAATGGCTTTTTAAGATCTAATGCACGCAATAATGGATAGAACGAACGCTTATGACGCAATACTGGAGGAGAGCGCGCCATTCGTTTAAGGGTGTTTGCCAATCACTGCTGTATAAAGAAGCTAGGTGTGTCATTCCAAGGGTAATATTATATCTGATAGACTGGCAAAAAAAGACTGCTCATACAAAAATTCTAAGCCCAGAGCCCACATCGAAGCTGTCACAATTGAGCTAAGAATATGTGGGATTATAATGTTGAGCTGCTCGTTGGCTGAGGAATAAATTCCTCAGCTTTCCTAATGAGATAGTAGTAAAGACATTACCTGTAGTTGTCCAGAGAACAACTTCGGCTTGCCATAGATATTGCGACCGGACACTGGAAGCTAAAGAAACATCAACAACAACTCTGTAACATGAGATTGAGTGACATATCCTTATGTAGAGGCTGTGAACGCGATGATGGGACCGGCAAGCACATCCTAGAATGATAGGGGTCCTACCAATCCTAGAATTCAGTCTGGAGGAATGTTGGCCTTTGTTGGCCTTTTTGGCCAGCGTAAAGGAAATTACACCTTCCTCCTATACAGAATATGGAATACGTATCATGAAACCTGTCATGCCGACCGTTCTGTATCATTTTGGACTCCTTCATAAGCGTAGTTCTTATTTTTAAGAGAACTTCATCTACATTAAAAATATTTTATATCGCAGACGTTTTCTTTAAACCTCTTAAAAGAAAAAAAAGGTGAAATGATGTAGAGCAGTAGAGCAGTAGGCAGCTGCTTCTCGCGCTATCAATCAGAACCTACTGCCTTGTCCAGAAGTATTGAGCACCCCGAAAATATTTCACGTACGCTATAATGATAGACGAAAAGAAAAACTAATGGTTATACAAATATTTGTAGGTATCAAAACCGGTTTGTAAATAATTTCTTATCTCCTTACTTTCGTTAAAACACGTAGTTTTTTGGAGACTAGTCAGTTTTACCTTTTTAGTGCGTGTTCATCAGTTTGATGCTATCGCTCATTGTGAACAGTCAAGTGATTTAGTGCAATATTGATGATTTTATTTCGAGAATCTGAGTTCAACTCTTGTAATATGGCAAAAACGAATGAACTGAGCATTGAAAAACGTGCGAAAATACAGGTTCTCCATGAACAAGGGAAGTCCCAAGTAGACATTGCAAAAACAGTGAAGTGCTCGCGTCGATGTGTACAATACACTATCCAGCGATTCTCTCAGACCAGTTCACATAAAGATAGGCCTAGATCTGGCCGCAAACGGATCACTACAGATCGCGAAGACCGAATATTGACGAGAGAATCTTTGAAAAATCGGAAAAAAACTTCTTTGGTCCTCGCTGCCGAACTATCAGAGCAAATTAATAGACCGATTTCTACTCGAACTGTTCGCCGAAGGCTTCAAGAAGTTGGTCTAAATGGCCGCAAAGCTAGAAAGAAGCCATGGCTCTCAGACAAAAACAAAAAGGCTCGATATAAATGGGCTTTAAAATACAAAAGCTTCACTGAAGAGGATTGGTCAAATATTGTATGGTCAGACGAATCAAACTTTGAGGTACGTTGGTTAATTTGATGCAGTAACGAGGTGTAACAATAATTTTTGAAACAAAATGACAAGAAGAAAATATTCAACTAAGCAACTACTTAATGACATTTCTTCATTTTTCAGATTTTTGGTACACCTGGTGTGACATTTGTTCGTCGTCGAGTAGGAGAAGAATTCAATCAGGAGTGTGTGGTGCCTACTTTGAAACATGGTGGCGGTAGCGTAATGGTCTGGGGCTGCATGAGTGCTTCAGGAGTGGGAGAAATGTTCGTGTGTGAGGGTCGCATGGATGCCACAAAGTACATAAACGTACTCGAAAATGCTCTTTTGCCGTCGTTTACTGCACTTTATGGCGATACCAACATGAATGGCGTCAAATTTCAGCAGGACAATGCGCCTTGCCATAAAGCTGCACGGACAATGGCTTGGTTCAGAGAAAACTGCATCGAGCTTCTGGATTGGCCAGCCCAGTCACCAGACTTGAACCCGATTGAACATTTGTGGGGCTTATTGAAGCGCAAGATCAGGCGTCATACATTCAAGAATAAAGAAGACCTGAAGCGCCGTCTACGTGAGGAATGGAACGCTTTAACTTACGAAGAATGTAATAAACTTGTACGATCTTTACCTAAAAGAATTTCTGCCGTGATTAAGGCGAAGGGTGGTACCACAAAATATTGATTTTCTTTCAATACTAAGCCATATAAAGCTAGAAAAAATTGTGTGAATTTCTCCCAACTTAATGGTCCCCTAGAATTTAAAGATATCGAGCGTGCTCAATACTTTTGGCCAAGGCTCTGGTTTCAATTAACCCATGACGTGATGCCTAGGCAAAGTTATGCCGTGAGCCTTAATTTTGGAATAGAATTAAATGAAGTACAACAGGTAATCCTGATTAGGTTCTTTATCATCGAGCTTGCATGCGCAACGACTGCTACGTTGGAGGTCCTTCTATCCAGAGCAATATACTTTCGATGACCCACATACTGACTGAAGGCGAATCATCTATCAATCAGCAACACGGAAAAGATCAAAGGTCACTGTACACGGACTTGAAGGCAGATCCTATATTTGTAACGCACGATGGGCCTTACGTACAATTTCGATAAAACCTATCAAATACTACTACCAGAAAGAAAGTATTGAGAAAAAGCTAAAACATACAGACAGACGGTTAGAAAACTCAAGACGGGATAAGGTCAATAATTTAAATCTCAAGGTACAGTTTCAGGCTGAAGTAACTGCTATACAACACCTAATAAGGAAGGATACTGCAAATCAGACGCTCTAAAAAGATGAGACACGGGACACCGAGGGCACAGGGAAAATGAGCAGGCAGATGAACTAGCCCAAAAATATGCGGCTATAGGTCTGAGGCCTCAAAGAATACGCATAACAGTCCATAAAAGATTGGACCACGAAACAGTTCCTTGAACGGTAAAACGGCCAGTTACAGCAAATATGGCAAACAAGTTCATCAGAGAAAGAAATCCTGCGTTTAAAGAGGATCTGCTTGGATTTAATAGGAAGGCCATAAGGACTTTAGTGGGTCTCAGTGTCATCTAGATCGACATATGACGCTCTTGAGTTTAGCAGAAGAAGTCACATGCCGGTTTTGGAGAGAACATAAGGAAACCCCTGTACAATCTCTTGTGTCACTGCGAACTCCTGGCAAGGCCAAGGACCATAGAAAAGCTTTGTGTCAAGGTAATTGCATCTGATTTAAAGATAAAGTCCTTCAGATAGAGCCACATAGATTGCACTGGCATATAGGCTCGCAAAGTGCGGAACCGTTTACTGGAATCTGTAATTGTCGACCAATAGTCAACAGCATTTGATTGTTAGGGTACTATATTAATGGGATCAAAGCTTAACCGGCTCTAACCATTCCAGAGTTCGAGAAGCCTAATAGGGAAAGCATAGAGCTATGAGTACTTGTATGAAGTATGAAAATGGAATATATGTGTGTTTATGACTTTAGTTCTCTATTGATACATGTTTAAATCATTCTGCCTGACCAAACTCCCGTAAATAACATTTACAGGCTATCCTCTCTTTGTTGACTGGACTAAATAGTAGTAAGCTTGCAATCTCGAAAAAATCCGTGTCCGTATGAGCGTTAGAGTGCCATCGACACAAAGTAAGCGTTCGTTTTGAAAGGCTCTTCCGACCCGTGGAAGTTCGGTGGAAGTTCGCCGGCAACTCTCCTGGCCGAACCGGTATCACGAGAGCGCGAGAGCGTCCATTATAAAGTTTTCACGAGAAATTTAAATACACTTTACGGATTACTCTTATTGTTCTTAGAGCCGCTCGGCTGCCGGCTTGTACGCCGTCCTAGACCGGGCGGTAAAAGCATCCATCCACTCCGAGTAGAACAGGACGGGAACGTCGCTAACGTGCTCAGGGTCGGATCCATGAAGAACATCGTTGTATAAGAAGTGACACTGTTTTTAGATAACTCTTCATGGGTGACTGGTACATTCCCAGTATGTCCATCCGGAGGACCTGTAAAAACGTGGAGGAAATTTCGGAGTCCTATACAAATTCATGCATTCTGTAAGTCTAACCCAGAGTTTCCCAAACTTTTTTGTGTCGTAGACACACTTCCGTGTTGGGTAGACCCCCAACTTACCTGATATTGATTTCCTGTAAATTTCTAACTGTAGTGAAGTGTAGTGTTAAAAACTTAAAGTAAAAACACATGTTAATTTACACATTTATTAATTGAATTTAAATTAAAACTACTCAAAATAAAATTTTGTATCTGTTATGTAAAATATACGTAACATTAAATAAACAGGTGTCTGACCAATAAGTGCCCGCATTGGGAATAAGTGCCCGCATTGAAAAAAAAAATAAGAGGGATAAAATTAAAAACAAGTGAAAAATAATAAAAAAAAGGTTTTGGACTTAAAATAGTACAATAAGCGAGTTCGTTTATTAATTATAACATAAACGTATGTTCTACAATAATTTCACTGTTAGTTTCATTAAATTCCGCTTCTTATACGTTTAAGTTATCTAAAAATAGGCAAACAACTAACGAATTTTAGTGTGTACCTATCCTTGAATTTTCAGAATAATTTAAAAAAAAAAATATTTTCTATAAAGGGGGGTTCTTTAAAAAAATCAATGCGGGCACTTATTCCCAATGCGGGCATTTATTGGTCAGACACCAATAAACATAAAATAAACTATAAATAAAATAACATAAGCAATAAGTCAATATTTTTAGTGAGAAGGATGAACCTGATGCTTTAATAATACATTATCAACATTTGGCGTCAATTTTGTAAGGTTTAATCTTAAATCTCCTCGGCTAATGATGTCCAGTCTGTTTCTTTTTTTCGTTAGGAGATTGGTAAGAGCGCTGAACACCCTTTCCACTAGGTATGACGATGGAAAAGAAATTTAAAATTTCCTCGCTATATTCCATCATACGGGATAAGTAACGGGTATGTTGTTTTGCAGCCAGAATTACTGATATCCGTTTTTAAACTGAACCTTCAGTGTCCAGAAATTCTAAAATAGTCTCAAAAAGTGCAAAAAATCTTGTCAAACATAAGCCTTTCGACAGCCAGCGTACTTCAGTGTGAAGGAGTAATTGATGAAAGTGTTCGTCATTTTCTTCACACAACTGCGCAAATAACCGCGTATTCAACGCGTTGCTTCGGATTCGGTTTACGGCATCAATGACTAAATGAAGTGATTCATGCAATCTAACACTCAAATTTTTAGCAACTAAATGTTGTCGATGGATGACGCAATGTATTGCTAACACCCCTGACACATTTTGTTTTAAATAGCTTATAAATCCACGATAACGTCCAACCATGGCAGGTGCTCCATCTGTAGCTACTGATATTATACTTGATAAAGGAATTGCTTTTTCAATGAAGTAATCCTTCAAAACATGAAATATTGATTCACCTTTAGTGTCGGTTATCAAAGTTCTTGCGAAGAGCAGTTCTTCGTAGATTTCTTGATTCATAATAAAACGAACATATGCCAATAATAATGCTGCATTATCAGGTAAAGTTGACTCGTCCAGTTGTATAGAGAAATGGGTCGTTTGCAAATGAAGGGTACAGGTCCATAAGGAGCTAAGTCGCCAAATGTTTATTTCGTACAAAACAGAGTTTAACTTTTAAAACTAGTAATTGATAAATTCTTGATGGTTATTATGAATTCTGTTAATTAGATTAGTTATTTGGGTAATTATTGAGACACACACAAGAAATTAAACTTATATTGTCATTTATACAAAGTAGAACATAAGCATTAATTGGTCAAACCATCAAACATTATTGGCCTAAAGGGGCCAAGTCCAAAAAAAACAAGGTATACCGAAAAGTAGACAATAGTTATTAATATAAAATATACTTCTAGTTCTTGGACAGGTTATCGAAAAATTGTTTTGCTTCGTCACCACAGAATCGTTTTAAATCTTGTAGGTGTTTAAATTTTTTAGCCGTGATGGGTATCAAACCTAAAAATAATTTTGTTGTTTAAAAAAAATAGTATTTCAAGACATAAGTATTTTTTATACCTGAATAAGAATACGGAGGAAGTACAAATTCATTTTGCAATAGAACAGGTCCCTTTCGCTTAGTCTCTTTTCCCTTCACTATTGCTGACTCCCATGCTCCATTATAGGGCTCCCGGTAATACATTAGTCTATGATGTTCTTGATGTATTTCTAATTCTCGAATAGGACGGGAACGGAAAGGACATTTCTTCAAATAATCCGTTTTGGTATTGAAAAAATTTGTCCATGCTCGAAAGTAGGATTGATCTATTTCCACAACGTCAAATAGTGATGGTTTTGCACGAGCACTTCTAAAAATTTCTACCCAATCTGAAGGAATCTCGGCTCTTTGGTGGGAGTTTATTAAGCCCATATTTTTGTCCGGTTCCATGTAGGAATGCCCACGAATAGGAAAAGTAACTTTAACATAATCAAGTCTATGTGTATTGTGGACAATATAATGCCAAAAACGAAACATCGTGTAATTTTTATTTTGCCCTCCACACGAATATTTCAAGCGATCTTACTTGTAAATCGAGAAAATTCCATAAAAAGTCATTCAGCATTGAGCATACATCGTCGCTTCCCTTTTTGCCAAGCATAGACGTTCAGCTGACTCTTATAGTAAACATCGTTTGTTGTTGTGTTTGGGACACTGAGATTTTGTCCAAAATCCAGACAAATAGCTTCGTGAGTCACAGAGGTTCGACTTCGTTTCTTCGCAGCCCTTTTTCTACTGTAAAATACCTCAGCCTTTCTTTTGTGTACATCATTTTGTATTGTAATATGGCGTATTTCCTTTTGAAAGCGTTCTTTTTGAGCAATATCCATACTCTTTAAAACATCAGACTGAAGAGATTTTATTTTTATAAGAAACTGATCGCAAGAACAACATGTATCGGTCCTGGGATATCCAAAGGCTATGTTGAATTTTGTATTAAAGACTGTTCTGTACGACTCGTAAGATACTTTCATAGAAGGGTTCAACTCGCAAAACATTTTGAACATCTTTTTTATGTTTAAGTCTTCAGGTAAGAATAATTTTATACTATCCTTCACACTGTAGTGGCTTTTCCTGCCATTAAATGACTTTATATGTTCGTATATTGCTGCAAGAACGTGAGCATCAAATTTCCTAGGATGGGTTTTATTTTCTCCTCTTTTATCTTTTGGAGCGACTCCAGTCATTTTTAGTGAATTTTGTAGTATCTCTAATTTTTTTTTCTTTATTCCATGAACAGACATAAAAGCTTGTGTACAAATATTTATTTCCTGTAAGCTATTATCAGTTCTAAAACGTACCCTGTAAGAATATGCACTACTTCTCAAATTTGCTACGTCTTCATCTTTCCTATGCCTTCTTCGGCGAATGAGGAGTACCGTAATCAATCCACATAAGTAGGAGTACTGGTCATTAATAGAAGTCATTGCGTTAAAATTCTTGAGAATGGTTTTTCTTGCTTCTTCAGGTACATTTTGAAAACATTGTTTACGACAGTTACAGTTTGCACCTACCTCGTGGCTCTGCAGTCTAATCTTTTTCATGACATCTCTCATTCTGCCGTACTTTTTTCTCTTTTTTGATTCATTCTGTCTAGATACTACTTCACTCTCATTTCCGCTACTATTGTTCTCAGTATTCATTGTTATTTACTTTTAAATTACTTGAAAAACATTGAAAACACTAGCTACTCCGACTAATCTAACTCTAAACTGCGCGTATTAGATCGACATCTATCAGCTGTTTATATGGACTTTACCCTTTTAGGACCTGACTGATGCGGACTTGCCCCCTATTGGCGGTGTATGCGTAAATAAGAATTAGAATTTCACAGGCACTAAGCGCTTTTAGGACGTGTTCAAGTCGCTGACCACTTCTACGTTAAAATTGCTACAAGATGGCACCACTAGATCTATTTGTGTAAAATTACGACTTGCCCCCTTTTGGACCTGTACCCTTCAAATAATTACATAAGAAGCTTTCAATATCAGAACTCATTTCATCAATACGTCTTTCAACAGTATTGTTGCTTAAGGGGATTCTTTTAATGATATCAGATGCAGGTTTCTGTAAAACAGTTTTTAAAACTCTTCAACGGCTGGCAAAATTAACTTCTCTCCGATAGTATGCGGTTTTCCGGATTTTGCTATAAGTAACGAGATATTGTAAGACGCCCGCAAACCATCATCATTTCTTTGTGACGTCGAACCGAACATTCTGTCCAGTGTAGGTCTGTTCTGAAATTTATCTTTGAGTGTTTGAAAGTATTTCAAATCTTTCTCTGTTTATCAGGGTGGCATCTTCTCAGATGATCTTGCAGTTTAGATGGTTTCATAGCGTCATTGCCCAAAACTTTGTTGCATAAAAGGCACATAGGCGATTGTTTGTCCGGCAATGATGGAATGAAGCCAAATTTCAAATAATCAACACTGTACTGTCTACATTTCTTTTTAGATTCGGACATGGCATCAGTCATCTGTGGGCAAAATTAAATTATTTAAATAAGACAGAAAATCCAGCAGCTGTATATTAAAAATATTTTTTGATTTTTCCGAAAACATTCCATAATTCGAACATCTTGCAACAATTAGCTCGAATTACGGAGATTGCACTGTAATTATATTACCGATTGCTAAAACTTTCAAAAAGAAACTATTGAGGAGTACTCGTGTAATTTTGCATGATTGAATATTTAACTACTAATAATTAAAGTCATGATTGGCGTAATTTATCTATCTTTGCTAACTGCGAGTACAAAACTAAAATTTAATAAAAAATAATGTACTTACTTTTCTCCAGCACTCTCAAAAAAAATAACAACAACAATAATTTGTGTGATATACTATCTGTTTATATTTTTCAAAATATTTTCTTAGCACTTTCCTTTTCAAAATTCAGGAAACGAATAAACGTATTTGTCCCACATTCGTATTTATAGAGTGACGAATTGAACAAGTCAGTGCAAGGTAGCGAAGCTCTGAGACTGCGACTCTCAGGTTTTTACAACTTCAAAATGTATTGCGCCCACAAAGCGAATACCAACATCCTACAACTTACACAATTTTATAAACATATATAATACATTTTTTACTTCATAGGTACTTTTATAAATAATGTACGTATATATGCTTTGATATTATAAGATAGTATGATGTAAGTAAATAGGTACTATCAGTGTATGTGTTGAGATCCACTATCGTGGACCCCCAAATTTTTTTTCGCTGACGTAGACCCCTTGCAGGTTGTCATAGACCCCAGGGGTTGCTGTAGACCACTTTGGGAATCAATGGTCTAACCGATCAATGATGTTGACTTAAAAAATGGATATAGCTAGTAGCTTGTTGCATTGTTCCACAATGCTAGGTGATTTTTTTTTATACTCCAACTACCACGAAGGCCTAAGGCCCAAGCACCCATTGAGTACCGTGGGGCTATAGGGGGATACATGGGAAAGGGGGAACGCCACACGGACTCTGGCGAGGTAACACGTGTGCATGCAACATGCACACTTTCCGGCTCCGCCTACGAGATCCGCCGGGCGGTACCTCCGCGTTCGACAGTCAGAGACCGTCTACCACCTACGGACAATCACAACATCCATAGCCAAGAGAAAAATTTCTCCTGGGACGGGACTCTAACCCGCACAGCGCACGGCGACTGATCAGGAGACAGAAGAGTCTACTACTGCAGCCACCGCTGCTGCCTAGCTATCATTCTGGATAGTATTGAGAGAACACCATGTCTCGCTTGGGTATTCCAAGGCGCTGGGAATACAGAAGAACGTCTTTTCCGAAGTAGTATGGCAACTTAGGGCATCTCAGCCAGCCAGAGTCGAAGGACTATTTATATTTCTTTATCGAAGCAACATAAGGTCGGGACGAAACCGGCTTGGATCTCGCATGTAAACGCTAGAAGAGCAGTTCCTGATGCATACTCTGCATGCCGCTGTGAGACCCTGGGACATTATGGGCTAACAATATCGAAGTCCAGCACTTTGAATCCTCAGGACATTAAGTACCTGGGACCTAAGATCACCCTTTGACATCAGGACGAGCCTAAGACATACGGAAATGTAAAAAAACTTTATGGATTGCATGTGCAGTTTTCTCATCTTTGAGGACTTAGTGACCCGTATTTGTTTTAGATTGAAACTGTAATCACCATAATCGGCATAGAAAAAAACATCTTTATTGTGAGCAAGCCTGCATGGAACTAAAGACTGCTTGCACCAAGATAATGGATGCAATGAATATCACCAACGGCTGGGTCATGTCGTTAGTGAAAACTGATCATCTCTGTACGCCTGATAAGAGCTTATCTGGCATATATGTTCCGTGTCCCTTACTAGTAAAATGATTAAATTTTCAGCTTGATTCGTCAACTGACTGCAGAAACTGCAAAATTATTAAATAAGTAAATAGAAAATTGTTGAAGGAATAATGGGTAGGATCTGAAGGAGCAACAGCGTATATGTATAGGTAAGCTGTCCTTTCGGAATCTAGAGATGGCTTTTTGCGAGTATACCAAGCGCAGATATTCACCATTGTAATGATTGGATCCTCAGTGAAGCCATAGCCTAGAAGCCCTGAGGACAGTGACACCTTTAAGAACGAGACAAACTTTAGTCCTTTATTGCCCTTCAGGATTTACGCTTCCTGGCATAGTGAAGTGTCGAATAACTGGGATAGCCAAACGTTCTGGCAAAGCCAGAGCTTAAGTTTTCCTACCAGTACCTGCCAGGACAATAGTACTATATAGGGAACTGGAACAAGCATAGGGATAGCGACAGAGAGCGATAATATGACGGCTTTATGGCAACAGTTTAAAAATAAGCTTGCTGGAGATTACAGTGGAGAGCATTCATACTCAATATGTCGTACCCTCCCTATGTACTTCAGGGTGCAGAATCTAAATCTCGGCACAGATTCCGCCTTAAGTAGCTAGTTTTCCTACAGTATTCCAGTATTTTTCGGCTTTCAGCCATCAACGTCGTTCAGCCAGTCGCTACTTAAAATCGAAGCAAAAGTCTGAGTTCGTAACTACGAACACAACTGTGTTCGTAGAATTTCACCAGGTGAGATAAAGTTCCTTGCGGTACTCCATGGGGTACAGGATGTTGGTATTGGCACATATTCCGCCTCAGGTAGCTACTTTTCCTGGAGCATTCCGGTGCTTTTCGGCTTTCAGCCATCACCATCGGTCAGCCAGTCTCTCTACTTAAAATCGAAAGCATGTCAAAAGTCTGAGCTCGTAAATGTTGCCTGCTCCGGGAAGTAGTAGTCGAAAGGTGAGGGGGTAGTGTTGCAGAGTAGCGAGGGGGCAGAGGGGTGTCGCTGTCGGGAAGATGAAAGCCGTTTCGTGTTGGAAAGTGTCCGCCTCGGTCAAGATGTCAGCCGGAGCCGAGGAGATGCTTTTAAAACACACTTAGGTGCCGGGCTACGATGCTTCCAGGGAGGGTAGGGGTGGGTGAGTGTGGGGGTGGAGACCCACCCTCCTAAAAGCATCCCCGGTAATCCTTTCGAGCGACATACACAGCACGGGATGCGCTGTTGATGGAAAAACTTCGTTTCAATTAGGGAGGACGGGATGGTGATTTCTAATGTCAGTGAATTGCTGATGGTACTGAAAGTACATTTTTGTTCAGGGGTGCACAAGCTGTAAAGAATCCAAATAACGCATCATTACCTAACTGTCGTATATTAAAAATTTGCTTTTTTGCATCGTGTTTATGGACAATTTTCAGAAGAATTTATGGAACAAAAAGCCATCTGATGGTAAAAATAGACACTACAAGAATTATACAAAAGCAAAATACCAAATCAAAACATATTTCAGTGGTAGCCTTTTTGATATACAGTGAAAGCTCCCATAAGCGGACACTCACGGTTTCGTAACTTTTGTCCGCTTATGGGAGGTGTCCGTTTAAAAGAGAGTATGTAAGTATAGAGTATAAATAACGGGGTATATAATCATGAGGAAATGAGGTATTATAATCATGAGAAAAATGAAACAGAAACTCGCCACATTTTTAAAGTATGTATTTATGCTATATATCTATATAATATATGTACATATACGGATACAAAAACATAAATGCTTCAATACATGGTACGAGAATTTAAAAAAAACATTATTCTTTAGCTTGTTGAAAAAAGTTTAAAATGTTTGTCTGACGAAATTTCACCATCTTTTGCTGAAGGAGACAATTTTCGTAATAACTTTCTAAATTTTTCAAATGTTGAAATGCAGTGAAATCATCTTTAGCAAATATTTTCAATATAGAAATATGATTTAGAGCTTCCCCATATGAATTTATCGTTTTTGAACCGCTTAGTGAGTCCACCAGTTCCACTTCTTCTTCTGAGTCGTTTGGACTACCATATTCAAGTTGGCCTGGGCTTTCTACATCCAAATTCGAAAAGTTGCCAATGGCATTTTCTTCTGTTGTTATGTTATTGTCTATGGCCAGGAAATCATCTACTTTCTGGGGATCTGCTACTCCTAAATGTTTGGCATGTCGCAGTACCTGAGCAAGTGTCGCTAAGGGCAGATCGTCTTCAGCATCGCAATAATTTTGCTCTGCAAATTCTGAGCTACATTCACTTTTTCTGAATCCAGCTTTGCCAAAACAGTTTTTAATTGTAGAGGAATTTACTTTATTCCATGCTGTTTTTATAAAATACAAAGCTTCTAACACATTGATAGACTTTGTAAGCTCAGATAAGCTTTGACCATCGTCAATTTTTGTTAAAATATGTTTTAAAATCAAGTGCCGATAATAAAATTTAAAGTTCTGTATGACACCTTGATCCATGGGCTGACAAACAGAAGTTGTGTTTGGCGGTAAAAATATAATTTTCACATTTTTCATTTTCATATCACGAGGATGAGAGCATGCATTGTCTAAAAATAAAAGAACTTGCCTTTTTTGGATTCTCATTTTCCGGTCGAATTCGACTAACCACTCAGACATTATTTCTCGGGTCATCCATGCCTTTTTGTTGGATTTCCAAGTCGCTGGTAGATCCTTAATAGCAACGTTTTTTAAAGCACGGGGACGAGCCGCTTTCCCGATCACAATCAAATCGCATTTTTCACCGGCCATATTTGCACAGAATGAAATGGTTAGTCTATCTTTAGACAACTTTCCACCCACACATGTTTCTCCTTTAAAGGACAGAGTTTTGTCGGGCAATGCGCGAAAAAAAAGTCCACTCTCATCTACGTTGTACACATCTTCTGGTTTGTAGCCAAGCAACATGGACGGAAGTTTCTCCAAAAATTGTGACACATCAACTTAATCTACTGCAGCAGCTTCGCCAGATATGCATTTGAAACTCACACTATGTCTCTTGCGCCACTTTTGCAGCCACCCGTCGGACGCACTGAAATTATTATAGCCCAAAGTAGTGGCGATTTCTTTAGCTTTCATTTTCACTAACGGCCCTGAGATTGGAATGTTCTGACTTCTAGCTTTCACAAACCACTCAAAACATGTTTTGTCTATAGCAAAACCTTCCTTTATTAAAAAATCCTTCTTTTGATTTATATTAGTTCCTGATTGCCATTTACTCCTGATATCTTCCTTATTTTTGGCAATTTCAGCTGCTTGCGTTTTCCCAATATTAAACCTCTTTGCCAAATGACGAACTGAAACACTTTCTCTGTCTAATACGTTAACAACTTCCTTCTTTTCCTTTAACGAGAGCATCCTTTTTTTTGGTGCCATTTTACAGTTACAATAATAAAATACGTAACTCAATCAACTACGAATTTGCCTGAACTGAAGACAAGCCACAAGATTACATACAGGCTACCCAATGAAATGCGTAAATGGGGAATCACCTAATATAAATCGGGGAATTACCGAATTTTATGTATGTAGATATGTGCATTGCAATAAGCGGAACTAAAAAGTCGTCCGGGTATTAGAGTTTCGCGTCCGCTTATGGGAGATTTTTTGATCACATACAGGAAAATCTAGTGTCCGCGTCCGTTTATAAGAGCGTCCGTTTATCGGAATGCATTTAACATTGAAAATTGATGGCTGAAATTCGGTTCCAGGAACTTTGTCCGGTTAAAAGAGATGTCCGCTTATAGGAGCTGTCCGCAAGGAGAGCTTTCACTGTACATTATTATAAGTTGCAGAGCTTACACCATATATGTACCTAAATCATACCTTCTATTGAACTTATTCACTTACTACTTACGTCGAAAACAATATTCTAATACCTAAATCATGATTAAGGCAATAGTTAAAAATTTCTATTTAAATTGGCCATCTGAGCAAAATAAGAGGGCATATGTGGAACACTTTCTGACATTACAATGAATGATACCAAAAAAAGCCTTTGCAAGCAAATTGCTCTATTCAATCCAGTTGGAAAATTTTTGTTAAGAAGATGTTATTGCTGCCTAAAGGAATGACTGGTTCAATTTATCTTAAACATTTCATTCCTTTATAAACGGAAGACGGATGACGCGACAACCAAGGCAGAAACAACAAACCAGTTCACATAGAGAATACAAGAACTTATAAAAACATGGAATCATTTTCTCAATAATCCTTAAGCTTCCTTATAATTTATCAAATATTCCTTAAGTATAATAAAAGGATCCGAATTGTCTTATTTGATACTATTCGTTATTTGTTTGTCTGGGCGGTCCCTAGGACCTTTGCCCATTAGTCACTGTCTAATGTACGTTAGTCGTATCTGTGAGTCCTGGTTGCCCAGAAACTAGGCAGTGTCAAGGAAAAGGAGAAAGGGAAAGAGAAGAAAAAAGGAGAAGAGCAGAGAAAAACAGAAGTGTTTAGTTCAAGAGGAAACACCTAGGCCTTTTGACTTGGCACATGGATTAATTTTGAGGTGAACTAAACAAATTTTGATTCGGTTTTGTTAGAGTGTAATTTTAAGTTTCCGCTAATTTTTGGTTACAGTGCGAGCCGTAGCCTTGAATGTTTACGAACGTGCTCCTCTGTGTAGTCCACTGAGCCGCGCAACAGAGGGTTGCTGTGCGATTCCGCTTGACTATAACGTCGCCGCGCCTGAAGCTTGACATAATCCCTCAAGTAAGGAATGTCAAGGTCTCTGTTTGAGACATACCATGGATCGTTGCAAATTGTTCGCAAAGTTCTACTTAGCAGTACTTGAAGACTTTGCATGTGTATCTTGGCAAGAAACACCAAGCCGCACATGCATAAGTAATGGCTGGTCTAATAATCATTTTATATAGGCGAACTTTGTTTATCAAACTCACTTTGGAGGATCTACATAACAAATGATATTGTTGCCGAAACGCAATTTGGAATTTTGTTTTCAAGGCTGCTGTATGTTTTTGGCAGGTCATGCCTTTATCAAGGTTGACACCGAGGTACTTGGCAGAATTTGTCCATGGTACATGATTGCGGTCTACAGAAACCTCTGCTGGGGGGCCGCGACGTTTTTTGGTACAATAAATAGCCTGCGTTTTCAAATGATTAATTTTAATCAGCCACCGTTCCGCCCACTCTAGTACTTCTTCCACCACACTCTGCAACCAATCGTGAACCAGATTACCAGTACACGACTGGACGACAAGTGTAGTGTCGTCAGCATCGAGGTAGACTTCACAGTTGTTGAGGCAAGGGACATCATGGATAAAAAGCGAATAAAGGATTGGTCCTAGGACGGAAGTCTTATTTGGTATTGACATTGTTAGGCTTCAACTTCTATGTCAGTCCGAGACACTAGACACACACTTAGTAACATATCTCAGAAATGGAGTAGATCTGATTCTTCCAACTCTTATGCATTATCGCCAGCTAATGCTAAAGAAAGAAATTAGTTTGCCCTTTCTCAAAACAAGATGACAAAAATTAGCTGAATTCTTCGCAGATGATACTACTGCTTTATTTCTTGCTCTTTACTTCGTACGCCACTGGGCGAGGAAATATTGTAATCAAGAAAAATTTCGAAAATCAGATATATATATATATATATAGGTGAAAAATTAAAGCTTCTGCCTTTTGTTGGGTACTTCGACAAGATTTAAGCAAAGAGGACTCTTTATACTTTTTTTAATTCTCTCTAGCTTTCAATGGACTTTGCCATCATCATCAGGAGCTGCAATTACAATGATAACAGTAGCAACAAAGGTGTAAAATGAATTTAAATTGACTCAACTTACAGTAGTATGTGAGGATGTTGCTAATTGTTGTTTACGTATAAAGAGTCCTCTTTGCTTAAATCTTGTCGAAGTACCCAACAAAAGGCAGAAGCTTTAATTTTTCACCTAACTGGTCTAGACGACAATGACCACGTCTCAAGTTATATATATATATATATATATATATATATATAAAAATAGGAAAATAATGGGCAAAATCCGCAAAAGGCAGGGAAGTGGATTCGAGCAAAATATAGGATAGGTAACCCGAGCGATACGTATTTCTGCTGGTTGGCTTCATCAGACCCGAAATGAATGCACATATGCAACTACAAAAGTAGAAACACATGCCCATACATCCGGATACGGGTGTAACCTGAGGGAACGAAGATTGAGAGGGTAAAAATGACACACGAAGTCCACAACAAGAGTCAACCTACACATTGTAGTATAAAATGGGTAGAAGACCTCGAATTTTCAAGGCGACATGTAACCACAACCACGCGACCGGTTAAAGCCACATGCTGTGGTACTTCAAGCCCAAAGGATCTACAAAGAGAAAATGATCATGCGGAGAAAGGTGTATAACAAAAAATAGGAAAATAATGGGCAAAATCCGCAAAAAGCAGGCAAGTGGATTAGCAGAAAATAGGAATCATTTCGGGCTTGATGAAGCCAACCAGCAGAAATACGTATCGCTCGGGTTACCTATCCTATTTGCTGCTTGATCCACTTTTCTGCTTTTTGCCCATTATTTTCCTATTTTTTGTTATTTACCTTTCACCGCATGATCATTTACTCTTTATATATATATATATCCTTTAATTTCTTTGGGTAGAAGGCAAAGTATTGCAAAAGTACACTCTTATACCTTAAACTCTCAAGCTTTCGAAGATCTGTCTTCATCGTCTGGAGTAAGTCGGCGAGATTGTTGCTGAAATTGTTTTTAAAGCAACAGTGAAGGGAACACATAGTCGACGAATAAACAACTTGACTGATGAGGTTCGATTAGGACGGAATTATTTCATTATTAAATGGTAAATCATTTTAAAAGGTTTTTTTTTATAAAAATAGCGTTGATTGATTTTGGAAGAAATTTGGATATTTTAAAACTATCAAATATTGAAAACTTCCCCGAGATTTCATCTCTTTTTCCACTGATAACCTCTACATTATCCAACATGTGACTAACCTCGGTCGGTCGGCATATTTTTGAATTCCCCTTTCGATTTAAAACAAATGATCTCTCTTCAATTGTTTGCCTTCGATGCGCCCTTTTTGAGTAAAAAATAAAAACCGTTCTATTGTCCTAGAAAATTAATGTAATAATTGAAGAATGCAATTTAGCAATAAAGATCTAGGATATAAGGTCTATGGCGCTTTATTACTTTGATAGGGTCTAACTGATGACTGCGTTGCGTGGGAAGTGTAGCGCCAACCACTTGACGCTGTTTTTTGATCAGTATGATATATTTTTCACATTAACACCCTAGGAACAAGACAGTGGCCATACCGCTGTCGACGAATAGTCACGCATTTAGTTAGAATGAGTTGGAATTTTCACCATAGGCAATGAACGGTAAGAAAATTGAGAGTTACTATTCTTATTAGGTATCAGACCAATGACGTCTTACCCAAATAGACCTGGAACGTTTACAAAAGTTCTTCCACCGCAACTATCACTCTTTTTTGCGATGTCGCCAAATAAGTTGGCCCCACGGTCGTGCTGACATTGGCCCCATGGTATCCACAACTAGCCAAATGACCTATTTCTGTTACAAAAAGGTTCTTCTAGAAGAAATTTATGTATATTCTTATATACCTATAATAATTTATAGAACAAGTGAACAATACGCGAATTTCAATACAAATCGGGGTATAATACAAACCAGAGTATTTTCTGCATATTTGCGATTAACGTTTAAATACGGCAACGCTGCACTTGGTTGTAGTAACCTTGCAGTTGAGTGTCATTTTTATTTTGTTTGAAATTCCCTTTTATCCGTGTGCTATACGTTTGATTTTCTCGTATTTTTAAGTGTTCTTTAGACTTTTATTAAATTTTGGTGAGATAAAAGTGTTTTTGAGTAAGGTTGAGGATGGCAAAGCAGGAAGTGAAGGGATATCTTTCCACTGGTAAGATTATGTTTACGATTCTACTCATTGGCGTGGCGTGCGTCATTTTCCCAATGCACTGCGTATTTTATATTTTCTTACATGTGTAAAGACGGTAAAAAATATATATAAATTTTTTGACAAAACGACAGGCATACATAATAAAACAATAAGAAATCTAATAACACTTTTAGTTAATGGAACATAATACCTGTATATCACTCTATATTATAGAGTGATACCCTCCAAGGTATTTGATTATTTTGGAGATCAATCGACAAAGGTCTTTGTGCCATACACCCCATAAATGATTTTACGGTAATTGTCCATAGACTGTGTTTCTGTTTTCTGATCATTGCAAGACCGTCCTAATAAATTACCATTGGAGCATTAACTAATTCATCTCACTTATATCTAGTTAAAGAAATATGAATAATTGATAACGTTATACAATGTTTCATTGATGTTTATATTTTGCATGTAGGGAACATGCTATTGCTTCCTGTTTCTTGTGAACAACTTTTTGTAAGTTGAAATTGTACTACTACTCACAAGTTGTTTTCTGTGGTTTTGTATATTTATAGTTAATTACTCATTGCATGGACTCGGTGTAAATTATATATATATATTTTTTTTGAGACGTGGTCATTGTCGTCTAGACCAGTTAGGTGAAAAATGAAAGCTTCCGCTTTTTGTTGGGTACTTCGACAAAAATTTTAAGCACAGAGGACTCTTTATCCTTTTTTATTTTTTATTCTCTCTAGCTTTCAATGGACTTTGCCATCATCATCAGGAGCTGCAATTACATTGATAACAGTAGCAACAATAGTGTAAAATGAATTTAAATTAACTTAACTTACAGTAGTATGTGAGGATGTTGCTAATTGTTGTTTACGTTCAGGATGAGGGAAACACCCAGTAACATGGTGAAAGCTGGATAAATGGTACAATGGTCAAAATATACACAACTGTGTGACAAGAACAAGTTAAAAACAGATTACATTTTTTTTTATTTTTTAGAACATGAAAGCATTACATCGTGAAGCCACTTGATGATTGCACAAAATGGTGGGCATGGAATAATGAGTAAATTGAACCCTTTGACAGATGGCCGAAGGCTGTCAGTGTGTGTAGAATGAAAGAATTATTTTGTGGGCGTGTGCTACGTTGCCAAATCACTTCAGATGATGTGATTTTCAAAATGTGTTATGTAAGAAATTGTCAAACTGACCAGAGGCAGTTGGATTGACTATACTTTATTAATGGGCAATTAAATTAACAATTATTATTAAATCGCGAGGAAAAAATTATTAAAATTTGAATGGAATGAAGTTTATTGGTGGAATAGACCAAGAAACAGATTCCATTTATGGTTGTGAAGAGTCAAAATTTGGGGAGATGTGTAAGTGCTCCAATTTTTCGCAGTTTAGCAAATATGAGTAAATGACACTCAGTTGCTTAACAACTGTCTTTTTATTGATACAGTTGTTATTCATGAAAATGTGGGACATTTCCAGGAATAAACGTTTGGATAGGTGTTCTCCTTTATCGAGAACTTTGATACTTGTGTAGTTCATAGAGTGCCCTGTTGTGTTAACATGAGATGATAGAGCACATCTTTCAGGATGAAGCCTAGAATCACTTTTGTGTGATGTAATCCTTTCTTTAAGAGATCTGGAGGTCTGACCTATGTATATTTGGTTGCCATTGTTGCAATTGATAGAGTAGACTATGTTGGTTAAGCCAAGCAGCGGGACTCTGTCTTTCATTTTTGAAAAAATGCAGTTTATAGTGAGGACGGATTTACAAGCAATTCGAAAGTTCAACGGACTGCATAATCTGATCAGCTTAGGGGTCAGTTCCTTGATATAGGGTAGGACAGCAAAGCCAGGTCTGGAATTTGGGATGCTGGTTGTACTGTTTGAATTGGTGTTGTTGTTTATATATACCCTACTAATATCATAAATGCGAAAGTATGCATGGATGGATGTATGTTTGTTCCTCAATCACGCCAGAATGGATGAATGGATCAGAATGAAACTTGACACATAGATAGATTATAGCCTGGAATAGCACATAGGCTACATTTTATCCCGGGAAGGAACTTGGAAATATCTATTTTAAGAGTTACAGTCAAAACTGCTCAAATCTCAGTTGACCATGACGCGGCGAAATGTCAACCTGACACCCTCAGCTGTTCGTTCGATTTCCGCCGCGGCTTATCGAGATTATTTTATGGTAAAATCCTTATATGGAGCAGATGGAACGTATCCTACTAATCATAATAGTGTAAATGCGAACAAACTGATGTGTCTTTACTCAGTTACGCCAAAATTGCTGAAAGGATATTCAGAGATAGATTGTAGCCTGGAATAGCACATAAGTTACTTTTGACCTTGGGGAGCGAAGGTAGAGTAAGGGATTTTGCTTTATTTATATCATTGGTAATGCCAGGACAATTTCCGGGGGAACCACACTGAAGAGCATGGAGAGGGTAGTACATGAGTTCGGTTTATGTGCATGTATGATTCGTAGGAACAATTCTCCGGATTAAATGTTGAAGAGCGCGGGGTGAGGGGCAGGAAAGCTTGAGAAAGCGGGTATATTTTTTGTGGACTCATTTCCTATTAAGAATGACAAGAAAATTTTATTTTGCATTGATTGATCACCATATAAAATATGTAAACCATCAAATAAACATTTTCTTAAGTAGGTATTTACTGTGTTTTATTACTTCTATATTGGGGTCTAGTACCTACCACAAAAGGCACACATTTTGCTATTTTTAAACACACTTCATTTTTTGCATTGATGGCCGATGATTAGAAGTTTGACGAGCGGGGGGAGGGGAGGTTTTTTTTTGTTGGAGACACCACGACCAAAAAGAGGGGCATCTTTATGTCAGGAACAATAGGACAGAGTCCGAAAGTGGGACGTACGGTTACCTTAATAATTGTTTACCTACAAGAAAGACGATTTTTGTACCTCCAATATACTGAGAACTTTATCGGCTTTTATAGCCCTTTATGGCCCACATTGTGATACGCCTGTGGTGGGAATTCCGTAGTTGACCTTGGGGCCAATTTCATAAAATTAAGAATGAACGTTAGTATCTCCCGCCAATGAGGTTCACAAGCGGCGGACTTATGAATGACTTGCAGGGTCTATTGGATAAGACGTCATTGTATCAGACATAGAAAAGTATCCATGCTTTCTGCGATCACATATTCATTATAAACCTTGACTGACAAGAAAAAATTGACTTGAAAGCCATCGAAAAGATCGCTTTTGATAAACCTCGTAATGAACGTATTTCCGTGGAATCACATGGCGACGAGGCGGCGGTTGGTTGAATGAACCGTGGATCGCGGAATGAAAAGGGGGAAGGCAGACAAGGGGGTGGCGACCCCCTGCTTCCCAACCCCTGCCTCCCCCGAAGCGTAGCAGGCGTCGGCGATGCTCAGCTGTTCGGCATCGTCTGGCGTGGAGGCGGCAAGCCGACCTTCACCCACTGCTCTCAAAAACGACGGAGGCGGCACGGCTGCCACGGAGGCGGCGGATGCTCGGATGAATGCACTAGGTCGACAAACAGGTCAAGGACATCACTATACTATGTTTTGATTCCACTGGAGTCGCCTGAATAATACAGATCGAGGTCAGGGTTCAATGACCGATGCATAGGTCATCTAATGGGAGCTGTCAAGTATACATCCGCGCTGCTTACTAAGGTTAACTGGTGAATGGCTCATCTCTGACGGACAGTCTCGGGGCCCTTTTGCATCGACGGCAATCTAGCTCTCTTCTACCGCTATGTCAAGGGGCCTTGCTCCTCAAAGCTCTTATCCATGATGCTGCCGCGTGATGTGTCCGCCAGACAGACCCGCCTGACCTCGGACTCGCATCCTAACCGACCACCCTTTTGTCCCTAGGAGATCGAGATTGTGTTTTGTCTTACTAACCTTAGGCAGTTCAAAATCGGATTAACAAAGTTTCTAATCCGAAGATAGAATTCATAGCATTAATATATGTAACTGATATAGTTTCCCAGGATACAATTGTCTGGTTTTTGTTGTGTCTGTTTTATTTGCATGATAATCATACTTTACATATAATGATTATTAACGTGCTATTGTAGACTTCAATGCATTTTATTAACAAAATTAACAAACAAACGCTTACGGTCTAGTTATAAAGAATGACTGTGAAGAAATTATGTACAATAATCTAGTTAAAACGCTAACTAGGTGACATTTATGCAGTTCCGTAATAAAGGAAAATCTTATTTTGCATATTATACTCAATTAACTTTAAATTTGAAATGATGTCTGTACATACAGTAATGGACAAAAGTATATAGACAAGTTAATATTGTGCTGTATTTCTTTTTTAACTTGTTTTATTAATACGCCAACCTGTATAGATACTTCACTTATACATAAATAAATTCATTAGACTCTCTTCAATAAAAAATTAATTGAAAAAACTGGAACTATGAAGGACAAAAATATATAGACAAAGCAAAACAATTATAGAAAGAAGAAGCAAAGTTCATTGAATTATAGAAAACCAACCATGTTTGTGTTAATATTTTTGTCAATCACCGCCTGGAATCGTCTCGGCATAGATTGTAGAAGTTTCTTGATATAAGACTCATCAATCTGTCTCCACTTTTGCTCTAAAGCGGTAAAAAGTTCATCCTTGTTTGAATAATTTTTATCTCGTATTTGCTTATCTAAGTATTCCCATAGACTTTCAATGGGGTTTATATCGGGAGAATGTGAAGGCCATTTGAGAACTGGTATTTTTTCATCCAGAAAGAATTTCTTTGCGATATTTGAAGTGTGCTTCGGGTCATTATCTTGCTGGAAGATTGATCTTAAGGGCATATTGTCTTCCATGTAGGGTAACATGACATGCTTTAGTATGTCTGTGTATACAAACTTATCCATAATGCCATCTATTCTATGTAAAGGTCCCATCCCAAACAGTTGACAAAGTGTACTTGGGGTTCAATCTTTGTCCACTAGAACATCTAACGTAATGGACACCATCTGAACTTGGATTCGTCACTGAAACATACCGTCTTCCAGTCACAGATGCTCCAATCAAAATGCCTCGAGATTAGCGGCTTCTTACTTGGGTGACGTGCAAATAACTTCAAATCATTTAATCTTCTACTTATACTTTTCGTAGAAACACTGACAATTCCTTTTGTCTCGATTTCGGCTTGTATTTGTCTTGGGGTTTTAAACGGATCTTTGAACGAAATTACTTTTAGTATTCTAACAGATCTAGCATTTAGTTTTCTAGGCCGACCACTGCTCTTAGAGGCTTCCAAGATACCTTTTTGTTTATATTTGTTCAATATTGCTTTTGCTTTATGCTTCAGCTTCAAATTTTTGGCAATGTCGACTTGACGTTGACCATCTTTCAATGATCTTAGTTTTCACATCGAAAGAAATTTCTGGACCACGCGGCATGGTTTTAAAATCACTCAACTCGTTCCTCAATACTTGATG
The DNA here is from genome assembly GCA_963669975.1 of Acanthoscelides obtectus. Lineage (NCBI taxonomy): Eukaryota > Metazoa > Arthropoda > Insecta > Coleoptera > Chrysomelidae > Acanthoscelides > Acanthoscelides obtectus. The sequence goes on from CAVLJG010000007.1 coordinate 25,358,310, forward strand.
AATACAAACTAATCCTCTTCTGACACGAAACTGTACTAAACTAATGTTGAAAAGAATTTGTCTACATATATTTGTCCCTCATAAAAAAGTGCTTATATTCAGACTTGTTTTGTGTGCATTGCAGATAATGTAAAAACAAGGATTTTAGTTTTTCTGCTAATAACACATTTGTTTATGGAGCATTGAAGTATGAATTCGTTTCCTAAAGGTATTTAGGTAGATATTCATATTTGTCTATATACATTTGTCCATTACTGTATATAATAATGAGCGTTCGGCTGCTACGCTGAATATAGAAGTAGAAATTCAGCTCAGATACAATGTCCTTTAATAGATTTTGATTTATCTCCACAAAAAAAAAACTGAATATGAAAATCTTGAACTTAGCTGGAGGGCAAAGATAAAAAACTGAGGGAAAGATTCAAGACAATATCCAGTTTTAACAATAACAATTATTTTTTGACTAGGTACTTCAGATATTTCGTTTAGATGGTAGAAAGAATGGCAAGATCTTGCAAACTTGACTGGAAACGTCGAGTGCATGAAAAGTACGGTAAACAACGGGAGACACTTGTATAGAAAACGTAATCTAGTACCTTCTACTGACAGCTCATTCGCCTGGCTTCAAATACTTTAATGAGCTTATTGTAGTATTTGGGTATTGGAAGACTTAAATTTAGACTAACCTTCAGTTTATTAATAATAATATTGGGAAAAGCCTAAAACCTTGTTTTGGATTGGTTGTTTCAGGAGAAACTAGTGGTACATATTTTAAAACGTCTTATGAATCATATTTCTGAATGCTAACTAAAACGTAGACTTATCAACATGTTACATGTTTTAATTTTGCATGTATAAACAGTACATAGAGGAAGTCCAGGCAAAGCGAGGACACTGGTAAAATCAAATACCCTTATTCATTTATCAGCCATCGTGCAAAAATACATAGCTTTATTCGTTCAACCTTCTTCAATAATTTTTGTTTGCAAAAAACCCCCACGTGCTCATTTTTTTACTATTTATACCAGCGTTTCCCAACCTTTTACAGCCACGGACCCCTAGAGAATCGAGCGCTTCTTCACAGATCCCTTAATGAAAACATATTTTCCGTATGACGGGGAGGGGTCTTTGAACGGCGGCTATTGAGAAAAGAGGGGCGCGGGAGGTCATGGTGTACGTACCGCGGAGCATAGGAAAGGAAAAGGATAGTTTTAAAATATCTAATGAATATTTAAATGACTCTCTGCAAATGAGGGAGATTGAGTTAGTGGTTTTGCAAGGAACAATAACTGTTTCCTAGCAAAGCGGTCAGGCAAGGGGGATTCTGAATTCGCCTGTAACGTAATTACGGAATTTGAAATTGGTATATTTGCGCAGAAACGTATCTACCATTAATTGAGCGTTTTTAGTAAGCAAAGCATATTGGAAAAAAGGACTCAAGTGGTTTTTGAAGAGACCGTCTCTAACTATTTTTGATAAAAAAAACCTATTGCTATTCTTTATGATCTAACATGATTGGCCAAATGTTTCTAGCGTTATCTTTCTTCCATTCCATCCTGTATGTATATGTAAATAGGCCTGCCAAAAAGAGATTTATCCGAACCCAAAATTCCGTGAGTCCAATTAGTCGGACAATTAATATAGATAACTCCTGAAATCGATGAATCCATTATCAACCAATTGAACTGCTACTGTATAGGTGCGCTATTTGCGGACCATAAATTAAACTGGAATCGTAAATAACACGAACTCTCGACGTTACACTGCCGCTGACAGTGAAGCACTGCCAATCGATTTTGTATTATTGGACGTACCTATACAAGCCGAAAATCTCGCGTTCAGCGGAGAAATGAGGAGGGCTCATAAGGCATAATATAATTTTGACCAGAAAAAGAAAATCCAAGTTTTTTCCAAGTAAACAAAGTAACGAATCGATATGACCACAAAACACACTTATAGGAACCTATTGAAGTAGGCTAGGTTGAAGGTCAAGGTCAAATTCCCATGTGATCAATCAGGTATAATATATGGTGCCTAACTGTGTTTTTGGGGTTGCTTTTGGATTAAGAGTTGTACGCACCCGGAGTGTGACATTCCAAAACTGCTCTAACAAATGTGCACGGAACGTAACGATAACAATCTAACCTGTTTTTTGATGTTTCGCTTTGACGTTGACAGTTTGTGATTATACAACTAACAACGAAAATGAGAAACAAATTTTGCCTATATATTCAAAAGCATTGTCAGACTATCCAATTGATGCCTGATGATGCTTTTAGAATGAACCTGACTTTCGGCCTCCCAATCTACAAAAGGAGGCTTTTCCCAGTTGTACTAACCATAGGCAATTCGAAAATAGGATTAATAAAACTTTAGTGGGATCCTCATAGTTGTCGCGGTGTCCTGGCATTTAGGCTTTTGTTTCGACGTACGAAATTTTTTTTTTGATCATTCTGAACAAAAAGTCAAATTAGTATCTGCTGTCTCAAGTTAACCGTTTTCGATATTATAGGCAATTAAACAGTTTGAAAAGACTGTAAACGGTCATTTTCAGCGTTTAAATACTTCTGAGGTTTCCTACTGCGAGTACCTATTCAATATACGCCTACGTCAGGAGTCCTCAAGGATCTAACCTTGGACTCTTGCTTTTTCTACTATACATCAATGACTTGACACAAGAACTAAGTATCTATGCACCTCTTTTCCGCCGACGATTTAAAAAATATTTATTGTCTCTAAATGTAAAATTTTGAACTTTCTGCTCTGACTTTTCTGCATAAATTAGTAAATGCAAAAATATATTGTCCTGCATTGCTTAGACTGATTAAGTTTAATACACCTAGGTTAGGAAGTCGACGTAAGAATATGTCGCAAAAATCACCCATTAATAGAATGTGTCAAATTTATAACACTATATGTCATGAATGTGACTTGTTCTATGATAATGTCAAATTAATATTAAAATGCTACACAGAAATATATCGTGATGATCGTGCTAAGTAGCCAAACATGTGCCACGCACAGCACGTTTTTGTTTTTTTTGAACATTTAATTTTTAAGAACTTCCTGTAATTTGGTTACACCTGTTAAATAATAACGTATTATATAAAGGGTGGCGCATCGAAAACGAAACAGACGCATTTACTGGCAGCTCAGTTTTTTTTTTGAAAAACGCTCAGACTCGTCGATTTTGTTTTCGAGGGGGAAACAAGTTTGTCAAAAAATCACGTTAACACGTGCAGCCCCCTAAGCGGGGGTGACACCACCCCCAAAACCTTAAATGGAAAGGGGGTCGAAGGATACCTTATTTTAAAGGTCTTTCAATTCCCTTTATAATGATATAAAATTAATGTACTTCAGTTCAGTAGTTTAAAACTTAGCTTAAATAAAACTAATACATCACCATTAGTGGAGATCAATACATTTGGCAGCAAAGTAATTTAAAAACGAAGAATGAACTGACCCGTTAGGCAAGTAAACGTTGAAAATGCCACCATGACTCTCCATACAATAATAAAGATTTTGCTCAAAACGTTGCCGCACATTTTGCAATATTTGAGGAGTAATTTGAAGGCACTCATTCACATTTCTTTGTCGCAGGTCTTGTAATAATGTTGGCTGAGTAGCATACATAGATTTTGCTTTTTAAATGACTCCACATAAAGAAATCCAAAGCTGATAAATCTGGCGATCTTGGGGGCCATTCAATGGCACCTTTTCTACCAATCCATCGATCTGGAATCGCCTGATCTAAATATTGTCGAACACGTAATGCGTAATGTGGTGGGGCACTATCCTGTTGTAACATCAACCTATTCGCAATGTACCGCCGATCATTCTGATTTTCAATTATGGCTGTTAATGCAGGATCTATGGCGTCTTCCAGTAATTCCAAATACTTTTCACCGGTCAAATTTTCAGGTAAGAAAAAAGGAACAACTAAATGATCGCCAAAAATACCAGCCCAAACATTTAATTTTTGTGGCTGCTGTGTATGAACCTCATGATAAATTCTGGGATTAGAATCGGACCAATATTTATGACGATTTACTACGCCATTTAAGAAAAAGGAACATTCGGCGGAAAAGCAAGTGTTCATCAGAAAATGTTCATCGTTTATAATTTGTTCACTCATATCTTCACAAAATTGTAATCGCCGATCAAAATCATGTTCATTATGTTCTTGTACCAGGTGACTTTTATACAGATGAAAACTATGGGTCTTTAGAATCCGTTGGACAGTACGTCGACTAACACCACACACAGTCTCCAATTTGCGGGTACTTAACGTAGGATCTACATAAACTTGCCCTAAAACCCCCACTTCTGTTGCTTCGTTCCTTATGGGATTTTCAATGTTGCGTTTTTTATTGGCGACTGACCCAGTTTCCCGAAATTTAGCTACACGTTCCAGAACATATTTTCGATGCACGTTACTGTTCTCATGTCGCTCATTAAATATTTCTGCTGTTCTATTAGCGCACTGATTATTTCCGAAAAAGATTTCGATAATTTCAACTCTTTCTGCTGTGGAATATACCACGGTTGATTTATGTAATAAAGCGTTACAAGTTATTTTAGCAACAAAGTTTGGTCAAATCAGTCGCAAACTATATAGGTACTAAATTACTATTTAAAATAAGTACGAGATATTTCCTTATCTTTCTTCAAGAAATAACTTTTTTGTCACAAAAAAAATAGTTATTTTCAACAACAAAATGATAAACAAACCATGGGCGTAGTGAAGAAAAGCATTTACTTATTAAGTAAATTCTTTTAGTCAAATTTCTTCTGAAAGTAGTACAAACTAATCTGATGTACCTACTAAGGCCTACTTTAAGATTTAAATGAATAAATCTTCAAAACTACTGAACTGAAGCTCATGTATTTTATATCATTATAAAGGGAATTGAAAGACCTTTAAAATAAGGTATCACTCGACCCCCCTTTCCATTTAAGATTTTAGGGTTGGTGTCACCCCCGCCCAGGGGGCTGCACGTGTTAACGTGTTTTTTTGCCAAACTTGTGTCCCCCTCGAAAATAAAATCGACGGGTCTGAGCGTTTTTAAAAAAAATGAGCTGCCAGTAAATGCGTCTGTTTCGTTTTCGATGCGCCACCCTGTATATACGTATATAATAACGCAAATAAACGTAATATTATTATCTGAGTGGCAAATATCGCTTCATAAACAATGCTTTATATAAATAAACTAAGCCTAAAATACTATTTGTGATCATTCATATACTACATTATTTAATTGTTCATCGGAAGATGATAGTCGTAATGGACAAGTTCAGTATATTTATTTTGCCAAACATTTAAAACATCTGCATTATGTTTCCTCACGTGCAGTGAAAATACATTAACGCTGTGATAGATATAAAAAAATACTGCCAGCAGTCGCACCGATTATTGTATAAATATAAAAATAAATAAGAAGTTTATATAGTGAAAATATTTATAATGCCGGACCAGAAACAATAATATTTTGAGAGAAATCTGCGGGTGTTTGCCGTAATATTTTCCAGTGAGAACTTCCACAGTCGATAAACTTTACATAACCTGGGCCGAAATTCTCATAATTTTTGCTATTTTTAGGCCTTAGACAGCCTAACCAGAAATAAGTTACGTTTACTCCAATACCTGTATGCAATCACCGAATTTCATTTTTGCTTATCTACACCTGTTGATACCTACCTCCCTAAGTACTAACGTAGTCTAGCAGCTTTAAAAAATCCATCACTTCTCAAAAATTTCATTTGGCACTGAAAAGGCAATTTTTGACCATGCCTATTCACACATCAGTGACTTGCCACGAAGGTAAAGTCTTTTGCCATTATACAGAAATTGAGACGGACGAAAATACGGAAATGGGAATGTTAAGTTTTATTTGAACAACAGAAAGTCGGCCACAAATCCTTATTTCTTACGTCAACTTTTATGCCCGAACACAAATAAAAAATAGGTTTTTGTAGCTAAATCATGTGATAGATGAAGAATTTCGTGATATAGTATGAGAATTAGGAGCTCGTCTTAGACAAACCGAAGTTTTTTCTAGTTTGAGAGGCATTTTACAAGAAATCGACTTAGATCCACTACTTCAAAGACGCCTTCTCATTGGTCCAATCTGTGGCAAAGGCGCAAATTTTGATTGAGTAAAATCGGGCCTAAATCGCTTATAACTTGAAAATGGTCAACTTTAGAGAAAATCCACTCGTGGCCTATTTTGTTCAAAGTGATTAAAAAAAAGCCGAAAAAAAAATTAAAATTAAACAAATTTGATCTGGGTTACCGTGCGGTATATTCAGTGCTTAAAAACTCGGTTGAGAAATATGATTTTTGAAGTAAGCGAGTTTCTAAATTGGAGTCAAAACATTGCTCTACAAGACCCTGAAGAGTATTTCTAAATCTTGTTTGTTAGACCAAAATTGGTGAACTTTTGATTTTCGCAGACTGTACATCTGTTGTTTCCAAATATTCTTCATTCTCTTCCACGGTACAAATTTTTGTAAGGATTGCATATTCCCAAGAGTTTTTGTCTTTTTGTCTCTTTCTCTAATTTTAAAGTTTCTCAACTCAAAGCAGCGAGCACTCGAGAAAGGCGAAACTGTACTGAGTAAAAGCTTGTAGGCTTTTAAATCTCCACCAGCAGATTCGCTAAAAGCTGCACGACACTGACTGAACCGCAGTCGGCAATAAGCAGTCCCATTTATGTAAAAGCAAAACGAGATCTTCGACTATTCCAAATGGAAAGCCTTTTATGTTACACCACTACTCTATTCAGGGGCGCAACATGAACTTGATACGAAAATAGGTTGAAGGCAACGAAAATTGATACGTATTCATACTAGCCAGTAAAAAACTTCAGGTGTTGAAAACTGTTCATCAGTGCCAAATGGTAAGGGATTATGATATTTGGAACTTACTGATTATGATATGCATGTTCATCATGACAATTTCGTACCTACAGTAATGGACAACAGTAAATAGACAAATTAATATTGTGCTGTATTTCTTTTTTAACTTGTTTTATTAATACACCAACCTGTATACATAATTCGTTATAGCATAATACTCACTTATACATAAATAAATTCATTAGACTCCCTTCAATAAAAAATTAATTGAAAAAACTGGAACTATGAAGGACAAAAAGCAAAACAATTATAGAAAAAAGAAGCAAAGTTCATTGAATTATAGAAAACCAACCATGTTTGTGTTAATATTTTGTAGCATAACCATTATTATCAATCACCGCCTGGCATCGTCTCGGCATAGATTGTAGAAGTTTCTTGATATAAGATTCATCAATCTGTCTCCACTTTTGCTCTAAAGCGGTAAATATTCATCCTTTGAATAATTTTTATCTCGTATCTGCTTATCTAAGTATTCCCATAGATTTTCAATGGGATTTATATCGGGAGAGTGTGAAGGCCATTTGAGAACTGGTATTTTTTCATCCAGAAAAAAATTCTTTGCGACATTTGAAGTGTGCTTCGGGTCATTATCTTGCTCGACACTATAACATATTATGGTTGGCCGTAAAATCGCCTCAAGTAGAGTTGTCATTTTTTGGAATAATTTCTCCCACTAGGATGGTTGATATAATGTAAAAATATGGAATGATGTTGGATATTTAAAGAATATCAAACCTTTGCTTATTTTTTCTAAATACCAATTGTTTTTCGATATTTTTAAAACAACTAAAAGGACAAGCCAAACAAATGGACTAGCGCCACATAATTTCAAAATAGGCAACAAAATAGAGACAAGAAGGTGAACTTGACATAAGAAATCCTAAATGCAAAGTTATAATCGCAATTACATAATAAAGGTTCCGGGTTCCAGAACCATATTGAAAAACGACAATGACTTCCAGAGCATAGTAGTATCCAGTAAGATATCTACAAATGCCAAAGTACGTCAAAGGCAGACTTTTTAGTTGATGAAAAATTACAAAAAAATGCTGTGTTCTACAAAATTTGCGCAGTAAGGCACCATTACCATCAACATTTTCTCTGGCTTTTGGCAAATATGTTTCTCCCTCTAACCCATGGTCAAATTCTTGCCGGAAAGTCACAATGAAAAGTTATAGCAAAAGATAGTTTTGTAAATTTCGTTTCAGCCCGCCAAAAATTATAGTGCTTTAATCGACGCCATTGTGAACCAGCGCCTTACACAATGTATTCTTTATCAGTTAGAGTCAGCACTGGAATATATAATTAAAACACAGTTTGAAATTAAAACCATAAATTTGTAAGTCAATTTAAGCGAGAGTAAATTGTGTGTCCGTTGAAATTATTTCAATTAGCGCGCAAAAGTGCAGCAAATGCAGCACCACTGCGACGGGCGTTGATTAAAACTAAGGCGCCGATGAATGTCAACGAATTTAGTCCAGGGCCTACAGACCTAGAACTGGATGTTGTACACAAAAAAAGTGTGTACAGAAAGTCATCATAGACAATGTATGAATATTTCCAGCACAACAGAATTCTGGAGAATTTTGAATGGAACCTGTGTCAGATTTGTATTGCACACAGATCATTTGTGCAAGTTTCTATGGGACAGTTCAATTTATAAATATTTCTGGCACAACTGTGTAAGTTTCTACGGAACAGATTCAAGGAACACCGTGGTCTATTTATGCAAGAACTCAACAAGAATAAAAACCATGTAACGATAATAAATGAAACTCATTACATTACATCCATTTCAAGGTAAATACCTTAAAAAAAAGAAAAATATTAATATTAAAGTATTCAATAATGTAATATATGTATATGTATACAATATTTTATGTAAGTTTAGTTTTAGTTTACTAAGGGTGTGTGTTGGGTTTACCTGTTAAAACGCCAAACTGTATATAAATAAATAAATAAATAAATAAACAAGTTGGCCATGGTAACAAACCTGTGCTTATGCTACCTTTACTATGGCATACATAAAAGTTGAAGTTTCTGGTGTATCATCCGACTTTTTTACGGTAAAATTCAAGAGGTTTTGAATCATCCGTTGTCTTGAAATTTTGCTCTGAATATGATAAGGAAGGTACGAAACTTCATCTGGTGTAATAGAAATCTGTCATTATTGTTGTCACTTACTCATTATAAGAAGCAGTTATTTTGATTTTTGGGCCGAAAACCATAGTAGAAAATTTAGATGGATTAATTTGCAGGTTTTGCGATGACGAGTTGTCTACTAGCCTTTTTAAATCTTCGCTGATTAATGCCTTCGCTATTTTAAAATCTTTATGTTTAAAACTAAAATAAATTTGAGCATGTTCGGCATGGTGATGGATTGTACAATGATGTACATATTGTTGAGAATCTGATATATACAAATAGAAAAGTAAGGGACCCAATATGGAACCTTGAGGATACCGTACTTTATCGCAGTTGATTCGTGCTGGCTTTAACAAATTAATGAGACTTATTGTCATCTGTGATCTTGGAATGACATTTAATTGCCTTCATAGTGGCAAACTGGCCTGTAATTCGTAGTCAGAAAAAAACAACTTTTATATGGTTGTGACCTTCAAATGTTCATATCAAGCGCAAAATCTGCACTAGGTACTTACTAGGCTGGGATGCTGGAGCGCCACCTATGGAGGAATGGCCAACCGCCATTTTGATGTTATTTAGCCTAAGTCCTTGCAACTCGCATTTCGCCAGGATGGCAAGCTGGTATTATCATATTTTACTGAAATATTGTTTTTAGAACCAGGTGTGATGGGGGTAGTATGATTGGGTATAAATATTGTATTTAGCCTCAGATTTACGCAACTGTTACTATATCATATGTATAAGTTCAGAGTTAATTAATATTTGCTTTAGATGCGTGAACATCAATAATGAATTGCTGGTTCATATGGTGGAATCCGTTGAGTATGACTGCCAGAGTTAGCAAAGAGGCTGCCACTTCTGAAGTAGTATCGTTGCCAAGGGTTACCCTTCGCAAATTACTCCAAAACTATTCAATCTCTTCGCAAAAAGAACCTTAGGGATATGGGCCAAAACATCGAGATGATTTTTTATCACTGCCTTTCCATTTTACTTCCTACGTCACTTTTGAGAATGTATCATAGTAGCAAAAACTTTCGAGAGTGAGATATGTTTTTTGGATGTTACGCGACTTGTACCTCACAAAAATCCATGTTACTGATTCCCGTAGGCATAAAAATCGTTCAAACTTTATTTTTTGACATATCAGAGGCTGCTGATTGCTTTCAGTTAAATATCTGTGGCGGTTTGAAATGGGCGACTATCGTTTCTACTCTTCAGAATGGTACCTATCCCAATTCAGCATGTTAACCCCTTGATATTCCTACGAGTATACATACCTTACTCCTACCAGTCCCTATCATCTCTCTACTCCATATACGCTTTCACCATTATCATTTCTACTCCTCAGTACAGTCCCTACCCTAACTCAGGATGCTGAACTCTTTATTGTTTCACCACTAGCTCATCCACTCAGTCCTATGAGTGTGTATATGTGTACTACCACTTCCCTCCTTCTATTCCTCTCGTCTCCCTACTCCATATAATTATGCTTTCACCATTATCATTTCTACTGTGCAGAAAAGTGCCTATATCAATTCAGCATGTTGAACTCTAGATTGTTCCGTCACTGCTCCACGAGTGTGTATAATACGAGTCTCTCTTCCGACTCCTTACCATGTTTCTAATCCATATAAGCTTTTACTATTATCGTTTCTACTATCCAAAAAAGTGCCTAGCCCATTTCAGCATATTGTACTCTTATTGTTCCGCCACTGGTCCATCCACTCACTTCTAAGAGTGTGTATATGTGTGTACTTCCACTTTCCTCCTCCCGTTCCCCCCCATCCCCCTAATCCATATAAGCTTTCACCATTATCGTTTCTATTCTTCAGAAAAGTACCTACCCTTTCTCTTTAATGTCCTTGTATTCAATTACATCCAAAGTGGTGCTGGATCGACTCGGGACTTTGATTATTCGCAAAAGTGCTAGCGCGGTTTTCATTTTTTCATGGAAAACATCAATCGGGAGTACAATTTCAGCTGAATGATGAATGCGCTTTTGATCGTGTACGAGGACAAATTAGTGAGTTGAAATTAACTGTAGCTGTGTATCAGGAATAGTGTTGTGCTTTATTTTTCTTGATTCTTTGTGGCAATTCCTACAGCACCTGTTTTGATTTGCGTGTAGTATTTTACATGATTTCAGAACTATTTGTAACATGGAAAAAACATTAGGGTATGGTGGTTGACAATGTGACAAGGTAGAAGGTTTAAGAAAGCCCTAGCTTTAGAGAATGTGTAAATGAGTAATTGCTAAACAATACTCGTATTTGGACACTTTCAGACAACTTTTTTTGAGTATTGATACGATGTCTGATTGGCATTTGTGCCAGTATGCATTGTAGGGATAGCTTATTTTGGGTTCTTGATCTTTGAGAAATTTCACGTAACGCCCTGGCGGGCAACATCTGGTTCCAATTTAAAGACGCTACATAGAAACAGACCTTTACCTTCATAGAACATATTTTATAGGATGTATGTATTTTTGGACTATTTATTGTGATTTACAAACAAGTAATATAGAGACATGGGCTCAAACCGTGGTGATATCACCAGGACTTTTTGAATGATGATAGACTGAGGAAGAGAAAGATAGGAATTCAAACTGGTCAACTACCTGAATCTCTTGTTGATGCGACTCCATAGCTTCGATTCCGGCTTTGGAATCAATTTATTCGATTCCTTCACGACGTCGATTCCTTTAGATACACCACAGGCTGCGACGTTGAAAGTTGTGGTGAAAGAGTGCATTACCTAAAACGTCGATGCTGACACAAAGGTCGTTGGTGTGCTTTAGATACAACCGGGAATCCAGTCTCTCCAGACTCTAGCTCACTAGCCATATCTTAATGAAATAAAAAAGGCTCTATACATTGTTGGAAGTTCCGTTCCTTGCGAAAAACTATTTTCCAAAACTGAAATTATATTAACAAAAAGAATAGCAAATTTAACGACCAGTAACGACTCGAAAGTTATGTTTTTAAGCTTCATAGTTGTAAGATATAACCAATGTTAAATCTGTCTCTAGTGATTTTACTTTGAGGCAATACAATTTATGTTTTAAAAATAAAATATGTTATTTACTTCTCTCGCCTACTGGTAGGGATGTATTGTAATCGCGAAAACTCTTGAAAATGAGATATTATTTTTTTGTGTGTTACATCACTCTTTCCGTCTGTTCGTCTGTTTGTCTGCTAATCCTACCTATAACAAGATAAGTACCACTCCGATTTTGATCAAATGTGACTACTTGACAAAGGACGAAAAAGCGCTTTGTAGTTTTTGAAAACCGTGCGCGTGGCAACTGAGAAAAAGGTCAAAAACGAAAAAAAAAAAAACGCTTGACGCCATTTTTTTTTGTTATTATATCATATTATGTTGTTAGCAGGAATGTGTCGTTTATTATTATTATTATGATAACTGAGATGAGCAGAGTACACAGTACTATAAGCTCATGCAGTAAATATAGTGTACGGACACGTAACACAAATACATCAAATAGAAAAAAATAAAAAAGACAGTTCATAGCTATAAAGTTTGTACACTCCTCCAGCTATCATAGTGCACTTTGAAGCTATTAACTGAAGTGGCACCAACCACACTTTCAGGTAAACTATTCCAGGTGTTGAATATGCGGTTGGGAAGAAACCACTGTCGGACTGTTGTTTTAAATGGCTCCTTATGCAGTTTGAAGCTGTGTCCGCGTATATTGCTGCGCGACAGACGGTATAGATGCATGAGGTTGGTGCCCATCAAACCATGAAGTATCCTGAACGTAACTATAAGATCGCCACGAAGTTTTCGCTCAGACAATGAGGTCAGGTTGAATAATTCAAGGCGATCTTCATAGCTTGGTCTTCGTGCTCCAAAAGGGATACGAGTAGCCCGACGCTGTACTGATTCGACGAGATTTCTATCGCGCAGAAGCACAGTGTCCCATACCGGGCCAGCGAATTCAAGAACTGGCCTCACGAATGCCTTGTAAATGTAGGCGCAAGTGTTGACATCGGATCCTTTGAAAGACCTCTCCAGCATGTATAGAAGTTTCTTGGCTTTTGATGTAACGTGGTGAATATGCTCTGACCAGAAAAGACGATCGTTGACTACAACGCCCAGATCAGTGTGGCTGGAAACTGCTTCGATGTTGTGGTCAGAGATCTTGTATGTAAATCGCGCAACTGACTGACCATTGACAAACAATATCAAGATCTCATTGAAGCATAGCAGAATTTACGACAGTATTGTAAATCTTGGTGTCGTCGGCATAAGCTGAACATGTGGAGGAAATCAATGCGGGCAGGTCACTTCTATACAGAAGGAACAGCACTGGTCCCAGACAGAGCCTTGAGGAACTCCACTTGCTACATGATGAAGGTGAGACTGGCTATCACTGACGCGCACAGAGCAAGTCCTCCCGGTGAGAAAAGCTTTAATCCACAGCAACAACTCGCCTCTTATTCCCATACATTCCAACTTAAACAGAAGCCTTCTATGTGGTACGCGATCGAAAGCCCTAGAAAAATCTAAGTAGATTATATCAACAGGAGTCTTTGTGTCCAGATACTGAGTCCAATCGTTGAGAGAGTGGAGAAGGTTGGTCATTATTGATCGACCAGGGAGAAATCCATGCTGATTCTTAGGGATAAGGTCATTTTCGAAAGCAAATGACAGGAGCTTATCTAATATGATTCCTTCAGCTATTTTGGCGGCGATAGGAATGAGACTTATTGGTCGATAATTTTTAGCGGATGATTTGTCGCCCTTTTTGAATACAGGGGTAACAGAAGCACTAAGCCAGCATGAGGGTAGGGTATGAGACCTAAAAGACGATGTGAATATCAAGCTTAATGGTAGAGCCAGTGCTGAAGCGCAGTTTTTAAGTACAGCAGCCGTCATCCCATCTTTACCAGGGGAGGAAGAGGTCTTCAGATTTCGCAGGTGCATTAATACATCTTCAGGCAGGAACTCAACTTCGCAAAGGCTGTTGGGACACCTATGGCAGATAGTGGTCGGTAGAAGGTCTACATTAGGCTCATCAACGAAGTCATCACTAAAGGACTCTGCCAGTAAGTTGGCAGATTCGGTGGCATCCATGTGGAGATGACCGTCAGCGTCGCGGATCTGAGGTGATGAAACTTTGGAATTCAGGTTTGTTCTTAGATACCGAAACAGCTTCTTCTTATTTGGTTTAGTTAGTGAGTTTTTAACATTATCATGTTTCTGCTAGATATATGATTGACTTATATGCCGACAATGTGTTTTACAGCATTTTACTCGTCTATCTTTTACTCTTCTTGCGACATTATCGCCATGACAACACGTTTGTTTAAAATTTTATGCAGGTAAACGATCCTTGACATACTCGTAGTACACAACAGCCAAAAAGCAGAACTTCTACATTTTAAGCCGATACTGATGAAAACATAATAAAATTACCCCCATCATTAACAAAACCACAGCTAAAGGAAGCAATAGATTACAAAAATCTATCAGACTATCTACCATTTAGAACTTCGAGCAGGATTGTTCCTTTCAAATAATTCGTCTAAGTCAGATTTGACTCGTTTTCAAGGATTTGAAATCCCAATCATAGAAGCCTGAATCAAAACCTTCGTAGAAGGAATCTAAGGCATCGCAATCGGAATCAAAACCAACGTAATCGATTCCTACTGTATTATTGCTCCTTCAGAAGGACTCGTTCAGGACGAACCCTATCTGAAACACCCCGTACACCTTTTTAAACAGGACCTCCCGTACCTTTGGCGCCTAACGCAAACCTATCCAGCCATTAAGAGCAGCAGGAGAAGCGTCTAGAAACGGTTAATTAAAGAGCCTCACCCAGAGAGCGAAAGGATTCGATATCCGATTAATTCTCCTCTATATACTAACGGCGGCATTGGCCAACGGATTCAATTGCTTTTTGAGATTCCGGCGATTGCTTTTGAAGGGCTTCGGATTAGATTGCAATTGATCGAAGGGCATTAAAGGGCCCTCCACTCTTCCACCCCCACTCGGCAGGCCGACCGGCGGACCGCGGCGGCGAACTCCATTGTCTGAAGCAGTCAGGGACGGGCTTCTAGATTTGGGCTATACAGTCCCTTGCCATATTATTAGGCTCATGCTGCAAATCTACTTTTACTTTATATTTCTTGTTGTTATTATGAACTTTTTGCAGATATGTTGGTAGAACTTGAGTTTTTAAATATCGCGGGCACTTTTATCGTTTTGGCAACACATCGATTGTCACGAAAAAGATATATAACCTAAAAAACAGAGTTTCAGTTCTCACAGTGCAATTCAACAATTTAAAGTGTGTCAATAGCGTTAACTCTTTTCCATTTCATCAGGTGGGTTTATTGTTGACACAACAACATGTCAACGTATATATTTACACGTTTTGAGGCCATATTAGGATAAAAAACAATTTCAGAATGGGAAAACTGTCTGACTTGTCGCCAATAAAAGTTGGTCGAATTTCCGGCACGCTGGAAGCACGAAACATGTCACAATACCAAATAGTGCGAATTGTTGGAGTTTCTCAAAGTTCTGTAAAACGAATTAAACAAAAAATAGACCTCGGTGAAAATCTGAGAGCCAAACGTAAAGGTGCGTGCGGTCGTCGAAGAATCACGACAGAGAGAAGTGACCGAAAAATTCGCAATATTTGTGTTGAAAATCGAAAACTGCCGATAAAAATTGGCATTGAAGTTTCGCAAAGAACAGTGCAGCGGAGGTTAGCAAAAGAGGGTCTTATTGGACGTAGACCAGCACCTGCTATGATATCAAAGCGATACCAATGAGCACGAAAATTCACGACTGATAACTGGAAGAACGTAAATGAATGCTATATAACTATATTCAAGTCGTTCTTGTACTGTAGATATTGTTTAATCTAAATTCTATGATGTTTTTCAGGTATGTTTTTCGGACGAGTCGATTTTCCAAGTATTGGTCGACAAATCGCAGTTTGTACGGCGAAGGGCAAATGAGAAATATAAGCCAGAATGCATTGTGCCGACCATTAAACATCCTCCTTCGGTAATGGTATGGTCAGTTATCAGTTATAAGGGACAAGGGGCCTTATACGTTGTCGATTGTACAGTGAATGCCGAAAAATATCAGGATGTTTTGGAAACCCAGCTGCTCCCTCAAGTGAAAAAATGGTTCAACAAACGAGAAAAGGCAATTTTTATGCATGATGGTGCGCCTTGCTATCGTGCACAAAAAATAACAAAAATTTTAGCTGAAAAAAAAGTAGATATTCTCGACTGGCCAGGAAATTCGCCTGACATGAACCCCATCGAGAACGTCTGGGAGTTTTTGAAATCTGAGGTTACGATGAAAGCCCCTACAACCAAGCAAGAGTTGATCAATATACTTAATGACACTTGGAAACATAACCAGAGCTCAAAATAAAAATTCAAAACTGTATAAGCAGTATGCCACGTCGCGTTGAAGCTGTGTTGGCTGCGAAAGGTGGTCATACAAAATACTGATTTTTGCAAAAAAATGTATTTTCATGTGAAAAGATTCCATTTTCATGTAAATTTCTAATTTTCTATGTGACATTTGTTGTAAATTTTGATATTTCATCATGGATAAGCTTTGTGAATGTCTACCGGCGTGTTATAAGCCAGGAATACTACATTTTTAAGCATGAGTCCAATAATATGGCAAGGAACTGTAGTTGGAATGTATGTATGTTCCGTTTTCACTCCAAAACGGCTGAATTAATTTTGATGAAACGGTTCCGAGAGATCTCCAGGCACAATGAACGACGAGAGGTGAGATATGGCAACACTGCGCCGTTGTTCATTAAAATTCAAGCGATACTTTTTGAGTTAGCACGGCTGCACGTTCGGACGTCCAGACAGACTCATTACGAGCCCAAACAATTAACTATTCGGACACCTTTACATTTTGTACGGATCCCTATATTTACTTCTGCTTTCTCAAAATGTATGGCAAACATGTACGAGCCCCTTCCCACTTCAGGTGGGCCATTTCATGATTTGTACCAAAATATGCCTTTATAAACTGAACATGACGAAACTATTTACTTCTAAAACAATTTATTTTCTCAAAAACATTTTAGATACACTCTAGTCGTAAAAAATACATATTTGAAAAGCACTTAGACCTATAACTAATAGAACATCTGAACAAATAAACAATGCGCGAATAAATGCGCGAAGTTAACAAAGCAACAATTGAAAGATTACCATTGGGTAACATCACCTTAATTTCTTATTACGGCCGAAATTCTTTGGGGCATAGTGTTAACCAAGTTTTGGCAAAAATTTGGTGTAAAGCAATCCCATATTTCTTGAAGCTTTTGTCTCAGTTCGGTGATTGTACGAGCAGGATGTTGTCGTAGAAACTTTTTCATCTCGTGCCACAAAGTTTCAATAGGTGACAGATCTGGACTGCTAGAAACCCATTTCAAAAGTGGTACATTATTTTCTTCCATCCATTTTATAGCCTTTTTTGAGGTATGGCACGCTGCACCATCTTGCTGAAACACAAAATCTTGGCCGGGTGTCAAACATCCTTCCATCACTGGTGAAAGCGATTCTTCTAAAATTGCCAAATATTTGTTTGTAAATCAATAAAATGAAGTTTTCCTACTCATTTTGATGACATACTGCCCCAGACCATAATGGATGCTGGAAATTTCACTTTTCTCTTCAGACAGTCAACATGGAATGTTTCATTTTTTTGCGAATAACTCTACTGCGACTGTCACCAACACAAACTTCGAATCGGGCCTCATCACTCCATTATATATTGCACACCATTGTTGAGGTGTCCATTGTCTATGTTCTTTAGCCCATCTAAGCCGATTTCTCTTTTGCAGTGGAGTTCTTTGGCCTATAAACAAGTTGTGCAACTTTAAGGTTTTGACTTCACTTTTTTTTATAAGACAACTAACCTTGCAAGTGCTAAATCCCAGTTTGTGGGCCTCTTGATGAGTTGTGGACCTCGAAATTCTTCTTCCAACAGCGTGACTCCACAGAGCACTTAATTATAAATAATTGGCACGCCTGTTTTTCACGATTATTCTTCTTAATGCTCTTCGGTCGGCATCTGTGATATTACTTTTTTTCACATATCGTGGCTTAATTTAACTGAACCATTTACGTTATATCTTCTAACAATATTTCTCACACTGTATCGCGATAAGTCTAACAAAGTTGTAATTTCTGAGTTTGATTTCCCAGAATTAAAAAAATTAATTATCAGTAACCGAATTTTCTCACTAATAACCTTTCCTCTACCCATTTTGAAAAGCTTAACTACCCAAAACTATTTTAAACGTATTCTGACAGCTGTGATTAATAAAAACAATTGTCATGGCTTTTATTTTTCACAGCCACCTATGCGTTATAGACTTATTTTGCATTGAAATGAAAATATGTTGATATGCTGTAATTGCAACATGTGTTATTTTTATGCTGCAAATTTGATTAGAGAGTGATAAAGTTGGTGTTTTCTACCATATATTATCAAAATATTCATTGTTAATATGTTAAACCTATAACACCCTGCTCGATTTTTATTATTTGTGTTTGATAAGAAAAAACTAAGATTTCAATAGTTGGACCAACTGAAGTGGGAAGGGGCTCGTATTATGGCAGATAAGTATAATAAACATTCATTTTCAACAGCGGCACCTCTGTTTTCAAATGCATTACTTTGAAACAAACAGAATTACTGGAATATCTCGAAATATGATGTACGGATAAGTTATGAAACATATCATTAGAGATAAGCAGAGACTAGCCGGCTTTGTAAAAGCATATGAGCGCTTACCTGTGTCACGATACTGAATGTCAACATCGTTGGAAATTGTAGATATTTGGAAATTATATTCTCTTGTATGCAAAAATGGTACGAGGTGTAGCCACTCTTCAGAAAGTGAGGCAAATTATAATTCAGCAGTTTTGCAAAGGAAAGTCAATACGCGAAATATCAAGTGATCTTCTTATCTCTAAATGTGCAGTTTCGGACATTGTAAATAAAGTATAGGGAAACTAGGCCGATCGAGGATTGTCACTGAACGGAATCGAAGAACTTTAAATTACCATTCAGTGGAACACAAAGTGTGGGATGCAGCTTTCACGAGATGCTGTCGAAAATACAGTCGTAAATCTGGACTCAAATTTTATAAGATAGGCATTATATTATCATTCAAAATCAATGAAAAAATGTATTTTTCCTTAATTAGGCTAAAGAAGCTTCTAACTGAAGTCCAAAAACAAAGACGCTTAATTTGGGCAAAATCAAAGCGCTCTTGGATGTACGAGCACTGGAGCAAGGTCATATTTAGTGACGAAGCCAAATTCGATGTATGCATACGCGATCACCGAAAAAGTTTATCAGAAGCAAAACTGAAATCTTTCACAATGATTGTATTAAACGTATAGTAAGCTAGATTTCTCAAAGGTATTATGGTGTGGGGCTATATATCTGCAGCTGGAATGGGACGTCTTCATTTTATAGATGACACAGTGAATGCAGCTAAATACAAAAAAATCCTTGAGCATTCATTATTACCTACCACAGTAGAGTAGTATCCTGACGGAGACTGTATTTATCAGCAGGACGGCGCATCATACCACACTGCTAAAAGCACAATGCATGCATTTCTGCTGCAAGAATATAACTCTAAGCAAAGTTGAAAACATCACAATCTGAATTCGGTGAATTTCGCCTATAAACAAAATAGCAAGTATCAACAAATCTCACTCAGCTGAGGTTGGTCTAGAAATTTCACCTCATTATACTGAGATTTGATAAACTAAGCAAACTGTAGTGAAATGAGCATCATATCTGTATGATGTACAAATATATAAGGCATGTAAACCAGATGATGCAAATACCCTCATATCGGAGCTTAACACAAATCTAGAACTGATAACAAGATATTCAAAAAATTATTGTCCGAGACTCAACCCCACAAAAACTTAAGGGTTGTTGTATTGGTTCTAGACTAGTTGTTCCAAAATTCAAAAAAGCACTGAATGCAAACATACTTTTAGATGATACCACTATTCAAATTGTAGAGAAAACAAAAAGTTTGGGAATACTATTAGATACAAATTTAAGTTTTGAATGTCATGTTATGAATAAACTCAAATTGTGCTATTATAAATATAAACCGCTTTGGAAATATAAACACATACTGGCATGCGATATTAAATTAATGCTTGTAAACCCGTTAATCATTACACATTTGGATTATGATGTCACAGTCTATTACAACTTCCTTACAGAGGAAATAAAACAAAAAAAATCAGGTTTTACAGAATCGTTGTATACGATTTTGTTATAATGATATAGGTAGACATCACTGGCTACTATGTGAGAGAAGACATTTTAAAATATAACTACCGTTCATTGCTTTTTTATGGTGCTCTATTATATAAAGTTTTAAGATATAAATCCCCAAATTATCTGTATAATATTTTAGAGAAATGATAGTTGTTATAATATCCCAGGCCATCTAACATCTACGTTCAAAAAAGCTTTCACTTACACAGCACCTTGTTTGTTGAATAAATATTTAGAACTTTTCCAAATTACTTCCAGTAGTAGTTTCAGAAAGGAATTCAAGAAGGTGCATCTCCAGTTACAAGCTTCTGAAGCTAAATATTATTTATATATATATTTATATTTTTTTATACTCCAACTACCACGAAGGCCTAAGGCCTAAGCACCCATTGGGTACCGTGGGGCTATAGGGGGATACATGGGAAAGGGGGGGACGCCACACGGACTCTGGCGAGGGAACACGTGTGCATGCAACATGCACACATTCTGGCTCCGCCTACGAGAACCGCCGGGTGGTACCTCCGCGTTCGACAGTCAGAGACCATCTACCACCTACGGACAATCACAACATCCATAGCCAAGAGAAAAATTTCTCTCTATTAACTTACCTTTCAATATTATATATTATTTACAATGGTATCTTAATTTTATACATTACAATGTAAAATTAGATATAAGATGAATCGCATGACTACATAAAATAGTTTTAATTTACCGAATCTCTATGTACTTGCTGTATACGACGGTGAAAAATGGCAATGCCAATCCTCAGCCTTTTGGAGTGTTGTTTTTTAAATATATTTACCTAAATACCTTTAGAAAACGAATTAATACGTTATTGTTCCATAAACAAATGCGTTATTAGTAAAAAAACTAAATTCCTTGTTTTTACATTGTCTGCAATGAACATAGTACAAGTCTGAATATAAGCACTTTTATATGAAGGACAAAAATATGTAGACACATTCTTTTCAACATTAGTTTAGTACAGTTTCGTGTCAGAAGAGGATGGGTTCATCAAGTATTGTGGAATAAGTTGAGTGATTTTAAGACCATGCCGCGTGGTCCAGAAATTTATTTCGATGTGAAAACTAAGATCATTGAGTTATACAAAGATGGTCAACGTCAAGTCGACATTGCCAAAAATTTGAAGCTGAAGCGTAAAGCAGTTTGGGCAATATTGAACAAATATAAACAAAAAGGTATCTTGGAAGCCTCTAAGAGAAGAGGTCGGCCTAGAAAACTAAATGCTAGATCAGTTAGATGAATAAAAATAATTTCGTCCAAAGATCCGTTTAAAACCTCAACGCAAATAAAAGCCGAAATCGAGACGAAAGGAATTGTCGGTGTTTCTACGAAAGCTACAAGTAGAAAATTAAATGATTTGAAGTTATTTTCACGTCGACCGACTAAGAAACCGCTAATCTCGAGGAAAAACCGTAAGGACCGATTACAATTTGCACGGTTGCATCTTGATTGGAAGAGGGTATGTTTCAGTGACGAATCCAAGTTCAATGGGTTTGGATCAGATGGTGTTCATTACGGTAGACGTCCTAGTCGACAAAGATTGAACCCCAAGTACACTTTGCCAACGGTCAAACATGGAGGCGGGTCTGTTATGGTTTGGGGGTGCTTTTCGAGGTTTGGGATGGGACCTTTACATAGAATAGGTAGCATTATGTATAAGTTTGTATACACAGACATACTAAAGCATGACATGTTACCCTATATGGAAGACAATACGCCCTTAAGATCAATCTTCCAGCAAGATGATGACCCGAAGCACACTTCAAATCTCGCAAAGAAATTCTTTCTGGATGAAAAAATACCAGTTCTCAAATGGCCTTCACAGTCTCCCTATATAAACCCCATTGAGAATCTATGGGAATACTTAGATCAGCAAATACGAGATACAAATTATTCAAACAAGGATGAACTTTTTGCCGCTTTAGAGTAAACATGGAGACAGATTGACGAATCTTATATCAAGAATCTTCTACGAATTTATGTATGTATAAGTGAGTAATATGCTATAACGAATTATGTATACAGGTTGGTGTATTAATAAAACAAGTTAAAAAAGAATTACAGCACAATATTAATTTGTCTATATATTTTTGTCCACTACTGTATATGTCACATTCATATCCTGATACTCCTTTTGCCCACACTGGTACATTCAAAATGCTGATTCTAAATTATCCAGTTGCTGGTCATCTATTATTATCATGACTGCTACCTATTCTCTTTTGCTCGAAGTTCTCAGGGAATATTTCCCATTCCGTACCTGTGCGTGTTCCGTAGCCTGTCTAAACAGCTTATTTTTCGCCTCATTTGTGCAGCAATTCCAATAGAAAAGGAGTTTTCACGATAGAACGAAGTCGGCAGCCGGCGATGGGAGAGCGGAGATCGGTCACGGAGTTTCCAACTGTATGCTACAGTCGATAAAACGAAGGTCAACACGGAGCTACTGATGGCAAATTCAGATGAACTTCATGAATCGATTAATCCTAGTAATTTCCATAATCGATGATGGATGATTTAGTATAAAGTTGAGGAGATTCTTAAGGAAACACCAACCGTTACTATCAAAATATAGGGTTGTGCAGAACTAACGAAGCAGCTTCATAGCTATAAAAGACATTTGGATCTATAGAAAAAACAAATGGTTTTAATTTGAGAGTGAGTAGTCTATAAGTTTTGAAAATAATGTTTACAAGATGGCGGCCCTTAGCAAAAACACACTGTTGAAGGTGACTCCTGAAGCTCTGAACAAATAGGGTGCACATATCGGAATATCATGCTCCGCTTCAATCGTAAGAAAATTCCAAAATGAGGTATTATGTTTTTTGCATGTTCTGTGACATACCAATCACGTAAAACCATTTCCGTCCGTCTACCTGACTGCTAATTCTTGCTGGCTCGAATGTGACTTGGAAAGTATTGCTTCGATTTAGGATGAAATTTTCGCACAAGTCTACTACTATATCAAGGACTAGGGAGCCTCGGTAGCTCGGTGGTTGTTGTGTTATTTGTTGTCTATATCAATGGTAAGACTGACCCTTTCGATAGAAATGTCTTAATTTTTAAATTGTGCACCCTAAGAGGAATATACTAGAAAGTCTCTATCAGCACGTAAAGCTGCGACAAAATCGGTAAGATCTCCTTATTAGAATGATAGAGAAATGTTTTCGATACACCTCTCGGCGTCTGCTCTCTGGGTTCACCGGAAAGAAATTCGATCTCGATGAGTGTTCTGCCATCACTGCTGTGGTTACCTCAGAGCACCTCAATTCTACAGAGTCAACTTACTTGACGTCATTTTTTACTTTAGGTATCCCTAGAGAAAGAAGCTAGAGATGCTCAAAACTGATACCCCGCAGGTTACCCCGAATTTTGTATAAGTATTTTCCAGATAAACCTCGTACATCACGCATTAGATCAGTGCAAGACCAAAATAGGTACACCGCGTTGCTGGAGCTGATTTATTCAATAATCAGTTACCATCAGATGGCTTGTACAGTGTTAGTACCACGGTGTCGGCAAAAAAGGTCGAACGTGGCCTAGTTGACACGCTTCGCATCCCCACCACCTCTACTAACGGGTGATTTTTTAAGAGGTATAGGATTTGATTTTCAAAAAAAAAAAATTTAAAAAAACGATTAAATCTTTATTTGAGTCGATAGAACGGTCGATATAATTTAATGTTTAAAGATTATTTCATGTAAATGTTGGCCTCGGCTCCGCTTTAGATGGCCCATGCGCAAGGTCCAATTTTGGCACACTCTCTCCAACATATCGGCCGGTATCTCACAAATGAATGCGTCAATGTTGGCTTCCAGTGCGTCAATCGTTGCTGGTTTATCCCTGTAGACATTAGCCTTAACATAGCCCCACAAGAAATAGTCCAACGGCGTTAAATCACACGATTTAGGCGGCCAATTGACGGGCCCCAAACGTGAGATAAACTGTTCACCGAACTCGCCTCTCAATAGCGCCATTGTTTCGTGTGCGTGTGGCATTTGACACCGTCTTGTTGAAACCACATGTCAGCCAAGTCCAGCTCTTCCATTTTGGGCAAAAAAAGTTTGTTATCATCGCATGGTAGCGCTCGCCATTCACAGTTACGTTCCGGCCATTGTCGTCTTTGAAGAAGTACGGCCCGATGATGCCACCGGCCCATAATCCACACCAAACAGTGATTTTTTCGGGATGCATTGGTAGCTCTTGCAAGGCTTCTGGCTGGTCTTCACTCCAGATGCGGCAAATTGCTTGTTAACGTACCCATTCAACCAGAAATGAGCTTCGTCGCTGAACACAATTTTTCGATAAAAATGTGGATCTTCCTCCAACTTTGCCAGCGCCCATTCACCAAATTCGAAACGTTGTCGCAAAATTTTCCACGTAGTGAAGTAACAGAGGCCCAATTGCTGCGAACGGCGGCGAATCGACATTTCACGGTTATCACTAACACTGGCGGATACAGCCGCAATATTTTCTTCAGTCCTCACTCTGCGTCTGCGTGTTGATGGTTTAATGTCCAATAATGTAAACTGGGTTCGAAATTTAGTCACAAGCTTCCGAATAGCTCCCTCAGTAGGCCGACCAAATTGCCCATAAATTGGAAGCAGTGCTCGATGCACTCTCTTAACCGAGCATGAATTTTGATAGTAAAATTCAATAATTTGCAAGCGTTGTTCGTTCGTAAGTCGATTCATGGTTAAATTATAGTCCAAACTGAACAAGTTTGACAATGACACAAGACACGATTCACGCGCCATCTGTCAAAAACAGTGTTGCCAAAAAGATTCTAGCAAACAAATCACCCATTACTAAAGTTCAGCTCAGCTTAAAGTTGACCTTTGCCAGGCGGTGCAAACAGGCATTACTTTCCTGCGCAGGTTCTTTCACTAACGAGAGATGACTGATTATCTCGTAAACCATGGCCATTCACTCGATTTGCGTATGGAGGCTGTATCTCCAAGAAATATTCAAAATCCAAATATTTCTGATAACATATGACTCAGATCAGATTCTTAATTTTTTTCCATCTCTATATATAAATATGAATGTCTGTCCTGTCTGTCGCAGCGGCGTAAAAATTTGTACGCATACCAATTGATACTCAACGAAGGTTATGGACATGGTTGCAATAAATTGCCGCGAAAAGCACGAACATCTCCACCGTCAGCGTCAAGCCGGCAACAGCACGGCCTGCCATCGCCCCACTCAACCTGTGACCATCAAGCGACATAGACATTTGTTTTGCAATTGCTTTGCCCTGCCACTTCGTACATTTGAAACTGTCACCGACATAAAACATTGCTTTTACGAATTTATTGTTATTTCTTTATATTTAATTTTTGTATGGGTTATTTGAAAATAAGAAATTATGATTTTTTTTTCAATAACTTTTTTAACTATAAGAGTACGCACATTTCATATTTGGAGGTTGTAATGCCCCAAACTTCCGATAACGGTTCGCATCTTTTAATTGCAATAGTAATTTCAGAGCCAACTCGCATGGTTGGAAGATTTGGTTACTTTATTTGAGGTGCAAGTTACACGTTTCGTGGGTAATACCGGGGGGGAAGGGGGGATAGTGGTGTGCAAAGTCCTCCGATTATTAGTAAATTTTGCAAATTTCAAATTTTAGAATCGATCATAAAACGAATGAAATAAATTGTTATTTAGCTTCTACGAATAAAATACATTCGTAAAATATCCGTGCTGAAGATTGGAACCAGTCGTCCGAGATGATTGTCACCGTGCAGTAATAAGATCGGTAGTATAAAAGGAAAGTCGTATAAAAGTTGAACATATTGAACAAGTTCTTCCTCCCCATCTGATCCAATTAAAAAAAGCGCAATGGCGTCGGCGGTGTTGGAGCAAGCGCAACTTTTTTTCCTTCTTCGGGTTAGTTCGGTTCGGTTATAGGAGGAATCGTGCAGATGGGTCTGCCGGTGCAGGAGAACAGGTCTTATTAAAGAATCCCGAAAAGTAATTTGAAGTTGTAATTGAAATGGTGAGAGTGTAATAATGGAACCCTTACGCCATACGCCCCGTTCCCGTTTCCAGTCCCGCTTGCCGCCATCGGCCTTTCCTATACCAGTGGCGGCTCCAGATGAGGGCCAGTGGCAAAATTAGAAACTGAACGTGAGCATTTGTTTCATGTATTTCGAGGACAAATTCTTATGAAAAATATTTTCCTGTCGCCTAATGTGCCAACACTGATACATCCAGACCTATACGTCTAAGATGCAGACAGGTTCCTACATCCGCAGGATTATTACGTAAAAAACCTATATATTGTAAAAAACAGACAAAATGTCAGCTTGTCGAGTACAGTTCTCAGTGTGACTCAACGACGCACACACGTTCAGTGACAATGCTGCAAGTCGGTTTGTTGGTTGCAGACTGTCGAGTCTGTAGAGTATATTTTTGAGATCTATTCGTCATTGTCTGTCAGAGCGGTTCGTAGGACCTTTGCTCTTGGTTGAAGTCTTGTAAGTCAGTAGGTCTGTCAGGTCTGATTGCCCAGATACCAAACAAAGTCAGGGAGAAAGAAGGGAAGAAGACGGGACGGAAGGAAGGAGGGAGAGCAAAGAAAAAAGAAGTGCATCAATTTGAGGGGTGTCTTGGCATTGCTAGTTAGTATTCGGCAATTTTAAATTGAACCTAAAATTAATTTTGCGGTTGGTTGTTGAAGAAAATTATAATTTTGCTTGGACCTAAAGTCGCACGATTTAATTTTGTTCACAGTGCGAGTCGCGGCCTTGTGTGCTTGCGAAATTGCTCGACTGTGTAATCTACTGACTCGCGCAACAAAGGGTTGTTATGCGATTCCGCTTGACTATAACGTAGCTGCGCTTGTTGTTTGATGTAGTCCCCTAGGTAATGGATGTCAAGGTCTCTGTGAAGGGTCTCGTTGGACACATACCATGGGGCGTTAGTGAGTGTACGCAAGCTTCTGTTCTGCAAAACCTGCAGGATACGCAAATGCGTTTTGGCGAGAAAACACCAAGCCGCACTTGCGTAAGTGATCGCTGGTCTAATAACCATTTTGTATAGCCGAACTTTGTTGATCAAACTTAATTTTGATGTTCTACATAGCATAGGGTAGAGTTGCCGAAACGAGATTGAATGCTTCAGTGTGCTTCTGCCAGGTAATAAAAAGTGAATAAGGGACTGGTCCAAGAACCGAACCCTGAGGGACACCGGCTTTGATGGGCCGTGTTGTCGACAGAACTTTATTAATTTTGATACGAAATTTCCTAGCCTCGAGGAAGAATTTCAAAAGTTTTAGGAGCCCTTATGGATCAATTTGTAGAGAAGGCCCTTGTGCCACACCTTGTCAAATGCCTTTGAGACATCAAGAAGCAGGATGCCAGTACTTTCGTTACGTATGAACCCCCTGGTTACTCGTTCAACAAGCCTGATGACCTGTAGCTCCGTACTATGCTCAGATCGAAAGCCAAATTGCACGTCAGGAATCACGTTGTGGTCTGCCGAGAAATTTTCAAGGTGACGTAGAATCACTTTTTTAGCGAGCTTAGAAGGAGCTGACTGTAGACTAATGGGGAGGTAATCCTGGGGGAATATCGAACCCACCTTCTTTGGAATCATTACGACATCAGCGGTCTTCCACGCCATTGGGAAGTGCTGGGTCCTTAGCATGGCATAGATTATTGCCACGAGATAAGTTAAGGACTTCCGCGAAAGTAGCTTCAGCGCCTTGTTAGTAATTCGATCCTCTCCAGGTGCTTTACGCACCTTGAGGTCGTTAATATGACCTTATAGTTCTGCTGGTGTGCAATGCGGAGTCTCAGGAGATTTCGCTGATGTGCCATACAGCTCTTCAGTTGAGGAATCTTCTGAAGATTCCTCTGAGGAAGAATCACTAAGGAAGGCACTACTGCCACTGACGCCGTTGGCCCAAAAATATCTCCTGACGGATCTTACAATATGTAGCAGCTCGTCGAGGTCATTATCAAGGTCATAGTTAGGAGAGAACTGACTTTCCATTGCATCAGCGAAAACCTCGACCATCTCCTCTGTCCTACAGACTATGCCCGTAGGACCGTGGATGTGCGGGAGTTGTTCTCGCTTTCCGTTTCTGAGCAACTTTGTAACTTTCCAGAGAGGAATACTTGAGTCAAGCAACCCGATAGAGAGTCGCTCCATTGCTCATTACGGAACTCATCAAGAGCATTTCTCACTTCATGAACAAGATTCGTTGCTCTGTGAATGTCATCTGGGTGACAAGTCCTCGACGCTTGCTTGATTGCAGCTCTTTTGTCAGAAATTTTCTGACGAATGTCTGCAGGGAGAAAAGGTCTGCCGTGTCGTTGTACTGGTAGTACAGCTGCACGTTGCAGAGCTTGCTGAACGGAACTTGCCCACTCCGCTTGAGCAGCATCCATATCGTTCTCATCATCTATGATCGGGATATTGGGGAACTCTCTAAGGTTTTGAGAAGATGTGACAGGAAGAAAATTGACTGAGTAGCAAGATCTGGATGATTGTGTGTACTGGGCTGCATGTGCATAGAATCAGTGATATTTGCTATGTGAGAAAATGATTACTGAATACCTGTTATCTGTAACAGACGAGTTATTTGTGTTCTCCTTTCTGAAGACAGGTTATCTTCAATGTTTTAAATTACGATTTTCCCCAGTTTTTAACCACATCACAGAAAAATCAGAAATGACGCATCGCACACAAAACATTTTCGCAGCGGTAATTTGTATTTTCTACTTGACACGTATCATAAATATTCCTGTTTGTAGCATATTTTCTCACCTGTTGTAATATACTTCACCAACCAGAGATTTTATATTCTTATCTCTCTCGTTTTTGAAATAGGCAAATTTGGATATGTTATGGATGAATAAGACAACGTGGATGCGCAACTAATTTCTAACTTTGCACAGATCTCCAGAAATAGCACCCTTATCGGCCAAACTAAAAGACAGTACCGCTTTCAAAACGGAAAATGTCTACCATCAAAGTGCTGTTGTCTGTCTTCAAGATCCATACCTCACTCAAGTATGGAACCTCGCCGTATACACTTGGTGATGGAGTCGGAGCAAAGAGATTCAATCCATCTATCATTTTTTTCGAGTTATAGAACATTATGGCATTACTTTTGAAGATGGCGACCGATTTGACAGTTGTCAAGTGATTTATTCTCAGTTTGGTTTGGCAATTCATCATGAATAGACTCACGTCAGAACAACGCTTGCAAATTGTGCAGTTTTATTTCGAAAATAAATTTTATCGTCGACAAAATCGTCCATCAGAGCAGTTAATTCGATTAACCATGGAACGTTTTCGCACCTTGTTTACTCTAATTGATAACTCGCATCCCCAGAGATGCCGTACGTTGCGTACAGAAGAAGCTATTGCTACTGTAGAGCGTAGCATTGAGGAAGACTCGAATGAGTCCATCCGCCATGGAGCACAGGAATTGGATATGTGTCCGTCCACTTTATGGAAGATTTTGCCGAAGGATCCTCGTTTGCGTGCTTACAAAATCCAACTCGCGCAGGAATTGAAGCCGAACGATCATCAAGCAAGGCGTGATCGGTATAGAGCCATGATTACTAACTTTTTCATTCCTGAATTGAACAATCATGATGTCCAGGAGCTGTGGTTCCAACAAGACGGCGCAACATGTCACACAGCTCGTGCTACAATCGATTTATTGAAAGACACGTTTGGTGACCGCCTAATTTGACGTTTTGGACCTGTGAATTGGCCTCCAAGATCTTGTGATTTAACACCGCTAGACTATTTTCTGTGGGGCTATGTAAATTCATTGGTCTATGCGGATAAGCAACAAACGCTTGACCATTTGGTAGACATCATTCGCCATGTTATTGCCGATATACGGCCACAAATGTGGGAAAAAGTCATCGAAAATTGGACGTGCAGATTGGACTACATCCGAGCCAGCCGTGGCAGTTATATGGCATAAATCATATTTAAAATGTAATGCCATAAGATTATCTTCCGATTAAAAAAAATGCATGTCAATCGAATAATCCATCGTTGTTTTATTGCAATTTAAAGTTCTATACCTCAAAAAAAAATACCCTTTACTTATCTAGCTTCCGCGGGCAAGCTGTTTTTCAGCACCTGACTTCAATTCAATTCATTTGCGTGTGTAATTTGCAATCGAGGAAGCAGATGATCAGTTTATTTAACTCGACACCGTTCAGGCAGTTTTAATGAATATCATTTAAATGCCGATAAGGTAAGAACTACCACAAAAGTCGAAAATAATATTTCTCGCACAGAACCACAACAAATGTAGAGTATAACAAATAAAATTTGTACGTACTTTTTGGCCCCATGAAGAGAAAATTGCCCGGAGTAACCCCAGGGCAGGAATAGCCAATGTAGTTTTTATAAGCCGACAGAGCCTCCCACATTGGTGGCGAATAATACACCTTTCTATACTAAGTGACATATAAATCCGAACACCCAGTTTAAATGGTTTTATTTTAATAAGAGTTGGTGAATGTATTTATCTTACTGTAAATACTCGTAACAAGTGAAAAAATGTTCAGCCTTATCAGTTGGACATTCCGGTTTTTATACTGCTTTTTTTTTAATTCACTAACGCTCTAAAAATGAATATTTTTGAGCCGCAGTAAAGAATCAACGTTGGCGGATGTTGGTTCTTGACATCCTTTACGATCGGTTACGATGCCTAGAGTACGGAGACCTGTACGATTTCGTCAACTTAGTGAGTTTGATAGGGGCCGTATAGTGGGACTTCGGGAAGCTGGACTTTCTTTTCGGGCAATTGCAGTTAGAGTGCAAAGAAGTGTAGACACTGTGGTTAGGTGTTGTCAGGCATGGCTTCGAGAAGGGAGAAGGCCGTACGCAAAGAGCAAGGGGCACTGGACGCCGCCGTAGAACAACAGACCGTGAAGATCGCCGCCTAAGATTATTGGCCTTAAGGGACCGTTTCTCCACTACCAGATCCATTGCAAATGAATGGTTTGCAGAACACGGAAGACCTATTGGCATGCGAAGTGTTTACCGACGAATGAGAAGTTTTGGCTTGTTTTCATACCGGCCACACTGGGTCCTCCCTTTAACTCGAGAACACCGACGTAATCGCCTTGAGTGGTGCAGACAACGGTCACTCTGGGATCAGGAATGGAACAGTATTGTCTTTAGTGACTTATATGAATAATATGATGCGGATTCCAAGTTAGCAATGCATGCTCAAGTTTCGATCTAACATATGCATAGTACAGCAACTTCAAGGTGGTACTCTGAGTGAAGTCACGGCAGTTTCTTACAATAAAGCCGTACATGCGGTTTACCTCGGAAATTTTGCTGTCAATGTGTTTGACGAATGGGAGTCAAATGTCACGCCTAAGTCACATAAAGTTGTAGTCCTCTGAATAGGGGTACCTGACAGGGTATAGTCAAATAACAGAGGATTTTTCTTCAACGTGTAAGAAATTACGTAAAATTTATTGTCGTTTAATGGTAGATTGTTTTGTGAGCACCAAACATCCAACCTAACCAGATTTTCTAAAAGTTGATCACAGTCTGATTCATTAACTACACGGCAAAACATCTTCAGATCATCAGCGTAAAGTATACAATTCTCGTCAACAGCATTAACTATGTCATTCACAAATATGACGAACAATAAAGACCCTAGGTTACTGCCTTGTAGCACTCCGGAATTGGCTACATACTCCGACGATCTGATGCCATTAGACATCACAAATTGATTTCTTCCAGTGAGGTAGGACTTAAATAGTTGTATTAAAGACTCGGATAATCCCTGAGATTTCAGTTTATGCAATAGCAACCTGTGATCAACTCTGTCGAAAGCCTTGAAGAAGTCTGTGTAGATCACATCTGTTTGCAATCAGCTGTCAATGTTTTCTGCTATGGTCTGTGTGAAGTTCATCAGATTTGATACTTTTTTTTTATACTCCAACTACCACGAAGGCCTAAGGCCTAAGCACCCATTGTGTACCGTGGGGCTATAGGGGGATACATGGGAAAAGGGGGACGCCACACGGACTCTGGCGAGGGAACACGTGTGCATGTAACATGCACACATTCTGGCTCCGCCTACGAGAACCGCCGGGTGGTACCTCCGCGTTCGACAGTCAGAGACCATCTACCACCTACGGACAATCACAACATCCATAGCCAAGAGAAAAAATTATCCTGGGACGGGACTCGAACCCGCACAGCGCACGGCGACTGATCAGGAGACCGAAGAGTCTACTACTGCGGCCACCGCTGCTGCCTAATGCGGCCACTCCTAATGCCGTTTTTGTGTATTGGACATACTGTAGACAACTTCCATAATTCTGGAATTGTGCAGGTGGTAAGACACAAGTTAAATAAAACGGTCAAAGGATACGCCAGCACAGAGGCACAGACACGCAAGATAAAAGCTGGTTTTATCCGGTCCGGTAGTCATCTCAGGTATTATTTGCTTCAAGGCTAAGACAACGTCATCCTCCTCAAATCTAGTAATATTGAGTTCGTTGCTCATTAAAAAGCATCAGTTTCTTCGATGGCTGATGAAGACGAGTAGTATTTGGAGAAGTTATCCGCAAACGCATTTAATATGTCATTCAGTTCCAAAAGTTAATTACCATTGTAAATCTAAACTTGATATGTTTGTTGATTTTCGCTTATAATTTAAGAAGCCCCAAAAATTTATCCGAATCTCTTTTTATTTCGTTCTCAGCTTGTCTGACATATATTTTGTATGCTTGATCTGAATCTATCTATTGACGTGCATGAGAACCTGGCGCATATAAGGCACTACAAGGTAGTTATTCGTGACGGTACGCTTACCAGAAACGAAATCAAACTGTACTCTCCACATCGACTGATCTAGAGGAACTACGGATTTCTTATATTCTTTACAATTACTTTTTTATATAAATTTATATAATATGCAAAAAATTAGTACGGTGGGAATCAGAGATATACCAACTTTTGAGCCTATTATTTCAAAAACGAGACGGTGAGTCTTTTTGAAATATTGAAATTACGTTCCAAATAACAATGGGGAGGCGAAACCTGGCAACTAAATAACCGACTTTTAAACTAGAGTTCGATTTAATCCAACGAAAATCACTTCATACACTACTTAACTATCGAACTCCATTTTGAAGTACTCTTGTCTCTAAGGCCCGTAGTATCGTCAGTCGTCCCTACAATTGTAGGGCGCCTTTATGGCCTCCTTGATTGTCATAGTTTTCTACTTCTCCGTGTCAGCGCTCTATTTTGAGGTTATGTCACAAACATCTATTTGCATCAAATTGTGCTTGCTTTTGAGTTATATCATGTTTTATCAGCCTGAAATTTCCTACAATTTAAAAAGAAAACATATCTTCACAATAGGAGAGCGCTGACGCTGACACGGGACAAGTGTAATCTAGAAATTTTTGAAGGAGAGAAAGGAGTATGACAATCAAAGAGGCCATAAACGCGCCCTACAATTGTAGGGACGACTGACGATACGGGCCTAAGGGCATACCTGCCAAGGAGGTCAAATGGTGTTAGCCTTTAGACTCTCCTTGACCAGCCCTCTGTGTAATCAGTCCTCCAGGTTGCATTTGAAATAAAAAGTGAGAAAATATGATAAACCTCAAGTTTCTCGGATTACCTACCAACAAAATATCTTAAACCCTAAACTTCAGGTACTTAATGCCTGAAAACGTAGCTAAGTCAAAAGTGTTTGTTGGAAATTAATAAATGGCAAATAACATTCATACGGCTCAATATAGCAACACGAATAATTTTCAGATAATCAATATATCGCCATCCCATGCTAAACTTTTTTTTGTTGCATGGATAGTCATATCAAACGCTACATAGGACTCTATTTATTATTTATATGCTCAATAAGAGATAATAATAACGAGTCGTCACTGCTTTGATCGGTTTAATTTCTCTGTCGCTTCGCCTTTATGTAGTGGTAGCGCGCACGCGGCTCCCTGGCTCATACAGGCTTTTAATTAGAAAATTTAATTGACTTTTATTGAAGCCGTGAGCTGCAGAAGGAGCTCCGGCGATTACACATAGCCCAGAAAAATTAGAGATTTTCTTCTTTATTAATAAACTGACGAATTCAAATAGGTATGTTACTATAGACATACTATAAAAGGTATTTCTATTCTACCATATCTCAGATATTCATAAGTTGGCCTTTTTTGAAATAACAATGTTTTTTTTAAACGAGGTCGCTATAATGTTGGCATCGTAAAAATAATGCCTATTAATAAAGAAAACTCTTTTTCTCTTGGAAAGTTTCTAGCTTTCAATAGAAAATTGGTATCACGATTATAGATCAATCTTCCTAGTTCTGCTAACCTTAGGCAATTTAAGAATCGGACTAACATCTTTTTTTATAAAAATCATCAAGATTTTCTGAAACGTTAAAAACGAAATGTCAGCGATTTTTATCTTTTTCGTTTTTTTGCCTGTAGATACGCCGCCACTGGACCAACTTTCAAAAACCACGCAGCTTTTTCGTCCTTGTCATAGTGGTAACCTTATGTAAAAACCTCGTCAAAATACGAATGGCCAAGGAATAGTGGACAAACCCACAGGCAGACCAGCGGAAAAGAGTAACATGGTTTTCGCCAAAACTAGCCTATTGTCAACGTAAAATGAAGACGAATACTCTATAATTTTATAAAACTATTAATTGATTATTTATTTAATAGTATAATAATAGTGGTCGATTCTTATAACATCTGGCGCTTTGCTTTCGTTGCCCCAGAGACCAAGGCTAGACCATGCCGATGAGTTGCCAAAAAGCACGAAACAGCTGTCCATGGTTGGCCGTGTGTGGTAGGATGGATAAAAGCAGCATGAAATATTTCAAATAAACAAAAAGAGCAAAATGCTGGCGTCATCAGCAACCTATTTTCCCCGGAGTAATTTTCTCATTCCAGTTCCCCTCTAATAGGTTCACTGTGCTGGATGGGCTTTAATAACAATTTTCTTAATTGCGCATCCAGATTATATGCTTTATTAAGGTTGTTTCCGTTTTGCCCGCCTGATCAGCCAAATAGAAACGAAAAATATCATACAACGTCAAAAATGGTTGAATAGCTCAGCTATCTATTTTCTCTATGTCCTTCAGCTACTCGAACATACATATCACCTCTTATTCTCCATTGTCTTCTCGAAAGGTTCGTAGGACTTTTGCTCTTGGTCAAAGTAGTGTCAGTCAGAAGGTCTGTTAGGCCTGGTTGTTCAGATGCCAGGAGGGAGAGCGAAGATAAAGTGGTGCGTCGATTTGAGGGGTGCCTTGGCATTGTCATTGTGGTATTCGTGCATTTGGAATTGATCCTAAAATTTGAAGAAAAATTATAATTTAGGGTGGACCTAAAGTCGCACGGTTTGATTTTGTTCACATCGCGAGCCGCGACCTTGTGGGTACTCAGATGATGATTAAGATAGAATAAGAAGCAGAAGTTTGATAAGTCTATCTAGGCAGTCGATCAGACGTGTAAACTGTGCGTCATATCATGCAAGTTATTAATCCAGTTTGCAATAACAGGTGATGAATCTTGGAAAGCGTCATAATGGTTCAATGCTTGGGCGCCTCCTAACTGCAATCAGTCTTCTTTCTTACTTCGTGAAATACTTCATTTCGTAGGACAAATTTGATCCTCGGATAAATGAGTAGCGTTCAGACAGTAGTGATACTTTGTTGTTTTGCTTCTAGATGTTTGGACTGCATAACACAGTTCCTCTATTTTATTGATTATAAAGTCAATTTAACTGTCAAAAACTACTTACATTAACGTCATTGTGCCACAGCGCGACGTGACGGGCCCGTTTGAAACGATGGCAATCCATGCAATTAACGATTCAATTAAAATTTAAATTATTTACATTACCGTTAATTAATTTTCAATTAAACTAGTAATTAATTTTAGATGGTAGACCGTTGATTTGTCGGACACATGCGGGCGCGGGCGGGCTACGGCTCCTCCATTTTAATTAAGGTTCTCCTTTGCGAGGTTCACAGGGGTGGACTCAAAACTATCAAAACCTCTAGACAGCTTATCAACCCTAAACTGAACAGAATTGATAGCGCTTCAAAACCAGGAGGGTGTTTTCACGGTGACAATTTGCCTGGTATTTTTGAACGTATACTAACTGTACCGTGTATGGTAGTTTTTCACAAAAATGGACGTGGAAAATGAGTTGCAGCATGTGATTGTTTTTCTCTAGTTCAACCGGGAATTGTAAATGATGTATGATTTGTGTAAATCACAATACAAACAGGGTACGGGTAGATAATCAACTCTATGAATCCTAGGAATAATATTTTGAATATAATGCTAGAAATTTGGGAGTACTCCTGGATAAAAATTTAAATTTCTAAGATCATATGAGTAAGCTCATATATACAAATCGCTTTGGAGGTGTAAGTGTATCTTAAAAAGGGATATTAAACTAAAACTTGTGAACTCATAAATCCTCACTCATTTAGACTATGGCGTTGCTGTTTATTGCAATTTTCTGACTGAAGAAATGAAACAAAAAAATTCAATTTCTGCAAAACTGTTGCACGAGGTTTTGTTCCAATGAGATCAGCGGACAGAAACACATCACTGGCAGTTATTTAAGAGAAAATATTTTCAAATTCAAATATTGCTCATTGCACCTCTATGCCGCTCTATCATTTAAGGTTTTGAAATATAAATCTCCAAATTATCTTCTTAACGTTTTAGAGAAAATATCTTCTCTTCACCATTTATTCTCGCGTAATGACTATTGCCATAATATTTCGACCTATACTATTCTGAATGCTTACACAAAAATTTTCGAACATCCATCCAGTGCTTCAAAAAAGAATTTAAAAAGGAGCTGTTGCAGTTACAATTTGATAAAGCTTCTAGTAGTTAAATGGTTAATTCTCGGACTAATAACTGTTACCACTATTATTATTCGGCAAGCACAGATATCCTGTCAGGGTTGCTACTAAGAAAGATACAAAACGTCAAGTTACTACCGTAGGCTGACGATATTCAAGTTTACTTTAGCTTTTCCATGAAACAATGAGCTGCAGCAGAACGAAGTCTACAAAAGTAATACTTTTTCGCAATAAAAATAGTATATATATTTTAAAGGACACTCTTTCGTTGAAAATTACAAGCGAAGTGCTTAGTTTCTGTGATTCTTCTCGTAATTTAGGCTTAACTGTTGATCCAAGCCTTCGTTTTTCACTCC
Source organism: Acanthoscelides obtectus (assembly GCA_963669975.1). Classification (NCBI taxonomy): domain Eukaryota; kingdom Metazoa; phylum Arthropoda; class Insecta; order Coleoptera; family Chrysomelidae; genus Acanthoscelides; species Acanthoscelides obtectus. The sequence goes on from CAVLJG010000007.1 coordinate 25,395,963, forward strand.
ATATTCAAACGCTTGCAAACAAAGCATTTAGTTCGCTCAAAATCATTTATAGCAGTCTACATTTCCTAAATAAAAAACTAAAAAAAACTTTATGTGAGACCTTGGTGCTTAGTAATTTCAACTATTGTAGCTTTATTTATGGGCCGTGCTTGACTACTGCTGACAACGAAAATACAACGGGTTCAAAATAGCTGCTGTAGGCTAGTATACGGAATTAGGAAGTATGACCGCCTATCACACAAAATGAGAGAGTGTGAATGGCTTAACATGAAAAATAGGAGACTCCTTCACTTGTGTAATTTTACGCATAAACTGGTCAACACTCCAAATCCTCCAGGTCTGATCAAACATTTCATACCTCGCAAAGATACACAAAATATAAGATCAAAATTGAGCTACACCGTTCCGCAGCATAAGACCGCCATGTTTCAAAGATCGTTCATATATAATGCTATCAGGATGTATAATCAGCTGCCACAAGAATTCAAGCTTCTTAATATGAACAAGTTCAAATTTAAACTAAAACGTTATTTGTTTGATATGCAGTAGGATCAATGATGCAATGTTGTATATTCAACTTTTTATTTATTTATTATTGTGTAACTCTTATATATGTGTGTATATGTATATATGTATGTATGCGTATATGGGTACATCGATATATGTATATATAAAAGCAACATCGATATCAAAAGTGTGGCTAGATCTGCTTAACTTAGAATGTGTTGTTACTGTCTTTGTACGCCCTGTATATTTTTTAAAAGTTAAAAGCGTAATCTGTACATGTATGTTTTACTGCGAATGCCTGTGTTGCTCTATGTTATTCATCATATGTATACTTTTTCTGTCTACCTCATTGATTTTGACATATGTAATTACATATTATTTAATAACAAATTCAATTATTCGCTTATTTGGGTGCTCCCCTTCAGTGGTTGAGTAGAGTAGCTATCAGCTAGACTTCGCTACTGGTATTATATACATTTTTTTATTATGCTGAATTTTCTTTGAAAATAAAAGACGGTTTATTATTATTATTATTATTATCATTTGGAATTTTGTATTACAGTTATATAGCCATAATTTCTTGTATTTGGTGCATATGACTTTCTCACACTCTCTCTACATTAGCTATGCAGGCTAGGGTGGAAAATGGCTTTGCCAATCCCCAGTCTCTATGAATTATGTAGTCATTTTTTTCCTATTATGTACCAATACTCCAATAAACACTATTATTATTATTAATTATTACTATTATTAAGAAGCAGTGAGAGAAATATAATCTGCGTCAGCAGACGAGGTAGAAGAGACATTAAAGGGCAAAACGTAACGTAAAGCTCCTATAACTTTGAAAGGGTTTCAAGTACCTTGGAAAAATGATTACCGCTGACAATGGCATTACTGAGGAGATCAAAGGGAAAATCCAATCTGGGAGTCGCTGTATGTACACTCTAAATAACCTCTTGAAATCGAATGCAAAGATCAGGAGTTGTAAGATCGTCGTAAAACTGAGACCCGTTTGCGATGGATAGTTGTGAAACATCGATGGTGATTGAGGTCTAAAAGGGATTAGAATGGGTATATTCAATGCTTGAAAACTCGGTTAACAGATATATTTTTTCGGGTCGTTAATAATAATCGTCGTCTCTATTTAGAAACAAACAAACATTCGTTTGCTTAACCATCGCTGCTGTTACACTTAACCAATCACATAGCGATTGGTAGAACAAGATCAGAAAATAAGTAAATCAACAATTACAATGCAGCATATAATATAATCTATAAATTAAAGTTGAAATCTAGCTGTAAAAGACTGCGAAGAGTATTTTAGGACTGGTTGATTTTTAATCGGGTCTGCTATGCCAACATTGAATTTCGCAGACTGTACATGTTATTACAACTGATCCAGCAGGGTGGAACTCAAGGTGACCAAAGTAATAACAGAAGAAGAATGTCCTGGTTACGGTTGGGCTACAGTTCCAGTCAAATGTTCCGTGCCACCTCCTCAAAGATAAATATATCATTAATGATTGATTCGTAGCGGCGATGGCACCTGAAGAATGCGCCATTTCTGGAGCAGTTTTTACATTAAAGTCAATCACATTACACTGAAAGCACTGACTTAACGTTTGAGCAAAACACGCGACTACCCAGAGAAAAATTTTCGGGGAGGGGGTTCTGAGATCGAGAGGTGTGGTCGATTGAAAAGTGGGCGGAGAAGTACAAAAATTATTAGTGAATTTTCTTCATATTTTACTTTTGTTCTTACAAAAATCTTTTGTAGGGGAACTGTGCCCTAGACCCCCGCCACCGCGGTTACTACAAGTGAACGACAACCAGTACAGAGTCGCTGCCCACAAGTTCTGCAGAATTATTTCGTAAAAACGTTTATACAGGGTGTTCCTTAATGATATGCGAATATTTAAGGGTGTGGATCTACATGAAAAATTAATGTTAGTTTGCTTCATAAAGTATGGCCCAAAAATGTTTCCTTACAAAAACTCGGGGTGTTGGAGTTTTAGGAAAAAAATGGAAATTAATTAATATTTTCAGAACCGCTTCAGATATTTCACTGATATTTAGTACGTAGTGAAAGTTAATAAAGTTGCATATTAGTGAACGGGGACATTTTCAACAATTTTTGTAATAATTTCGTTGGTTTTAATGTTATGTTTATGTTGCCAGTTGTTGTTGTTCATTACCCCTAATGTGTTTAATTTTTCCAATTAAATTAATAATATACTAAGTGACATATAAATCCGAACAGCCAGTTTAAATGGTTTTATTTTAATAAAAGTTGGTGAATGTTTTTATCTTACTGTAAATAACAAGTGAACAAATTTTCAGCCTTATCAGTTGGACATTCCGGTTTTTATACTGCTTTTTTTTTAATTCACTAACGCTCTAAAAATGAATATTTCAGCCGCAGTAAAGAATCAACGTTGGCGTATTTTGGTTCTTGACATCCTTTACGATCCGTTACGATGCCTAGAGTACGGAGACCTGTACGATTTCGTCAACTTAGTGAGTTTGATAGGGGCCGTATAGTGACTCTTCGGGAAGCTGGACTTTCTTTTCGGGCAATTGCAGTTAGAGTGCAAAGAAGTGTAGACACTGTGGTTAGGTGTTGTCAGGCATGGCTTCGAGAAGGCCGTACGCAAAGAGCAAGGGGCACTGGACGCCGCCGTAGAACAACAGACCGTGAAGATCGCCGCCAAAGATTATTGGCCTTAAGAGACCGTTTCTCCACTACCAGGTCCATTGCAAATGAATGGTTTGCAGAACACGGAAGACCTATTGGCATGCGAAATGTTTACCGACGAATGAGAAGTTTTGGCTTGTTTTCATACCGGCCACACTGGGTCCTAGCTTATGGTTCCAGGTCACCTTTAATCTTTATCAGAGGTAACATGAACGCGCAGCGTTATATCCACGATATTGCTAGAACCCCAGATTTTACCCTATCTTGACACCCTGGCAGATCCAACTTTCCAACAAGATAATGCCCGACTACATGTTGCAAGAGTCACAATAGACTTCTTTCAACATAATGATGTCACATTGTTACCATGGCCACCAAGATCCCCCGACTTATCCCCAATTGAGCACGTGTGGGATATGATGGGTAGGAGATTGCTCAATTTGCAACGTCCTCCTCAGACTCTAGAAGTACTTCGAGAGGAGTTGGTGGTTGTCTGGAATGAGATACCACAGCAGGACATTGACCACCTGATCAGAAGCATGCCTAGGCGCGTTGGAGAATGCGTAGCACATCAGGGTGCATCCACACATTATTAAAGGTCAAAGGGCTTTAAAGCAGTGCAATCATTTTGAAATTTTTATCATTTACTTATTATGCTTCATTAAGTACTTATACAAAATTTTATTAAAATAAAACCATTTAAACTGGGTGTTCGGATTTATATGTCACTTAGTATAATTTTGCAAGTTAGACAATAGAGCGGTTTTTATTTTTTTACTCAAAAATGGCGCATCAAAAGAAAACAATTCATGAGAGTTCAGTTGTTTTAAATTGAACGGGGAATTCAACAATAATTTTTGTTTGGCAAAAATTCATTGACGTACCATTTTTTTCTTAAAAAATATCGAAGTCAATACCCGTACGCACGCCACTGTTAAAGCCAAACATTATTTTTGCATTGAAAAATATGAAACTTTATTAACTTTCATACGTACTAAATATCAGTGAAATATCTGAAGCGGTTCTGAAAATATTTCCATTTTTTCCTAAAACTTCAACACCTCGAGTTTTTGCAAGGAAACATTTTTGGACCATAGTCTATAAAGCAAACTAACATTAACTTTACATGTAGATTCACACCCTTAAACATTCGCATATCATTAAGGAACACCCTGTATTGCAAAAAAAGTCAACATGCTGACTAGTTAGCTCCTAGTGTGCAAATAGTTCTTGCTTGCTGTGCACATATAGAGGAATGACCCAACGACATGCTCAACGACTATATTGCAAGTCAGTTCGCCAACATGTTTTGTTGTGTGCTTAATGCCGAGATAGTCTGACAAGATGAGTCAGACAGAAAATTGGTTAAGTACAGAGTAGCAAGATCGCATCTGGATGATCGTGTGGATATAGGTCTGCATGTGTATAAAATGATATTTACTGTGTGAGAAAATTATTACTGAATATATGCCATCTCATCAGAGCCAAACCATGATAATTCAAGCATCATCACGTTTAGGCGACATAACGAGTGCACATCAAGTCAATAACAGCGAAATCCAAGTTGACATTTTATAGCAAAGTCTACATAATATCACAAATAACCTACACAATATCAAAAAAAACTAAACTTTTCAAGATATGTAATACCCGTGCCGAACGTCGCCATATTGATCTGAAGTTAAAAGTAGCTAACTATAAGAATCTTTGACGTCTAAACTCTGCCGAGTTTCCTACTCTATACAAATTCGATGTTACTCGATCTTCGAAACTCCTATCAATTGTACCCAATTTCTACGGGATAAGTCCGAAGAGGAGTTGTGACATCAGGTGCAGCGATAGTCGATGTCATGCTCGAGCAGTTCGATACATCGTGTGTCACTGTCAAATCCGTCGTTTCTCAGGCACTGTAACCGGGGATTTACCGGAAACCGTCTCTGCTTGTACACACATGGCTGGATATCTAAATATAAATCTAAATAAGAAGCGGTGGATAAAATGGCGGAAAAAGCTCCAGCCCAGGCCGAGACCAAATTTAAAGGTAACACCAGTCAATAAGTCTCTATTCGGTTATCCGGGTGTTCAGGAGGCAGCAACAGACGCCCGTACGTCGAGCGACATCCCCAGCGAAATGCCATTTTCCGCGAGAAAAGGGAAACCGCCTGGAAAATTGTCAATTCGATCCGTACAACGAAGCATCACAACAAACAATATTTTCGAAGACCGACGTTTTGCGTATCAAATGGAGAAGGTAGTCGAGCTCTATAAAGCCTGTCTCCCACCTGACACAAAAAACACGCTTCATTGGCGCACATGTGTAATTCCAGCTTGCGTGCACAAACTATTTGCTCGTAAAGACAAGTTTCAGCTCAAGGGTGTCGCCAGGCGAGGCAGGTGGGGGCAGGTGTCCCCCCCTAGAGACCCTCAAAAATGTGGTGAAATGCAAATCTATAAAATTCATAAGTACACTCACTTAACGTGCTTTATCGATAATTTCCGCACGTCGAAACTCGAACGAACTCACCATTACCATTCCTAGTATTCAAACTCTAAGCCAGGAGTTCCCACCCAGGGGGACGGGCATCCCAAGGGGGCATAGAGAGATGTCAAGGGGGCCGAAAGCGGTTGCATTTTAGAAAGAAAAAACAAAAAACATTACAATGTAATGTTTAATTTACATGCATAAAATTAGAAATTAAATGTCCTATCCACTTATTCTGTCAACCACTGTTTCAAAACCCGGCGTCGTCAATCGCAGAGTATACAAGTTTCGACAAGTCACAGCATGAAATCCGCGCACCCCCCCCCCGCTTAATATTCATCACTTAGAAAACAATTGTGTAACCTAACAGACGCGGATGAGAATCTGTAACATTCATTTCCACAAACTTGCGAAAAATTTGACGTTCCGATGTACATGTTTTGTTGAGAAATCTGTTTGAGCATGTCAAATTATTGTGTCTCACTGTTGAAAGGTAAGTTTGTGTATTTACAAATTTCAGTTACCATTTTTATTTAATTTACTAAATTGTTGATTGAGTGGAGACGCGTTCATAGATCGGCCATTGGGACATTTTTACCACATCACAATCAAACCAACGTGGCGAAATAATTTTGAAAGGACGAACTTTAAGTACCTAATGCTGATTCCAAATGTATTTAAAATTACTATTATAACGTCAACATGCCTACAAAAATATAAATCTCCCGGTGGCCAATATACTGTTACGTTATTAAGATAAAATAATGGGCATATAATTAGAAATTACATGTAGGTATTTTGCTTATTTATTTATTACTTATTTGTTTTATTGTTATAGGTGCAAAATGGCAGCGAAACAAAGAAAGCTTTCCGAAGATTACGTTAAGCTTGCATTTACTTCATAGAAAAAGACGAGTTACAATTGCCTCAGTGTGTGATATGTATGAAAGTTTTAAGTAATGATACCATGAGGCCCAATCGCCTTAAAAGGCATTTGAAGCAACAACATCCTACTCTGGTTTTGGAGACGAAAGAGTTTTTTTCTTCTAAAGCAGAGTCACCCAAGCGGATGAGACTGGATAAATCGGGAAGTTATCACACAGGTGTATCGCAGCATCTCAAACCTTCATTTGAAATAGCTTTTATGATAACCAAGCAAAATAAAGCTCATACTATCGGTGAAGAATTAATGAGACCATGTGTTCTAAAAGCCATGCAGATAATTTTAGGAGAAGATGCAGAGCAAAAAATGAAGTCTATTTCTCTTTCGAATAACACAGTCAAGCGCAGAATCGATGATATTGCAGCAGACATAAAGTCACAAATAATTAACAAAGTAAAATTATCGCTATATGGTTAATTGTGCACAGTTAATAAGTTCGTTCCATCGGCAGAGATATCATTCAAGAAGAGATTTTGTACTTCCTATCTTTGATAGCAGGTGCTAGATCTGAAGATATATTTAATTCAATATCAAATTTTGTTGAAAAAAATGATTTGGATTGGAAGAAGCTCATTGGACTTTGCACAGATGGCGCACCTGCAATGATAGGTGTACGATCGGGGTTAACTAGAAACCTCAAAGAAAAAAATCCCGCAATGGTTAGTACACATTGTGTTATTCATTGGCAAGCTTTGGCTTCCAAAACATTGCCACTGAAATTACGCCACACTTTGGACTCGGCTATAAGGATTGTAAACTACATCAAGAGCAGCGCTTTGAACAGTCGGTTATTTACTTTGCGAGGATAAGTTCTTCTGTTCCATACAGAAGTACGCTGGCTGTCCATAGTCAACATGTTGGCTCCCCTTTATGAATTGAAAGAAGAGGTAATCCCTTTTCTTGAGTTCAAAGAAAAACACAATTTCTTGACAATCAGATTAGACATCAATTCAGACTCACCAATATGGCACATGACAAGAAATCCATTTGTTGTCGATGTGTCACAATTACCAGAAGAAGTTCAAGAAGAGTTTCTAGAAATGACGACTGATTCGTACATGAAAGATGACTTCCATCTTGTAATATTGGAGAAATTTGGGACCAAAAAATTGTCTGTTAATTCGACACTTGCCTCTCTTGCTTTACGAATACTAGTTCCTTTTTCTTCAACTTACTTATGTGATAAAGGCTTTTCTGCTCTAAATTAAAACTAAACATCGAAATCGTCTTGATGTCGATAGCGACCTCATGATAGCTCTGGCAAAAACAGAACCTAGGATCAACCAACTGGTACAGAACATACAATCTCAAGTGCCTCATTAGTACCTATTTTTATTTTATTCAAGCTATTCGATGAAAAACATTTATTAGTTTATTTAAACTTTTAAAGTTTCTTTATTAGGATTGAAATAAAAGTCTTGGTACCTATATAATGTGCGTATTTTTGTATTTGTTGAAAAAGTAAAGGGGGATATGAAAATATAATTTATAGTCCGGGGAGCTTCAAAAAAAGAACCCTGCTCTAAGCTATAATAAATAAAATAACATAATTTAATTTAAGTTTTATTTACCGTACAGCCAAGAGCTCGTAGAGAATCACACATTGGACTTTATACTGTTCTGATCACAACCGCCATACTAAACGGATCAAGTCAGCCAAACAGCTCATATACATTTGATAACGGTAACGTTTCTTCCCTGCCCCAAGTGTAGACTATCTGGCACCGCTGCTGGACCACACCAATCAAACACGTCATAAGCACGATAGTGTAACATCCCCGCTGGCGATTCTGTCAGACGCCATAGCCATGCAGGACAGACAGGTCGTACCACTACACGGCAGAAACAAAACGGCAGTCGAAGCAGTGGGTGGAGGCTGGATAATCGGCGATTGCATCCGAAAAGGTCATGATCACTATGTTTGGGATCCGAAGGCAATTCATTTAATTGATTACCTTGAAAAAGGTAAAACAATTACAGAGGAATACTATTCAAGTGCACTCCAAAAGTCCCCACCGGGAGAGGCCTGGCTTGAAGAAGAAAAACCTGCTCACAAAGGCGCATCAGTTATGGGAAAACGGTGGGATTTGGAGTATGAATTTTCTTACTGGATTCGATGAAGAAATTGAGAGGATATGTACCCTAACCCTAACAAGTCGAATTGTTCATATTTTATTTAAAACTGTTAAGGAATATTTAATTGCGGATATACATGGAACATTCGTCCATTTTGTCCGTTTTGTTCACGAACTAGCCCAACAATGTCGAGCTACACAGGCTAAGACTTGTCTCCAGGGTTGCAAGATCTGACGGTTTTTGATACGATTTGGCGACGGTTATTTTGGGCCGTTCCCAGGATATTTCTGAGTACATGACGACTCCATGAAGGTCCACCTCTTTTACAGTTCAAGTGTTTCCATGTGCCGTGTGCAACTAGTGATTATGCTCCCGAGCCAGCATACAATACAATTAGGAAGCTTCTAGTTGTTGAAAATATTACTAAATCAGACACGAATCCTTTATGGATCTTTGCCGTATCTTCGCTTTTCAAATATTCCGTCGCGCTTAAGCGGTTAACTGTGGTAACGATGCCATCATCCCAATCACTGCATCCTCACGGCAGTGCGACCCGTTTATTAAATTTGGATAGGTAAGGTAGCTACTTATACTTGCTTATGCTGTCACATGTCATAGTTGTAGCAATGTTCAGATGTTACCAAATACACTATAAAAAATAGAGAAATATGCTGATGGTGGTTATAACCATTCAGGTCCGCTTAAACAAACCCTATCGGGTTGCAGGGATGTTTCTGCATTGTCTTCCATCGGAACAACGATAGAAAATGCTCGACAAAGATCCCTACCATATCAGGATACAAAATTTGCAACAGAAAATGCTAGGGAAGATACAGAAACAATCAATCGCAGACCTACCTATCCACTTAGCCCTTCAGCATCCAGGGTTATCAATGTCTCACAACCCTCCACAAGAACTGAAGGTGGACGTTCTCTTGCCTTAGTAACCCCTCCACCCATAAAGAAGGCTGTATTTACACGCGGGCAGATCTCATGGTTCAGAGATCTGGCACAAATAAATTAATCTTACTCTCTTCGGAGAGCCTAATGACAACTGACCTAGACGAAGAAGCAGACCCAGCGGACGGCCTTGAGCCGCTATGTATCTTTTTGAAAAATAAAAAAACTTTGTAAATCTATGTAAGATAAATAAATGTTTAATGTTTAATTGAGATGATAGTATGTATAATATAATAATAATAATAATAATAATAATAATAATAATATTTATTTACTCTAAAATACAGGGAACATGAAACGAGTAAATAAATATAATATATCCATAGGAGGACAACGCCTTTGCATGGATCATATGTATGTTGAATTGCAAAATATAATAAAATAGATAGAAAAGAAATTATTCGTAAGAATGGTAGAGCATTTATTGTGTAATATTTGAGATTATTTCATTAATTTGATTTCTCCCAATCGTGTTAATAAATTTTTTTAATTTTTTTTTGAAGCCTAATGTATTGCGTAATTGTTTTAAATTATTTGGTAAATGTTCGTACAATTTTGGAGCTATATACAGGTGACATCGTTTCATTAGGGATTTGTTTGGTTTAGGAACATTTTTTGCGCGTAATTTATATCTGGTTTTATGATTATGTTTAATTATGTCGTGTTCACTAATAGTTTTGTGATAATGAGTGATGGTATGTAAGAAGTAAAGTTGTTTAGTATCATATACTTGTGCATCATTATATAAGTCATTAGTTGGGTATAATTTTGATTTGTCTAACATTGATTTTAAAATTCTTCTTTGAAGTACATCTAAATCGTTAAAGTATGTCGTGCATGCAGCACCCCACACTACTATACCATATTTTATGTGTGGCTCGACTAAAGCTTGATATATTATTCGTAGATAATATTCAGTTAATATACCGGTTAGAAATTTTATTTTATATGCTATGAATCTAATTTTCTTTAGTATGTGAGAAATATGTACATCCCATCTCAAGTGGGGATCTAGATAAATTCCCAAATATTTTGTATCATTAACTTTCGGTTATTAAACCACTGAATAATTTTGCAAAAGTCATTTTGGATAATATCTTTTAAGTCGTTCCAATCCTTACCTTTATAGAGTATAGCAGTATCGTCTGCAAAACTGACTATTTTACCAGTACTGTTAATTTTGAATATATCGTTTAAATAAATATTGAATAACAGAGGACCCAAAATTGTACCTTGTGGAACACCACATTTAACAAACATTTCTTTACTATACGAGCTTAATAATTTTACTGATTGCGGTCTATTTGATAAATAATTTTCCATTAAAGTATACATCTTTCCACGAAAACCTATTCTTTCTAAGATTTCCAAAAGTATATTGTGGTTAACTGTGTCAAACGCTTTTTGTAAGTCCACAAATACGCATATCGATGGTACTTTTCCATCTATATTTTGGGTTATTTCATCTACTATACTTAATACCCCATCTGTTGTAGATTTGCCCGCTATAAAACCATATTGATTTGAATTTAGAATTTTGAATTTATTAAGAAAATTAATCATTTTATTAAGGAGTAATTTCTCAAAAACTTTAGCTAAACTTGATATAAGTGAAATAGGTCGATAGTTAGTGACGTCCGTATTATCATTAGATTTATAGATAGGTATGATGATTGCTGTCTTGAAAGCTGATGGAAATACTCCAGATTGGAAGGATTTGTTAATGATATAAGCAAGTGGTTCTGTTATTTGTTTGGCCAGTATCTTTAGATGTTCAGCTCTAATTTCGTCAACTCCAGGGCTTTTTTTATTTTTTAGAGTCATAATGGCATTGAAAACATCCTGATAGTCTACTTCAGTTAATACAAATGAATTATTCAGTCTTGTTTCATGCAGATGAATATCAGCATTTTGTTTGATATTATTTGCTAAGTTTCCTCCTATATTCGTGAAAAATTCTATGAACTCATCACATATTTGCTGAATATTGTCTGTTTTCTGTCCTGTTTTTGTTTTTATTTCATTAATATTGTTTTTTGAATAGGATGACTTATTGAATATATCATTGACAGTGGACCATAGGTGTCTAGAGTCATGTGTAAGTGAAAGTCTGTGAATAATGGATACCTATATATTTCGATTGACCTTGAATGGTAGCTATCGTATTGGAAGCAGCATTTAAATATATGATGTAATTTCAAAGTTACTAAGTTAACAGTTACCGATGAAAAATATCATCAGGAAGATAGACACTGATATGGATTTCGTAATGTTGGCATAGTAATAATTTGTGCACCGGCAATGTAACGATATCTTCCACGGCTATGCAATTTCTTTCATTACATTCTATAGCTGTTTTCCAACAACATAAATAAAGTTTGCATTTAATTTATCTACGTTCTATTTTCCTAACTGTTCAAATTAAAATTAAATGGTGCATCCTTTTTCCTCTGCTTCTGCTGCACGCTCGAGAAAAACTCAAGGATATGACTTTAATTACGTTTACTCATTAAGTGCTCGTGCAATTATTCTCATCGTATGCGAATTACTATTTAGATTTAATGATAGTCTCATGCGAAGACTGCACTGATATATTCACAAGTCAATTGGATTTTATCTGCAAATGCCACCAGTGACGGTGTCAAAGCTTGATGGATAGATGTGGAAGACTAGAGATAGCAACTATGCGACTGGTGTTCTTGAATAGAGTTCTATGGATTGGAGGGGGTGTAAATAACTTCAAGACATTTTAGTATTAGCGGAAACTGCAGAAGAAACTCGTATGGGCAGACAAGAAAAAGATTAGAGCAAACATTGACAAACATTTTGTTGCTGCGATATTTCTTTCCAAAAGAACAACTTGTTCCTCATGATAAAAAGGGGGAAGTGTGGGTGTAGTCACAACCACAGTCGGGATATGAGAGGTCTGCACCTACCCCCCTTTACCTTAAGGGGTAAACCTAAAGTCACAATAGGACAAGAAATGTGAGGTGGAACTGGCTTCTGAAGAAATTATGATTGGCAAATTAGCAAGTAGGTGCGTGAAGAAGGTTCAAAAACCTTAATACGAATAGTATATTTTGATAGTAAATATATATCTTATACCCGAAAGATATCTTTTGTTGAAATAGTCTAATGACATCAATATCCAATTTTTATTTGGCAGTGAAATCGGATCTGTTAAAACTCCCCATTGAAAACTGAACCAGGTTAGGGATTGTGAAAATAGTAATCTGCGAAGAGGTTATGGGGATGCTGCATCCAAATTTCGTGGTTATGATTTTTTCGAACTCGGATGGACAACATAACAAAAATATATATGCCTTTGACGGCTGTTTCGACAACGTTCAAGTCTTTTATTTCTACCTTTGATACGTTTTTTACAGAATTTTTGGACGATCAACCATAACGTATGTTGAAAGAAATATGGTAAAACCGTTAATTGCCTCAGAAGCAGCTCAGCCTCAATGTACTTTTCCGAGAAAAGCACGTACGATTGTGCGTTTTGTATGGCGGATTTTTTTTTCAAGTTTTTGTTTAATGGTGTTACTCAAAAATTTTTGGAATAGGGTTAAAACAAAATTCCATGTATCTCGCTAGGAAAGTCGCAAAAGTTTATTTTTCTGCTCTTAAGTGGTAAATTTATGGTCCATAAAATACACATATAATGTAATGGACAAAAGTATATAGACAAATATGAATATTTACCTAAATACCTTTAGAAAACGAATTCATACTTCATTGCTCCATAAACAAATGCGTTATTAGTAGAAAAACTAAATTCTTTGTTTTTATCTGCAGTGAACACAATACCAGTCTGAATATAAGCACTTTTTTATGAGGGACAAAAATATGTAGACAAATTCTTTTCAACATTAGTTTACTACAGTTTCGTGTCAGAAGAGGATTAGTTTGTGTTCATCAAGTATTGTGGAATAAGTTGAGTGATTTTAAGACCATTCCGCGTGGTCCAGAAATTTCTTTCGATGTGAAAACTAAGATCATTGAGTTATACAAAGATGGTCAACGTCAAGTCGACATTGCAAAAATTTGAAGCTGGAGTGTAAAGCAGTTTGGGCAACATTGAACAAATATAAACAAAAAGGTATCTTGGAAGCCTCTAAGAAGTGGTCGGCCTAGAAAACAAAATGCTAGATCAGTTAGATTAATAAAAGTAATTTCGTCCAAAGATCCGTTTCAAACCCCAAGACAAATGAAAACCGAAATCGTCACACAAAGAATTGTCAGTGTTTCTACGAAAACTATAAGTAGAAGATTAAAAATGATTTGAAGTTATTTGTACGTCGCCCGAGTAAGAAGCCGTTAATCTCGAGGAAAAACCGTAAGGACAGATTACAATTTGCATGGTTGGATCTTGATTGGAGCATCTGGAAGAGGCTATGTTTCAGTGACCAATCCAAGTTCAATATGTTTGGATGAGATGGTGTTTATTACGTTAGACGTCCTAGTGGGCAAATATTGAACCCCAAGAACACTTTGCCCACTGTCAAACATGGAGGAGGTTCTGTTATGGTTTGGGCGTGCTTTTCGGGGTTTGGGATGAGACCTTTACATAGAATAAATAGTTGCCATTATGGATAAGTTTGTATACACAGACATACTAAAGCATGTCATGTTACCCTATATGGAAGACAATATGCCCTTAAGATCAATATTCCAGCAAGATAGTGACCCGAAGCACACTTCAAATCTCGCAAAGAAATTCTTACTGGATGAAAAAATACCAGTTCTCAAATGGCCTTCACAGTCTCCCGATATAAACCCCATTGAAAATCTATGGGAATACTTAGATAAGCAAATACGAGATAAAAATTATTCAAACCAGAATGAATTTTTTGCCGCTTTAGAGCAAAAGTGGAGACAGATTGATGAATCTTACATCAAGAAACTTCTACAATCTATGCCGAGACGATGCCAGTCGGTGATTGATAATAATGGTTATGCTACAAAATATTAACACAAACATGGTTGATTTTCTATAATTCAATGAGCTTTGCTTCTTTTTTCTATAATTATTTTGCTTTGTCTGTATATCTTTGTCCTTCATAGTTCCAGTTTTTTTCAATTAATTTTTTATTTAAGGGAGTCTAATGAATTTATTTATGTATAAGTGAGTAAGTATTATGCTATAACGAATTATGTATACAGGTTGGAGTATTAATAAAACAAGTTAAAAAATGAATACAGCACAATATTAATTTGTCTATATACTGTATGTACGTTATCTGTGTGGCTATTAGAGCTTGAAAAACAGGTGCTTGAGGCTAACATCTGCGAGTTTGAAGAAATCACGGAAAAATTATTACCTAATATATGTATAATTTCCTGCCAATGATAACAACATAAAAACAACACAGAGTTTCTGGATAATTTTTTGGACTTAAGCTTCTGTAGCCCTTAATTTTGATCCCTACACATACTCTTTCACCACTATGCTACCCTCCAGTTCTAAAGCATCCTAATTCTCAAACTTAAAGTGTTCGAACTTCCTTGCACGCGCAGATTACGGCGCCGCCGTAGAGATCCGCCGGGTGGTACCGCCACGCTCGATAGTTGGAGACCGTGTACAACTTATAAACAATCGCAACATTCCTCGACGAGAAAAAAATTCTCCTGAGACGGGATTCGAACCCGCGCAGTTCACAGCGACTAAACAGTAGACCCCTAGCGTCTACCATCACTACGCCATTGCTTTCTTCAATCAGAAATTGTCGTTTTAGTCGCACTTTATAAGTATCTTAAGCGTCTTAAATTTATTTACTCATTCCGCATATATTTAAAATTATCTTTCTGAGCAACTTGCATCAATAACATCTAACTTTATAGGCGCAATTAATTTCGCATATAATTAAAACCACTGATTAACGCATTCTACCCAAAGATAGCCAGCCTAATAATATACCCGCGCGTCCGCAAAATTATCCGAGATGAAATGAGCTATCACCACGACGATCTAAACACCCGTGGACACCGTGGGGCTATAAGGGGGATACAGTGTAAAGGGGGGACGTCACGGATTCTAGCGGGGAAAAATAGCACATGTCTTAGAGATCCTCCGGGTGGTACTTCCATGCTCGCCAGGGTGTGCCATCTACATCCATAACTAAGAGGAAATCTCTCTTGGGACGGGATTCAAACCCGCGCACCTCGCGCCGACTGATTAGTAGAACCATAGAGTCTACCACTACTCCACCGCCTTATTTTATATGTCTCTTCAAAGTCTTGAATGCGTTTATCGTTTTCCCCATTTTTTAACCTTCCTAAACAACTTGCATCAATAAAATCAAACATACTTAATTCCGCGGATAATTAAAACCTAGCTTTACGCAGTGCTACCACCTTTCATCATCGAAGTCAAACAACCAATTAGCGCTATGGCTCAATGTCAACCAGCGAGTACAAGAATCTATCACGTATTTAAAAAACTATTTTATTGATTTTTATATAAACACCAAAACTGTTGTACTCCATTATGTTTCTACTTTTCAAATAAACGATCTGCCATCAGTTGCCGGCAAGTTTATAAACCCAGTTTAAATATCGTATCCTGAACAGTCTCTTTAGCATACGGTGTTTCTACACATCCGAGTTCATTATCGTGACTGCTGCTTTTATAAATAGTTAATGATAAGAGTCATCCTGTTAATATTTATAAGCCTAGAAGTGGGAGTCAATCTAGAACAAACCTTAAGAGAGGCATTCAAATATGGTATGTCCACGTGTAAGGATTTAAAACGCGTTTATTTTAGAGGAACATTGTTTTTATTGATTCTTGAAAATCAAATTCTGTAAGTTATGGGGTTAATAAGTGACTCATTCAGTTGATATTGGCAAACAAGATAAACTAGACAAACTAACTAAGCAAGACTTGTGCCCCCTGAAAATATTTGTCAGCGTAGACGCGAGAGTCCGTCCAGATCAAACCTTAGGAGGGGACTTTAAAATCACTATATATAGACAACCTGAAGAAAATTTTAGTAGTCGTGAAAGCATAGGATCAAAACTAAGAAACTGATAGTGGCAATCAAGAAAAAGAAGAAATAACGCTTCCTTTAACACTTGCAGCTTATAGTAAACATCATTAATTTGTGGTAATATTTGGACAGGGCAAGTTTAAGAAGCTGATTACATGATAGCATCAGGAAAATGCCACCACAATAAACTGAAAGCTCAATTTAGCCAAATAATGGACTAATGCCGTTTTTCCCCGGTACCCTTCATATATGTTCTGTGTTCCTTACTAGTAGAATGATTAAATTTTCATTTTGATTCTTCAACTCACAAAACTACAAAATAATCAAAGATCTTTGAGGTTGACAGTTTCAATTGCCCTTATATTACGCCCAGATAGAGTCGTGACTGAGGTATGGAGTGTGTTCCTCTGGATATTCTATAGACTTACTTAAGGTACTTTTGAGACAGAAGAGGGAATATCAAATTTCAACATTGCCTCGCTTTTCGATTTGAACTGTGTGTATATATACTAAGTGACATCCGAACACCCAGTTTAAATGGTTTTATTTTAATAAAAGTTGGTGAATGTATTTATCTTACTGTAAATAATAATAATAATAATAATAATAAATGGCCTTTATTCGTCACACGATTACAAAATAATTGGTTTAAATAAATGTAAATAACAAGTGAACAAATTTTCAGCCTTATCAGTTGGACATTCCGGTTTTTATACTGCTTTTTTTTAATTCACTAACGCTCTAAAAATGAGTATTTCAACCGCAGTAAAGAATCAACGTTGGCGGATTTTGGTTCTTGACATCCTTTACGATCGGTTACGATGCCTAGAGTACGGAGACCTGTAGGATTTCGTCAACTTAGTGAGTTTGATAGGGGCCGTATATTGGGACTTCGGGAAGCTGGACTATCTTTTCGGGCAATTGTTGTTAGAGTGCAAAGAAGTGTAGACACTGTGGTTAGGTGTTGTCAGGCATGACTTCGAGAAGGCCGTACGCAAAGAGCAAGAGGCACTGGACGCCGCCGTAGAACAACAGACCGTGAAGATCGCCGCCTAAGATTATTGGCCTTAAGGGACCGTTTCTCCACTACCAGGTCCATTGCAAATGAATGGTTTGCAGAACACGGAAGACCTATTGGCATGCGAAGTGTTTACCGACGAATGGGAAGTTTTGGCTTGTTTTCATACCGGCCACACTGGGTCCTCCCTTTAACTCGAGAACACCGACGTAATCGCCTTGAGTGGTGCAGACAACAGTCACTCTGGAATCAGGAATGGAACAGTATTGTCTTTAGTGACGAGTCTCGATTTTGTTTAGGCATGCAAGATGGTCGTGCCAGGGTTAGAAGGTGACGTGGTGAAAGGAGGAATCCACAGTTTTTTGTTGAAAGACATGTTCATCACACTGTTGGAGTTATGGTTTGGGGTGCTATAGCTTATGGTTCCAGGTCACCTTTAATCTTCATCAGAGGTAACATGAACGCGCAGCGTTATATCCACGAAGTTCTAGAACCCCATCTTTTACCCTATCTTGACACCCTGGCAGATCCAACTTTCCAACAAGATAATGCCCGACCACATGTTGCAAGAGTCACAATATACTTTTTTCAACATAATGATGTCACATTGTTACCATGGCCACCAAGATCTCCCGACTTATCCCCAATTGAGCACGTGTGGGATATGATGGGTAGGAGATTGCTCAATTTGCAACGTCCTCCTCAGACTCTAGAAGCACTTCGAGAGGAGTTGGTGGTTGCCTGGAATGAGATACCTCAGGAGGACATTGACCACCTGATCAGAAGCATGCCTAGGCGCGTTGGAGAATGCGTAGCACATCAGGGTGCATCCACACATTATTAAAGGTCAAAGGGCTTTAAAGCAGTGCAATCATTTTGAAATTTTTATCATTTACTTATTATGCTTCATTAAGTACTTATACAAAATTTTATTAAAATAAAACCATTTAAACTGGGTGTTCGGATTTATATGTCACTTAGTATACATTTCTTAATAGGATTCTAAATTTGATTTTAGCAGGATATCGCAGAATGCTTTAGGTCCAAAATTTTTTTAGCATGTTACCTGTATGTGTCAAGTACTGTGATAATTTGTTTTTTGAAGCAGTTTTCATTGAATGAATATTGTTATATACTTGTTTGTTTGTTTCACTACTTATAACATGCATTAAAGGTTACTATCTGAAGGTAGCTTAATATGTACTGTATCCCAAAAATGGATCTGAAGGATACTAACGCCATCTATGAGACAGTAGTGGAACACAAAAACTAATTTAGAAATCTACTTTGAATAGATTTCGAGTGTCTAGTTCTGTTACTGCCTCACAGATGGCGCTAGCGTCTTTTAGATCCCGTTTGGACGTCAGAATACAGTATGTGGCTAGCTACATTGAAGTAGAATGCATTATTCAGAAAATATAAACATATGGTGAACGTTTCCTTGGGATGACAAACTGTATATAGTTGAACGCCTATGCTAGTGCTTATTATAGTAGAAGCGACAGTGAATCCGTCCAGAAACAAGCCTTAACGAGGTCAATCACGTTTTTATCTGAACGATTTTCAATTTCCATTAGCGTCAAGGGTAGAGGCAAAGGGCCCCAGCCGCCCTGCGATTGCGTTTCTCGCCCGCGCGAAGTTCGGTTGCAATTCATTGCCGGTTGCTGGCCTCTCCAATTATAGACCCAATTAACTGATATTTAGTGACTGACTGAGTGTGTATCCGTTTACAATGCGACGTTGCCAAGTACGGTAAAGTTATCTCTGACACTACCTCTTCACACATAAAAAACCGCGTCACTTCCCACGCAACGCTTCATAAAGGATTAATTCAGGCCAAGTTAGCCCCTCTGAGAAAAACAGTTAGCTACGAATCCATTTGTTAACGTTGAGATCTAGACATTTTCCCCTGCCCTGCCGACAGTACATCTGGCAAAAGGTTTGACTAACCTCTAGGGTAAGTTAAGGGGAAAATCTATGATGGATCATATAATTACCGTGGCGGGAAGCGTATAAATATAGTAACGCCAAAAAATTGAGATATACCATCCTATACCCTTTGCAATCTCCAAGTTTCAACCTCAACAAATTAAAAAAAAAGCGATTAGGAGCCGTTGAAATTTCAAAAAAAGCACGAGCCATTTTTATTTTTTCAATCTTCTGTGTGAAGCTCTGCCGCCACTGAAACGATTTCCAAAAACTACAAGGTTCTTTCGTCCTTGGCATGTTCGTAAAATTATGTTAAAATTTCCTGAAAATCCGAGTGATACTTTCCTAGTCACAATCGGTTATAAAACATCATACTTTGACTAGTATATCAAGCAGTAGATACTGTTATTATTGTATAGAAATACTGTTAATCAATGCAAATGAAATCGAGTAGCCGGCAACGTTGCACCCAGCATTAACTCCGCTTTTATGCATATAAAACTGCTACCGTGCAATGGTATCGAGCCTCGCTTTGCATTCACGAGTATCGGTTTTTCGTTCGCCTTAATTAACAGCTAACAATTAATTTGGTACTTGAAACTTTTCACCGAGTTTTCAGCGGAAAACAATCTGCAAGTTAAATTGCCTTCGGAGATCATCAGTAGATTTGTTATAGGTTGCAGTTTTGCATTTGATTGGCCCGAGCTAGACTTTATCATGGTGGCTCGGTTTATTCATTTCTGGGATATTTTATATACCCAGAACGGATGGTGATGAGATTGAAATCTGTCTTGCTCCGCGTAGTTTGCGGAGATAGATAGTCAAAATTACTCTCGAAGCGTTTTCCGACTAATCGAAACCGACAGCTTTGTTATTGGAGAATCGCAAAAACGCTCGCATATTATTAGATAGTGCTGAAGTTGCCATGTTAAAGTGAGTGGGGTATGCATCTCGGCTTCCCTACTATTATAAATGAGAAAGTGTGAATGTTTGTTACTCAATCACGCCAAAATGGCTGAGCGGATCTGGATGAATTTTGTACAGAGATGGAATGGCACATAGGCTACCTTTTCTCCCAGGAGATAACTGTGAATTATTTATTTCAAGGGCTACAGCCTAAACGGCTACTGGAGTTTGTTGCTAGTGCGACCGAAATGAGTAAGGGTATATAAACAGAGTATTTGCATCGTGGATTTACTGCATCTCGACATTCGGTTTCTTACTGTTATCGTCGTGATTCAGATTTGTTTCACTTCAAGTATTATGCTGCGAATCAATGGTTATTGAATTAATTGTCTTACAATCTTTAATGCTGCTAGACAGGCCACATACATTATTCTGTTATCTAACTAACGGGTGATTCATTTAGAGGTAATTTTTTTGGTCTGGCTGTAATTGCTTATGGCGCATGCGTCATGACAACTAATTTGAAATTTTCTGTTTCAGTATTGTTCGATATTTCATTATGGAAAGACTTAGTCCAGCACAGCGTCTACAAATAATTCAGCTGTACTACGAAAATCAACGTTCTGCGAGAAGTGTGTTTCGTGCACTTAGAGCAACTTATGGTGTACATAATCGGCCCACCGAACGCACAATTCGCCGTACGGTCGGAAAATTTGAAACCCGATTTTCATTACTGGATAATACCCGACCAAATAGACCACATCCAGCACGCAGTTTAGAAAATATAGCTGCGGTAGCTGAGAGTATACGTGAGGACCGTGAAGAATCGATTCGGCGCCGTTCTCAACAGCTTGGCTTGTCGTATTCAGCAGCTTGGCGTATTTTACGTAAGAATCTTAATTTGAAACCATACAAAATTCAACTCGTTCAAGAATTGAAGCCGGCCGACCTTCCAAAGCGTCATCGTTTCAGTCTTTGGGCTCTTGCACGGCTTGAAGAAGATCCGATGTTTTCGAGCAAAATTTTGTTTAGCGATGAGGCCCATTTTTGGCTTAACGGCTACGTTAATAAACAAAACTGTTGTATTTGGGGTGAAGAACAACACGAAGTGGTTCAAGAGCTGCCATTACATGCAGCGAAAACAACGGTTTGGTGTGGTTTATGGGTCGGTGGAATCATAGGTCCCTATTTTTTTAAAAATGAGGCCGGTCAGAACGTAACTGTGAATGGTGCTCGTTACCGCGCCATGATAACGGATTATTTGCTGCCTGAAATTCAAGCCTGTAATCTCGATGACATTTGGTTCCAACAAGACGGCCACTTGCCACACAGCCTGTGGCTTTATTACGAGAACATTTCGATGAACACTTAATTTCACGATTTGGACCAGTGAATTGGCCACCTAGATCATGTGATATCACACCTCTAGACTTTTTCCTTTGGGGCTACGTTAAGTCCAAAGTCTACATTAATAAGCCCAATACGATTGAGGAATTAGAAGCCAACATTACGCCAGTCAGGGCCAACATTTGAAAGAAATAATCTTTAAAAAGTAAATGTCAAAAATAGTTCTTTACTTTAATAAAAAAGATTTGACAAGAAAAAAAAAGTGTTATTTTATTTTTTTGCTGAAAAAAGTACCCATTATAATGCTGTATGGACCGGTTCTTTTGTGATTGACTATCCAGTCAAGTCATCGTTGGTTGTCAGAGCGGTCCGTGGGACCTTAGCTCTTAGTCACAGTGTCAGTTTGTAAGTCTGTCAGGTCTGGTAACTCAGAAACCAGACAATTTTAAGGAAAAAAGGGAAGGAAAGTAGAGAAGGAAGAACGAGAGCAAAGGGGAAGAAGAGAATCTTTTAGGATAGGCAGCGTTTAGGCATTGTTAAAATCACTTCACAGATTTTGATATGGTCTAAAAATATTCGATTTTTTCTAAAGATTTTGTCAAAATACTCAAATTTTGGTTGTTCTAAGTTCACGAATTAATTTGAATTACAGTGCGAGCTGCGGCCTGTTGTGCTTGCGAACATGCTCGACTGTGCAGTCCACTGAATCACGCAACAGTGGGTTGCTGTGCGATTTCGCTAGGCTATAGTGCCGCCGCGCCTATTGCCGAATGTAGTCCTTTAGGTAAGAGGCATCGAGGTCTCTATGTAGAGTTTCGTTAGAGGTATGTCTCATACCATGGGGCGTCAGCAATAGTGCGCAACATCCCGCTTTGCAGAACCTGCAGATTTCGCATGTGTGTTTTAGCAATAAAACACCAAGCCGCACATGCGTAATTCATTGCTGGTCTTATGAGACCACCTTATAGAGTCGATTCTTGTTAATCAAACTTAATTTTGAACGTTTACATAATAATGGGTAAAGCTGTCGAAACGTAATTTGGAATTTAATTTTTGGCGCTTCTATATGGTTTCGCCAAGTCATCCCTTTGTCCAGAATGACACCGAGATACTTAGCGGAGGATTCCCATGGTATACGAAGTCCATTCATTGAAACTTCAGACAGAACGCCGCGACGTCTTCTTGTACTGTAGATTGCCTGCGTTTTCGAATGGTTAATTTTAATTAGCCACCGATCCGCCCAATCTAATACTTCCTCCACTGTACTTTGCAGCCTATCATGGACTAGGTCACCAAACCACGACTGAGTCACCAATGCAGTATCGTCAGCACAGAGATAGACTTCACAGTTGCTGGGGCTAGAGACGTCATGGATGTACAGTGAATAACAGATAGGTCCAAGGACCGAACCCTGAGGGACGCCGGCTGTAATCAGCCGTGTTATAGACAGGATACTGTCAATTTTGATCCGAAATTTCTTACCTTCAAGGAAGGATTTCAGCGGTTTTAGAAGCCAAAAAGGGAAGCCCTTTTGGATTAGCTTATACAAGAGGCCCGCGTGCCACACCTTGTCAAATGCTTTTGAGACATCCAAAAGCAAGATGCCAGTACTTTCGTTAAGGGTGAATCCTCTGGTTACTCGTCCCACCAGCCTAAACGCCTGTAGCTCCGTACTATGTTCAGACCGAAAGCAGAATTGCATGTCAGGAATCACATGGTGATCTGACGAGAAATTCTCAAGGTGACGTAGAATCACCATTTCAGCGAGCTTAGACGAAGATGACAGCAGGCTAATGGGACGATCATCCTGGGGAAATATCGAACCCAGCTTCTTTGGAATCATTATAACTTCAGCGGTCTTTCACGCGGATGGGAAGTACTGGGTCCTTAGCATGGCATTGACTATTGTCACTAGATAAGTTAAGGACTTCCGCGAAAGCAGCTTCAGCGCCTTATTAGTGATTTGATCCTCCCCAGGTGTTTTACCCACATTAAGGTCTTTAATATGACCTTGAATCTCTGCTGGTGAGACTATCCAGTCTGTCAACATCTGATACCCCAGGAAGATTATAGGAATTATTTTATCATCGATTTTGCAATCAACTGCCCTGCAATCGCCACCGTCATCTTCAAGCTGTCAAAACCGTGGCCATCCACCGCCCCTAAACCAGTGAATGTCATGCGATACAGACGTTTTATTTTGCACCAGCTATTACCCCTGACTTCGTACGCTTGAACATTGTTTTTAGGTAATGCTATGAACTTTCCGACCACGATTTATATCTTTGATGGCATTAGTAAATTGACAGCCAAATTGCATGCTTTTTTCTATATGCTGTCACCTTTCAAATAATATATGGAGACATTAGGTATTAACCTCGGCTTTGTCTTCGATATGCTCAAGTTCAACCCGATTTTTCAAAGAAAACCAATAAGTACCACGATGAAGTTAAGGAGAAGCCAGGCTTTGGTCTGAACTCCCAAATAACAAAAACTTAGCTATATAAAAGTGTCACCGTTTTTGAGATATTGTTTTTTTTCTTAAATTTAAAAAAAATTACCTTTTCATCTGTTTTATTTAGCTGAATATACAAATAAGGTTATACTTTGTTAATTTTTTCTATAAAATAGTTAATGAACCATGATAAAATAAGGACTGTTTTTGGGATTTATAACCTTCGGATATTGTTTTCTCAACTCTCATAAAATCATATCAGGAGCAGGTAATAATACTGTATGTATTTGTACTATTTAGCATGTCACTGATCGGTAACCAGTGCAACTTGAATTTAAATCCAATAATTACAGCTATCATTTTTTTCTATTCCAAATAGTACGTGTGGTGCCTTTCTGAAATCTGTATTCAGTGAGCAATCTTTTTATTCAATATAATGCAGTTATAGTCCAGTACATTTTTATTTCACCACAGATGGTCAAAGTTGAGGAAAAAATACCAGATTGTTATACCTGTATTTCCCAAAATAGTCCTTATTTGATCATGGTTCCTTATTATCTTTTAGCTACATTGCATTTGTATATGATAAAGCAACTATCTAGAAGTATTATATAGAAAAATGAACAAGGCATAACCTTATTTGTACATGCAGCTAAAAACCACAGATAAAAAGATTCATTTTTTATAATTTAAGAAAAAATTCAATGTCTCAAAAACGGTGACACTTTTATATAGGTAAATTTTTGTTATTTGGGAGGTGAGACCAAAGCCTACCTTCTTCTTAAGTTTGTACTTATATAAAGATAACATAATATATAATTTCCTTAACTGTGTATACGTATTTATTTAAAAAGGTTGGATTTTTGCGTCATTAGTAAAATACATAAAACTGCTGCTATCCAGCCCCTGTATGTACTACTACCAGCATCACTAAGCTCGTCGCAATCAGAGTGTGCTGTGGGACGAGCACTAGCGACTGATTAAAACGGTCAGGTTTTCCAAGGCCATAGGCGTAGACATAAAATTTTTGAAAAAACGAAGGAAGTGTCGTAATGCATAAGTATTTTACATTGTCTGAGGAAAGGGTGGAGCTGGAAGTTGATGCAAGCTAGCTGCACATGATGCACATTTATAATATATCATATATGGCCTGCAGCTGGCCTTCATGTCTGTTATGTTACTCCCCCCCCCTTAATTTTTCATTCATAGACAGATACCAATTTCGGGGGACGCTAGAAAATAATTGATTCTCAAGTTAAACGAAATAAGTTTGAGAACCTCTGTGTTGGTGTGAAGTAAATATTGCCACTGAATTTTGGAGTATTTAACTTTAACCAACTAAGTCGAAATGTTATATACACGTTTGGTTGTCACGAGAGTACACATGCAATGAAAGGGATTGATGAGATAAACACAATAAGCAGGTGACGTCATTCTAAGTCCGACAAGGCGGCCAGTACAAAATGGCCATTTATAATTTCCACAGTAACATCTATTAAATAGGTATTATATGTGATTATGACCGAAGTACAATAAGTGGCATCGTTGGGAACTCTGTAGTAAAACGACGCAAACCCATCGTTTGATTCTTCTTGACAAGTACCCTGGTTCTAGGGTCTGATGATTAAGTTGGTCGACGATTATGAAAAATTAATACTGATTAATGAAATTTTATCTTTTTAACATTAGATAACTGAGATATAGGTGCTTTATTTCTTTGGTTAATTGAGCAAATAAGTTATAAGTAGGTATCCCGTGCTTAAGTTATACAGGGTCAGGGTAAATTGAGGAGCGAGGGAGGGACACTTGGAGGCACTTGGGTCAAGCCAGGTCACGGGCTCCTTGACCCATAGGGTAAAGATTATTTTTGGACACATTCCTATACACTGGTGTTACTATATTGTTCTGAACGAGATCACCTCTGTGATTTAAACGTTTACAGTAAAGAAGGTTATGACAATACATGTGGTTTTATTGGCCAGAAAAGCATGGGGGGTTAAGAAATAAAAACTAGCAATTTATTGTATTCTGTTGGAAATATATTTCTTAACTTTTAAACGATAATGGTTCTTGAGTTTTCACATAAAAGCGTGTTACATTCCAACAGCAAGAGGATAACCTAAGTCGAGCCTTTGATTATATTGATCATAACCTTCTCGTTGAAAAGCTCAGACATACGGGATTCAGGTCACCCGTAGATGCATGGATAAAATCTTTTGTCGATCAGAAAAATAAAAGTAAGAGTGAGTGATACCACTTCAGGCACATTTGAAATAAACTTGGGGATCCCTCAGAGATGTATATTGTCACCTCTCTTGTTTCTGTTATGTATAAATGATATGAGTGGGAGCTTTGTTGGTGAGGACGTCAGAGTAGTACAGTACGCAGATGACACAACTATCACTATAAGGGGAAAGTTGCCCGAACAACTCGAAGATAAAGCAATCATTATTTTACTAAAATTTTCAGAATGGATCGCGGAAAACAAGTCGATAGTAAATACATGCAAAAAAAAGTATACAGTGTTCTATAAAAGGCGAACTCTACCTGCTCTGATGCTCGCGCTAAACAGTACTACCATAGAGAAGGTAGAAAGCCACAAATTTCTGTGTCTCTACATAGACGAAACACTTTCCTGGGAAACACACATGGAGTATGTGGATGGTAAGCTTGAATCAGCATACTTTGCATTAAGAAACCTACGGGATCTAGTTAGTCGTAGGTGTCTCCTTAATACTTATTTTGCAATCGCGTACTGTCACATGAAGTACTTGGTATTGGGGCATTTGTTGTGGCATACAGAGAGTATTCATTCTGCACAAGAGGCTGATTAGACTAGTATTTGGTCTCAACCCACTGGAAAGCTGCAGACCAGTATTTAAAGATAATAAAATTTTAAGGTTACCATCATTATTCATCTACGAGTCATGCTTATTTGTTAAAGAACACACAGATTTATTCCCACAGCGCAGTGGAATACACGCCTACAATACTAGAAATAATACCCATATTCATATTCAAAATTTTAACCGTAGGGCTTATAAAAAAAGTCCGATGTATTTATATAGTGCCATGTATAATAAATTGCCTTTAGATATTAAGCAGATTATCAGCTTATCTTTGTTCAAAAGTAAACTTCGGAACCTCTTACCAAATAAGGCATTTTATACTACAAATTAATATTTGTGCGAGTGACACGTTATTTTTATATGTGTTTCTGTATCCCAATTCTTCCATGTCATATATTAGTCATCGACATATTTTCTTTTTATTTTGACGTTTTCTATCCTATTTACAGGCTCACACAAACATTATTCTATCCTATTATAACTCTAACTCCGCTTGGACGCTACTGGCTGGTATCTTGTCGGGCCGGCGTCGGAGCCCAATCAGCTCCGCCGCCCCTAACAAGCCGACTTATGCCCCCCGCTTGCCCCTTTGCCCTCGCATCTGGCGCTGGCTATAATCAAGATAACGCGCTCTCCTACGAGAAACTTTCGCAGAGTCGCCCTGCAACTTTAATCCGACAAATTAAGATACACACACATACACACACTCCGAAAAGCAGAAAGGAAACAATCAAACGGAAGCGGATGCGGAAGTATACAGGGCAGTTTAGACATGTTTATAATTGTAAGGCAATTATAATTTTTTAATATTTTGCTTACAATCTGTAAATTGATCAACGATTTTTCATAATAAATCAGTATAGTGAACTGATAAAAAAAACAATCGTCCAAGCAATATCTACGCGTCTAGTGGGAAAAATAATCTGATTCAGATTTTTTACATGATTTTATTTAATAAGAGCTGAATGTTGACAAGACCGAAATCGTGTCAAATATTTTTCAAATATTTTTTAAGCAAAAATGACATGGACTATAGAAGAGTAGCGTCACTCCGTCGTTGAAACAGTTTTTCGCGAGGTGTGTGAAATTACATTGTGGTATACCAAATCCTACATGCAGTTAAACTGTGATGTCTGTAATATAGCAGCTAGTCAGGAGGAAGGTAAACATCCAGGAATGAAGGTCACCTGAAGGCAGTATGACCGCAAAACACCGGATTGTTTTACGTGTTGCGAAACTAGCAGGAAGTGGGGTGCTAATATTTCGATGCTCCGCTAACATATTTGGAATTTGAGACATCGTCGCTTAAGTTGTAACACCACTAAACGCAAAGAATAACTTATGTATTTGCTTAAAAAAGCCACCGTGAATGCCGGAATGTCATCAGTAGGCACTATTAGCTTATGAGGTTTCATTTGCGAATAGACAAACATGGAGGATTATAAGATCATTCGATAGCGACTCCAAAGGCCCACCGTTCTTTTATGCTCTCCTAAAAAGTTGTTAGTTTAAAGTTACATCGTGCTGGAACTCTTTATTGAACAACTAAATTTTTGTGATTCATGACTGGGTAGTACCAAAAAGAAGAAAATACGATACAAATTTGTTATTTAGTTTTGCATTCTACGTCAATGATTATTGCCAAACATTTCCAAAGTAGATCGTTCAAGTATATTGCGAGAAAATAGATGTGATGTTCCATTTCTTTATTTAATTTTATACTCTTCAGTCTACATTATTCATGTTCCCTGAAAAATAAATACGAACATACAAAAAACAAAGTGATTGTTTTCGTCTACACTGAAAAAGCTTTTAGGGTGTAAGCACACAGTTTGGAAAATCTGCTTTCTTTTCTGGTTACTAAGTTTAGCGCTCTTACTCTCATTTTCAAACTTGTGACCTAACAATAATCCATTCCAACCTCTGTTAGAATCAGTATAGTAGTTACTGATATTGCACAATGTCAAGGAAACCAGAACGACAGGTACAAAATGTCCCAACAAATCTGAAAGCACTTTGACGGAAGCGAAAAACTTAGAAAATATTATTAAAAAAAAATTGAGGCGAATTCGATCCTGGCAACATGCAGATTTACGTAACTTGAAAAGTGACATTATTTCGATTTTTTGACATTATGTTGATTTTTTGAAACTATCTAGGTTTTTTATGACATTATGTAAGTTTCTATATTGCCTGGACTACGAAGAAGAGCAGATTTGCTAAGAAATAGCGTTAGAAAAAACGTCTTTAAAAAGATAGCTGTAATATCTATCTACTCACCTTGTATTATTTTCTGAACTTTTTGCATTTCTTCTTCACTCAATTATTCTCATTGAAAATCCTCGTACACAAAAATGGCTTTTTAAAATATTGTTCATTTCAACTTGTCTGCTATTTGTACTAACGATATCTTCTCTGCGATTTTTCTTTAAATTCACTCATTATTATGATAAACCGTCGATTAATTTAAAGACAGCGTATAAATTAATTTGATGAGTGAAATACTAGTTTCATATACAGGGTGTTCCATAATTATTGCGACAAAATGATAGGGGTTGTAGAGGGCATAAAAATATGCAATTTTGCCTTATAAACCCCTGTTCGTAAATATGCCGTTTGAGCACTACCGCTAATTTTACCTTAAGAGCTCATAGGAGAAACAAAAATTTCACCAGCTGCAAAATGTTCGTCTAGCACATTTCATGGTCTCGCCGGTTTGTAAAAAAAAGCCTGCTGAGTTTACATTTTTGTTATCGTAAATTCTCCACACCGATTCATTTAATTTATCTGAGTGGTGCGTCAAACTAGATAGTAAATAACAGTACCTTATTGTTAAAATGCAGCGTTATTCGTATGCGGAACTTACGGATATGCATTTAATTTACGAAGAAGCTGGTGGTAGCGGAAGACGAGCCTCGCGAATCTACGCCCAACGGTTTCCAGAACGTCCTCATTCGCATCACGCCATTTTTGCAAGGCAACCAAACTTTGGTCGCTACGTTTTGTTCACTGACGAGTCCTGTTTTACAAAGGACGGTTATTTTAATAGCCGTAACAGTCACATTTGGGATGAAGAAAACCCTCATGCCATAGCCCTCCATAGAGACCAACATCAGTTTTCAATTAACATCTGGTGCGGCATCGTGGACGAGCATATCATCGGACCATATTTGCTTCCACCACGTTTGGATGGGCATGCTTATGGTCGATTCTTACAGCATGTGCAACCGGAACTATTAGAAAATGTGCCGCTGAACATAAGAGCCAACATGTGGTTTCAACACGATGGCGCTCCAGCCCACTTTTCTTTACAAGTGCGGCAGTATTTGGACGACAAATTTCCAAATAGGTGGATAGGCCGAGGTGGCCCTGTGCCTTGGCCTGCGCAGTCACCCGACCTGACCCCACTGGATTATTTTCTCTGGGGCCATCTGAAAGCTTTAGTGTACGAAACTCCTGTTCCCAACCAACAAGAGCTACTGGGAAGAGTGATGGCCGCGTCCGCACATGTTCAGGACATACCGGGGGTATGCCACAGAGTTCGCCGATCATTGAACAATCGTGCACAGCTGTGTATTGAGCAAGGTGGAGGACACTTTGAGCAATTACTGTAGGTAAGCTGTTTCAAGAAACTGATCTTTTTTTTTTGTTGCAGCCCAAACGGCATATTTCCGAACAGGGGTTTATAAGGCAAAATTGTTTATTTTGATGCCCTCTACAACCCCTATTATTTTGTCGCAATAATTATGGAACACCCTGTATAATACGTACGCTCTGTGAATTTGTTACTCGCTATAAATTCCAAACAAACACTATTTCGCAGTGTTCAGTAATATTTGGCATACAAATACAAACCATCCAAAATTTATATACAGCCAGCAAAGATAAATATTTCTGACAGCCCCCCAAAATCTACTGTGAAATGCTTCCCTTGTACGTTTTCTCAAGGATGCGTTATTGTTTGTTTGATAACCACACATGGATCATCCCTTAAACAGCACTCCATTTCCGAGAAACGTTAATAAATGTGACCCTAAGTCCTGAGAAACCGTAATTGTTGTTCGAAAGCAATCTTGAAACCGCATACAACATTAAACGAACCGACGGCTGAGCAATAAATTATTATTGATCGGATTTAATTTATATTCCATGTAAATACAGTCGCACATATCGTCACTCCCAATTTGGCCGTTAATTAAACAAACATTTAATGGTAAACGGAATGTAATTAAATTAGAAATGTTTAGATAAACGATGCCGCTTCTGGTTGGTTGGCTATTTCGCGGGAGGATGCCGTTTGTATTGGCTATTGACAGTTCCTGCTTTGCATTTGCTTCGGTGCCAATTAAGAGTTATCTTTTATAGAAAGTGTATTTTCATTAGGTGTGTGCGTTGAGCAATTCTTATTACTGGGTAATTTGCGTACCTATAATACAAATGAGTTGAGGCATAACTTGATTATCGTGAATCAGTATAATTATGCAATGAAAAATGTAAACTTCAACTCTCTCATTCTGCCCCTAATGCAGCCTTGTACGTCAATGTACAAAATAATATTGCCACCAGTGATCACCCTGTAGCACTTTACAAGTGCCACATAGGCGCCATATAGGTCGATAGATAGCCTAAACCGCATACGCTGAGAAACGTGCACACCGTCGGCAAATAAATGCATAATTTGCAAAGGTTTGTAAAAACTTGGCAACCTGACAAGTGTGATTATTTCTGCCCTGGAATCCGTCGGAGCGAATCTCTCTTCGTGGGACTGGACCTTCCTGGACCAAAAAGTAAGTACCTGTTCATTTTATTATACTTTTATTTGACCGACATTTTGTCAATACACTTTGATATTTTATTTTTCTGTGTTATTATTTAAACCTCCATACCAGCGAGTCTGCTAAATCCGGAGCAAGCTCGCCCCCACGTCAAAGACGTTACGGTATTTTGGCCTCCTGCTGGCAAGAAATACTATTTTACGTTCAAAGCCGTTGGTAGTTATAGCATTTTTCAATGTTGACATATGCATCTGAATAGTTTTCGGAGTAAGTTACCGTATTACGATTTCTGTCTATGCAGTCAATATAATCTACCTCGTAGTTAAGCAAAATCATATCATTAACCTGTGTGGCTGACTGTATTGTATTGATTGTTTCCAAAATGCTCACATTTATCTGTGAGAAATTTTGTACAGAATTTACCTCGGAGTTTATCATTATTAATGGGTAATAACAATTGAAAGAATTCACTTCTCAAAGTTTGATTCTTTCCATTCCTCGATGGATATACGGGTATTATTTATTAACATCTTCTTCATCTAAAGCTTAGTGGAGGTACACTTGAAATAAAATTATCTCGTACGTCACTGTTTCACCGTAATAGGTTTCTGTGTTTAAACATCCAATTAAGGGTCTCGTTTAATTCGTTATTGACTCCGGTCCTTATGTCACGGTAACCGTAATGGAAAAATTAAATAATTAAACTTGCGAGGATGTAAGTTTCGATGCAATTAAAGATAAAACGCTAAGACCCATTCGCAAGTAACATGTACGTATATTATACAGAGTCGTCTGAAAGTTACTGCAAAGAAAATATTGTTCCCTTGGCCTTAGACGATGAGACAATTTGTTACCACCCTTCGAAAGTACCGGCCGGATTTTGATGAAATTTTCGTATAAGGTTTCTGCCATGCCAAGAAAATGGCTTAAAGCGAGAAAAAAAGTATGGCTTAAACTTCGTTTTTTGAGGATCCCGACCGCTTTTGTAAATTTCTTTAGAAGTGGTGGGGCAAGGCAGATCCCATTTCCTATTTCCCACTACATTTGCCCTTAAAACTTGGTATGATAGAGGAATGCTTTCGATACGCCTCCCTGCTTCTGCTCCTTGGGATCACAGGCGAGCGTGCCGGCCTTGGAAAGTATTCTGGCCTTACTGCAGCATTGCCGGCGTGCTGTGTTGTGTTCGGTACGATCCGTATGTTATCGAACATTTGCTACTGCGGCAAAATAAAAATGATATTTTGTTGCGTATACGCGTATAGATTCTAGTGAATTGTCAATAAATATGGAAATTCGCACAGTTCCAGTTCCATACTTTGGACAAACACAGAGTTTTGAGGCAATGTCTCTGGGGATCGTACAATCTTTTCTAGTAAAGAAATCGAAGAGTGCCAGAAATTGCTAGACTATGTTTCCACTATTTAGACATTTTTGTTCGTATGCTTTCTATGGATATGAAGGGACGTTTAATAATTCCATTAAGGCTTTATTATTTTTTTCTTGAACGATGTTGATATCTCTCGCAGCTTGATAAAAAAATTTGTAAAGTTGATAAATTATATTGAAGATATTCTCTGAAATGGTTGGTATTTCCCATCACCAAGTGTTTAAACGAAGGCAGATCGAATTATTATAATAATTTATTATTATTTCGTTGTAATTTCGGACAGGTTGCAAATTATCTTTGGAAAAACTGAAATATGACTACATTAATGCCGCACAAATACATACTGAATTACTCTGGCTCGATTTGTAATTTTATAACAATTTTTTTCGCCTCGATTAACCTACAAAATGCCGTCTAGGCTAACCAATGTCAACCGATCTACTTCACTCGATGCTTTCATTACATTTTCAACGAAGCTTTCTGCGACATTGTACGACTCGATAATTGTTTTTTGTGTTTGAACGTCCAATTAAAACATCCGTTTAATTCGTTATTGACACCGCGGCACCAACACCGGTGTAGTCGCTAGTCGTTATTTTACGGTAGCGGTAATTGAAAACTTTGTGGAAATCTCAATTAAGCCGGTATAGATGCTGTAAGACTGGATGCTGCTGCTCGGCTGGTATAATTAAAGGAGCAGGAACCGTTCATAACAAAGTGTGCAGATTGCGAACAGTAGGATCACTAACACAATCGCAAAACGATGTCCGATGCTATGTCATACTTGAATGTAGTCATAGTATGAATACATATCATATTATTCTGTTGGCTCGTGTGTGCGTGTTGTCAACACGTTATCTATTCAATTAATTTACTTACATTTCTTTTTCTTCTTATTATTACTATTGTTTGTTTGTGTATCGAGTTTAACTATGTTACTCTTTGGCACACAGTGAGGTTAAGTGTAAGAGTAGCCATTTGGCTAAACTTCGCCACACTGACGTATGGTGTATCTGAAGTCACTTGAAATAGCATAAAAACCTTTGGTCGGCGCGTCCTTTGTAATTTCATGACGTATCATAGGCGTGCGGCATTTATTTAGACCGATAATAATAATGTTTTTATATCACAATAAATGGATTTTACTATCTTCTTATTTTTTTGATTTGGGATAAAAAATACTTATATTGGGAGTTTAATTTATGTTGACTGAAAGTTAAGAAATGGAAAAATTACAGAATTCCAACGTTTGACATAGGCAAATATTTACATAGCAGGTAGGTATATAAAAAGGTATATAAAGACTTACATTATAGGTATTTATATATCATCCTCGCCTTCGGAGCTGTCGCTAGAGTCATCTTGTAGAGGAATTACAACGGGATTTACAGGAGGCAAAACACAATATTCATTTTCTTTTTCAATAATATGCCTAGAACACTGCTTCCATAGGTCTGTGGCAGCAATATGAGATACTGCATCTCTTATTGTGGCCAATAGCGATTCACTTAGATGAGGGGTCTGATTATGTTTTCTTACTTTTTTTTTTAAAGCAGCCCAGACCAACTCAATCGGGTTAAATATGCAGTAATAGGGAGGTAGACGTAATACTTCATGGCCATTTTGCTGAAGCAGATTGTCAACAACATACTCTTTTTCAAATTTTTGTCTTTTAATAAGATCCAATAATATGGCTTTGGTTGATTTTTGTGGTATTTCCATTCCCTTATCCTTCATAAAATCAATAATGTCTTGTTTTTTTGTGCCTGTATTCGGTATTTTGTTTTTCTGTTGGGAATGGTATGGCGCATTGTCCATAATAATCACTGAATTTGGGGAAATGTTTGGTATTAACTGCTGCTCTATCCACTTTTCAAATAAGTCGGAGGTCATGTCCTCATGATAGTCGGAACATGATTCTTTGATATTTTTGGCAGATAACAGCAAGGCATTAGGTATAAATCCATTTTCACTGCCAGCATGGAGAATAATGATTCGTTTTCCACGGTTGCATGGTGCATTTAAAATGCACTTGTTGCTGTCGTCAACCCAGCCGTACTGCACAACATCATGGGTATCATACCACGTTTCATCCAGGTAAATCAGATTTCTTTTCTGCTCTCTATAGATTTTAACTTTGTGCAAAAATTCTTGGCGCAATTCAACGATTCGAGACGACTCCATAATCACCATTCTTTTATCTAATTTTTTGTATTGAAAACCACACAGTTTTACAATACAGTGCAGTGAGTCTAAGCATTTGTAATTATAAAAATCTTCAGGATAATCTTTTAATTTATCCCGTATCATTTCCAACGTGGGCACCAAATTTTCTTTATAAAATCCGTATATTATACGACGAATATCTTCCTGAAAACCCACGTCTAATCTTTTTAATTTTTGCCTTATGCGCTTTCTGTGGAAGGAATGGTTGACTACATCTCCCCTTTTTATAACCCGATAAATGGTAGACCGACTGATTTTTGTCAGGATACAAATTCTGTTTAAAATTTGATTTTGCGAGGAATCTGGATTTTCGTTTTTCAGACAATCATACATATTTAGGATTACTCTTTGGGTCTGTTCCTCTAAATCTTTATGAAAGAATTCTGCCTGCACAGGTTCATCAACCATCTCCTCGTGGCTTGGAGCATTTTCCCAAGGTCTCCAAAGAGCCATATTTAGGACACACAAGAACAATCAACACAACAATTAAATCAACAAGTAAACTGAGTATTCAAAAGTCAAAAACACACAAACTAATAAAATCTATGAAAAAACACGGACAGACTAAAGAAAACACGTTTATTCACCGCTACACGGCACTGGCTAAACTGTTTCAATTTTCAGTAGCCACCTGCACTTGTTCCGAGCTCTGAAATACACGCTTTCTCATTGGCTATGTCCACGCATAGGCGTGTTTTACTCCACGTGGACTGGTGAAACTGCCTTTGATCTCTTATACGGGGGGGGGGGGGGATATTTGCTGCGAAATTTGGCGATTTTTGCAGCAAGAGAGCGTGTTAAATATAGATATATAAAACGCACCCGGTATTTCACAGTGTTTCAAGTGACTTCAGATAAAGTATATGTGTATTAATAAAGACATTTATTATTATTATTTGCCATGATTTTTAGTGAGTGATTTTACTTTTTGTGGTGGGTATACTCTGGTTCATAACGAGCGGCTTCGTTCGCTTCCTTTTCGCTGCAGTTTCGTCGAATAGAATTTATCCGGTTGAATTGCAACAGTTACTGCATAATCGCCGGGACAAATTGACGTTTTCCTTGTATACGATACGAGAGAAGGTCGTGGTCTACTTGGTTTACACTGCGAGAAAAATAATGCAGTGTAATCTGCTGAAAGCTGGTAAATGGCGCTGGCTAGGTAGGCGGTCACGTGTACGCTTACCTTTCTAGTAAATCTGTCAAATCCTTGTATGGGCTACAGAGCTGTCGAAAACTCAATGTAACATAATTTGTTCGCTTGAAAGTTTGTTCTAGAACGACACCAGCGTCGCAACGCCTAGCAGGATCAAAATTAGACATCGCTGCCGTTAGAATCCGCATTTTTTTATACTGAAGGGTGAAAGGCAAAGACCTATGTATTGAGGTAAAGAGTGAGCAATATTTAACCGATTCGATCTTAGAACTGTCTATAAGTAGGGATTCACTACTTGACTTCAATGTCAAGCTAATTGATTTAACTTGAAATAAGTCAAGCTCAAGTCATATATCAGCAGTCTAATATCAACTTAAGTAGTTTTTACGACTGTCTGTCAAGTGTTTGAAAATTCGAGTAGTTTTGATATTACGAGATTAGTTTTAATAGAAGTACGAGTAGATTATAAATACACAACGAAAATACTTTATTTGAACAAAATATTTTTTTATCGTATAATAGAAAGGTAAAACTGCAAAATCAAATATTATTTTTTAATTTAGTTCTTAATAAAATCGATAAAAAGCACTAACTAGTCACTTTCAGCCAAATAATTGAACATTCAAAGATTCCAGTTACAGTTTTATCTATGTATTTCATATCCGATGAGAAAATTATTTTCTTCAATATGTATTGTTTTCTTTGTAACTTGTGACCAATAATGTCCTTCCGTTGTGCATTTATAATATACTCGTATTTATATTACTAATATTACCAAAAAACATCAAATTTGCAAGAATTTTCGAATACTCGACAAACATAAAAATTCCATGACACAACACCTAATACTTGTCTTGAGCTTGACTTGATTTTAAGTCAAGTAGCTCAAAATTCAAGTCAAGTCGTGAATCCCGCGTCTTGACAAGGCATTATTTGCTTAATTCGAGGATATAGTTTTAAATACGCTAAATTGCTGAGGACTAAAAATGCTAACTAACTTTGCACTGTTTCTTGATGTTTCTTGGTCACTTTTTACTTCTTTAAATACCTCTCTGATTTATAGGCACAGCACTGTGGACAGATGTGTATGAGAATGTGAATAGCGAGATGATGTACCTGGGTATATTACTTATCAAAATGTTTATGAAAAAAAATCTAGTGATCCACCAAACTAATAATAAATAATAATAACGATGAGGACTCTATTTAAAAATTGCAAACGCTGTCTGGAAATAGACGAAGCTTAGCTCATTTAACCCAATTCTGGACAAATGTTCAATGTTATCAGGTAGAGAGAAATGTCGCAAAAGTACTTAGAACCTTGATAATTAAAATAAAAAACTACACGATCTAGATTGTAAGAACCAACATGCATTAAATAATATTTGTAAATGACATTTTTGCTTTGCTTTATACAATAAGTGGGAGGCATGTCCGCTATCATTTTTTGACGGTTTGTAAAGATTGTCTTTCTGATTATTGAAAATATCAATTTTTACAGCATGAAAGGATAGTCATAATCAGAAGACTTAACGGAGCAGTCACAGCAAAAAAGAAGCAGTGTTGTAACTGGTGTAACCAAATTTTTTTAAAAAATGAATTTTCAAAAAATTCTTCCATACAGGCATAAATATTGTTGAAGATTACAGACGTATAGTAATGTTGCGTAGGTATTTCTCGAGTATGGCCACAAAATGGTAAAATCTAAGACAAAAAAACGTGAGTTTTCAAAAACAATGGCTAAAATCTGAATTATTGCATCATACTAGTACATACAAGTCCAAAGTGTCGTCAGAAAATAGAATTACTTAGATTATAATAATTTTGTAAAATGGGATAAACCACTTTAAAAGATAATTAAAAATTGCGAAAAAGTTATACCTAACACTTATACCTGCATAACGTATGTCTACATGTACATATAGTTTATTCACTGAAACAAAGCAGTTACGTTATATTTAGTGAATTTCAATGCCAACCTTAAAGCAAAAGAGATCCTAATATAGTTTGATTTTCCCGGGTACATTTATGTTGGTTACAGTTTTCTGTGTGAAATTGTCGCCAAGCTTGTCAGATAATTACGCCAACGGCTGTTGTTTACTTGTGCATGTTATTTTATAAAAACAGTTTTTTTAAAACCTGGAGGTGTCCTTTTAATCATTTTGCTAAAACGCCGAAACCTCTGGGTCGACAAGCAGAAAAATTCGTAATTTCTTTGACGAAATTTTTTGAGACCGAACGAGATCGTGGAGCTCAATTATTGCCCTTACAGTCCATAAGACAAGTATTAGGTAGTATATAGAATTTATACTAGCTCTAGTGTTTACATAACATATGCTCCGTAATGTTGGTTGCGATAAGGCATCCAATATTCTGTAAAACGTTCTGGGATTTAGTAGTTTTAAATAATGTGGCATGCGTCACTGTCATTATCTGACGTTGTTACGTATCTGCTTTGACTCAGTGAACAAACCATACCCGCATTCACATGCGCACACATAGGAACAAGTTAAAAATGTGCAACCATATGTACTGATTGATGAGACAGCAGAAACTTTTTTATTGCACGTTGATACACACTTTTGTATTTGCCTTCTATAGAGTTATACTAATGCCCCTAACCTCCGCCACTGCCATAAAATTAATGAACGCGGTGGCTCCGTGTTGGCGCTGGCTGCAATTCCTTCCTACGGCTGTCGAACGGACATCTCGGGGTCGGAGGGGAATCCAAGAGGGGCAGAGAGGGGAAGGATCGCATCAAGGCACACTTGATTGAATGCAACTCCACATCCGCGCACCAATCTAAAATTCAATCTTATCAATTGGTGTCCGTGCACATCTCCCCTGCTTCCCCTCTCTCTCTTGCAGAAATGGCCCTCACCAGACGACGAGATCCCACGCGATGTGCGACCGCTGCGCGACCCAGGAAAATTAGAGGAAGGAACTAGGTGACAGGTTAGATTGTATCAAAACTTTGAAACGAAAGACGGATACCGGTTACTATTATATGTAAATGTAGAGTCTTCAGAAATAAAGTAAATTAAGTTTTCAGGTGTCGACATTTAGGGATGAAAGCGACTATGTGGAATGAATTATAGTTTAAACACACTAAAAATGCAAATCGTACTAAAAAGTTGGAAATAATTTCCAAGTATACGAGAGTTTGTGACACTGCAACCAAGTATGACTAATCAATTTTGAATAAGATCAATATAAAGATTAACATTTTGACAAAAAATCCAATTATAGTAAAAAGTGTGGGATGCTTGATATTAAATGTTAGAATTATTTGTTTAGTTGGTATTTATAAAATTGGAGTTGGTATGAAAATATAGTTAATTGCTTTTTAACTAAGATTGAATTTATTATTAATACATCTTAATTTTTATAATGATTTTATTCCAAATGAATAAGTCATTCTATATATTCCTATACTGGAAAAATATGTTTTATTTTTTAGTTTGATTTGCTATTGAAGCGTTTTCTAGTTTTTTAAACTATAATCTATTTATTGAATTATTAGTCTCAAAATGACAACATAAGCACCCATAATCAAGAACTTTGACGCTTGGTGTAATTTATATTTAACGATGAATCGACATTTGCTTCAAATTTTTTTTTAAATTTCGAAATATCCAATTTTTTTCAAAATTTGTAAAACTCAAAATTATTTTCCAAATTTCCCAATTTTCCCATTATTGTCCAAATTTTCAGATCCAAATTGCAAGTTGGTTGACTCTGTACTTCTCACGCAACGCAGTCATCACTTTATAAAGCATTATGATCAGCACAAATCAGACCCTATCGAAATAAGACAATGCCTAGACCATACTGATGAGTTGCCACAAAGCACAAAATAGCTGTCTTTGGCTTATGTCATATGGTTTTTCATGCAAAAAACATTACATTTGAGTTTCGAAATTATTCGCGATTATAATATACTAAGTGACATATAAATCCGAACACCCAGTTTAAATGGTTTTATTTTAATAAAATTTTGTATAAGTACTTAATGAAGCATAATAAGTAAATGATAAAAATTTCAAAATGATTGCACTGCTTTAAAGCCCTTTGACCTTTAATAATGTGTGGATGCACCCTGATGTGCTACGCATTCTCCAACGCGCCTAGGCATGCTTCTGATCAGGTGGTCAATGTCCTCCTGTGGTATCTCATTCCAGGCAACCACCAACGCGCTCATACAGTTTCGATGGACGGTCGAGTTCTACCAAAGAGCCATTCATTTCGGCTGGTCGGAGTCCAGATCACCGAGGACCTGATCTGGCACGAACACATCTCTTCAATAGCTGCAGCTGCTGGGAAAAAGCTAGGCTATTTGTTTAGGGCTAAGAAGTACTTTTCTCCGCATGACCTTCTCACTCTATACAAGGCCCAGATAAGGCCTAGCCTCGAGTACTGCTCACACATTTGGGGTGCTGCCGCCCCGACTACATTGTCCATGCTCGATGCTGTCCAGAGGAGGGCGGTCCGACTGATCGATGACTCTTCTCTAACAGACAGTCTCGGGACTCTTTCGCACCGGCGGGCCGTCGGCGATCTAGCTCTTTTCTATCGCTACACCAACGGGCTTTGCTCCTCAGAGCTCTCTTCTATGATGCCGCCGAGCGATGTGCCTGCCAGACAGACCCGCCTGACTTCGGCGTCCCATCCTAACCGTGTCAAACTTCGTACATCCAGAACTGGCCGATACGACCGCTCCTTTGTCCCGAGGGTGTCTAGATTGTGGAACAATCTACGGGAGGAAGCTTTTCCCAGTTCTACTAACCTTAGGCAGTTCAAAAATCGTATTAACAAAATTTCTTTGGGATCATCATAGCAGCCGCGGTGTTCCGGCATTTAGGCTTCTGCCTGCGCGGCTGTTTCGATATAAAAAAAAAAAAAAAAAAAAAAACTCCTCTCGAAGTGCTTCTAGAGTCTGAGGAGGACGTTGCAAATTGAGCAATCTCCTACCCATCATATCCCACACGTGCTCAATTGGGGATAAGTCGGGAGATCTTGGTGGCCATGGTAACAATGTGACATCATTATGTTGAAAGAAGTCTATTGTGACTCTTGCAACATGTGGTCGGGCATTATCTTGTTGGAAAGTTGGATCTGCCAGGGTGTCAAGATAGGGTAAAAGATGGGGTTCTAGAACTTCGTGGATATATCGCTGCGTGTTCATGTTACCTCTAATGAAGATTAAAGGTGACCTGGAACCATAAGCTATAGCACCCCAAACCATAACTCCAACAGTGTGATGAACATGTCTTTCAACAAAAAACTGTGGATTCCTCCTTTCACCACGTCGCCTTCTAACCCTGGCACGACCATCGTGTATGCCTAAACAAAATCGAGACTCGTCACTAAAGACAATACTGTTCCATTCCTGATCCCAGAGTGACCGTTGTCTGCACCACTCAAGGCGATTACGTCGGTGTTCTCGAGTTAAAGGGAGGACCCAGTGTGGCCGGTATGAAAACAAGCCAAAACTTCTCATTCGTCGGTAAACACTTCGCATGCCAATAGGTCTTCCGTGTTCTGCAAACCATTCATTTTTGCAATGGACCTGGTAGTGGAGAAACGGTCCCTTAAGGCCAATAATCTTAGGCGGCGATCTTCACGGTCTGTTGTTCTACGGCGGCGTCCAGTGCCCCTTGCTCTTTGCGTACGGCCCTCTCGAAGCCATGCCTGACAACACCTAACCACAGTGTCTACACTTCTTTGCACTCTAACTGCAATTGCCCGAAAAGAAAGTCCAGCTTCCCGAAGTCCCACTATACGGCCCCTATCAAACTCACTAAGTTGACGAAATCGTACAGGTCTCCGTACTCTAGGCATCGTAACCGATCGTAAAGGATGTCAAGAACCAAAATCCGCCAACGTTGATTCTTTACTGCGGCTGAAATATTCATTTTTAGAGCGTTAGTGAATTAAAAAAAAGCAATATAAAAACCGG
Source organism: Acanthoscelides obtectus (assembly GCA_963669975.1). Classification (NCBI taxonomy): domain Eukaryota; kingdom Metazoa; phylum Arthropoda; class Insecta; order Coleoptera; family Chrysomelidae; genus Acanthoscelides; species Acanthoscelides obtectus. The sequence goes on from CAVLJG010000007.1 coordinate 25,438,628, forward strand.
AATGTCCAACTGATAAGGCTGAAAATTTTTTCACTTGTTATTTACAGTAAGATAAATACATTCACCAACTTTTATTAAAATAAAACTATTTAAACTGGGTATGGTAAGTTACGTTTTGCATACAATCTGTTGTTTTCGGCTATTTCTTCCAGATTTATAATTATTTGAAAAAAAAATAATTCTACCAATTTCGATTAGTTTTTCGTTGTTTAACCATTGTTGTGGTCCTCACCTTGCCGATATCCAGATATACAGGGTTTGTCCGGAAAGTAATAGGACTGAGTCGATTTAAAAAAATTATAGAGCCAATCGTTACGATTCTTTAAAAACTTTCAAAATAAGCTCCTTCTGCGTCAATGCAGCGCTGCCAGCGCGATTTCCAAGCATTGAAGGCGTCACGGAAGGCATTCTCTGGAATAGCCTTGAGAGCCGCGGTGCATGCTGCTTGGATCCCCTCTGTCGTCTCAAAATGCTTGCCTTTCATCATCGGCCTGCGGAAGCGTTGGGATGCTGGCCTCGGTCAGGTAGCTGTTCACAAGAAAGGCAGTCTGAGCCGGGGCGTTGTCGTGGTGCAACTTCCAGTCGGCTGCGATGTCTTGTCGGACCCGACTGACCCTTCGTTTGAGTCTCCAGAGCACTTCCACGTAAAAATTGGCGTTGACGGTTTGTCCAGGAGGAACAAATTCATGGTGGATGATGCCTTTGATGTCAAAAAAGACAATGAGCATCGTTTTCACTTTGGATTTGCTCATTCTTCTCTTTTTTGGGCGAGGAGACGCCGTCGTGTGCCACTCGGAAGATTGCCTCTTTGTCTCGGGATCATACTCAAAGATCCACGACTCGTCACCTGTGATTACGTTATTCAAAAATTGGGGTCACTTTCACACATGTTCAACTTTTCTTGGCACACTTCCACGCGCCGCAATTTCTGGTCGTCAGTGAGCACTTTTGGGACCATCTTCGCGCACACCTTGCGCATGTTCAAATGCTGTGTCACAATGTCATGAACCACAGATTTTGGTAAATTTAACATCTGGGCAATTAAACGAATACTTAGTCGACGGTCTTCATCAGCGACCTCTTCCCGGCCCCCCAAAAAGGCCTGGTGCCACCGAAACGCACCACTTCTTGCTAAAGCAACACCTGGGTGGCCTGCTTGATCATATCAAACGTCTCTGTCGCAGATTTACCGAGTTTCACACAGAATTTAATCGCGTGCCTCTGCTCTAACGAACGCAGTCATAACGGAAGAAAATGAGTCCTATTACTTTCCGGACAAACCCTGTATTCCATCCTCTCTTGAACGTCCTTTAGATTTTCTCTGCTCCAAATTAATCGTTGCATTAAAGTTTGAATGCTGGATATACTGCAGACAGCTGGTATCTTTTCTGTTAAAATTGCAGTGCAACTCCGAGCAAAATAGCGAAAATCTATTTCAAATTATTTTACGTAAGATGATAAACGAATGTAACACTACATATATCTGCAACTTACTTTTCACTTCATGCTAAGGACACGGACTTCTTACAGGCGATATCTGAAACAAAATGATTAAGATTAATTATTTGGTTTTGGTATACAAGCACAATATAGCTATATAGATAAACCAGTCACAAAATGACAGAAATCGAATTTAAATAGTGCTATGAATGTAGCTATAGAAACGCCGATACAGTCAAGGCATCAGTAGAGTTTGTCTAACAAATAGGAATGATTTATTGGATAGAAAAATCAAAAAGTTGAATGCTTTGCTTGGCACTGTGAAACTGGAAAAACAATCACTCAACTTTGAGGATAACGATATTTTAAACTGAACCAAGAACTGCTGATTGGTAAAATTTCAACATGCTACGGGCTAATAAAATGTCCAATTGATAACTGTCTATAAAATTCAGCGACAATTCCAAGCAGTTCCAAGAAAGCTTCTTAATTAGGTCCTTTTTCCATCTGCTTCGATATCTAGATAATGCGGTTGCATCGTCTGCTATGGTATTCTTCTGAGCCACAGAAAACTTTCACGAATTAAATTAGATAAAAGCAAAGTTTTCAAATTTAACGGAATAGTTTTATTATAGGGTGAGACGCGCTTCCTTGTTATATCAAGGAAAGTTTAATTCGAACCGCAAAATTCGTTTTCAGTGTAGATTCAGACTACCACGCGTATCATCAGAATTAACAACATTGGATATATGTAGCTAGGTTACTATATATACTAAGTGACATATAAATCCGAACACCCAGTTTAAATGGTTTTACTTTAATAAAATTTTGTATAAGTACTTAATGAAGCATAATAAGTAAATGATAAAAATTTCAAAATGATTGCACTGCTTTAAAGCCCTTGGACCTTTAATAACGTGTGGATGCACTCTGATGTGCTACGCATTCTCCAACGCGCCTAGGCATGCTTCTGATCAGGTGGTCAATGTCCTCCTGTGGTATCTCATTCCAGGAAACCACCAACTCCTCTCGAAGTGCTTCTAGAGTCTGAGCAGGACGTGGCAAATTGAGCAATCTCCTACCCATCATATCCCACACGTGCTCAATTGGGGATAAGTCGGGATATCTTGGTGGCCATGGTAACAATGTGACATCATTATGTTGAAAGAAGTCTATTGTGACTCTTGCAACATGTGGTCGGGCATTATCTTGTTGGAAAGTTGGATCTGCCAGGGTGTCAAGATAGGGTAAAAGATGGGGTTCTAGAACTTCGTGGATATAACGCTGCGCGTTCATGTTACCTCTGATGAAGATTAAAGGTGACCTGGAATCATAAGCTATAGCACCCCAAACCATAACTCCAACAGTGTGATGAACATGTCTTTCAACAAAAAACTGTGGATTCCTCCTTTCACTACGTCGCCTTCTAACCCTGGCACGACCATCGTGCATGCGTAAACAAAATCGAGACTCGTCACTAAAGACAATACTGTTCCATTCCTGATCCCAGAGTGATCGTTGTCTGCACCACTCAAGGCGATTACGTCGGTGTTCTCGAGTTCAAGGGAGGACCCAGCGTGGCCGGTATGAAAACAAGCCAAAACTTCTCATTCATCGGTAAACACTTCGCATGCCAATAGGTCTTCCGTGTTCTGTAAACCATTCATTTACAATGGAACTGGTAGTGGAGAAACGGTCCCTTAAGGCCAATAATCTTAGGCGGCGATCTTCACAGTCTGTTGTTCTAGGGCGGCGTCCAGTGCCCCTTGCTCTTTGCGTACGGCCTTCTCGAAGCCATGCCTGACAACACCTAACCACAGTGTCTACACTTCTTTGCACTCTAACTGCAATTGCCCAAAAAGAAAGTCCAGCTTCCCGAAGTCCCACTATACGGCCCCTATCAAACTCACTAAGTTGACGAAATCGTACAGGTCTCCGTACTCTACCCATCGTAACCGATCGTAAAGGATGTCAAGAACCAAAATCCGCCAACGTTGATTCTTTACTGCGGCTGAAATATTCATTTTTAGAGCGTTAGTGAATTAAAACAAAGCAGTATAAAAACCGGAATGTCCAACTGTTAAGGCTGAAAATTTTTTCACTTGTTATTTACAGTAAGATAAATACATTCACCAACTTTTATTAAAATAAAACCATTTAAACTGGATGTTCGGATTTATATGTCACTTAGAAAGTATGAGTTTGTATGAGATGGTACATTGCTGGAAAATTAGAGACTTGATCATTTTACCAGCCTAAGGTTAAATGTGCCTTAACTGGATATTAGCAAATAGCAGTGTCGTCTCACCTATCACAATAATTGCAAATGATCTATTACTATTAATTAATTACTTGACGATTTCACGACCTTCCCTTCTCCCAGACGTGGTGACATTTAGCTCGACCCCCCCCTATTCCCAATCGCATTTGATATCTTTGACATTTTCTATTTTTAGCAAAAAATCCATTTGGTTCATTATTTTCATTTAGAGTTAATAAAAGAATATTCATTCTAATTCAGCCCATCTTCTACATAGGTAAAAGACAACTGCGAAAAGTATGATTTATAACTTTATACAAACAAAAGTTACTCGTACAACGTCTAGGTTATTCCTTAGCTCATTAGAATTTAGGACCCTACGTGGAAGATTAAGACATTTAGTCAAGTTGTTTGTTTTCTTGAAACCAGTATCCATCAAGACCTTTTTCACGCATTTGTGGGCAGACATGATGAGCCAACATCCACCGATATCGATTTCCATCAACTGTTTCGTTTTCGTTGAAGAAAAATGGACTAATGATGGTTTTGGCGTAAACGCCGGCCCAAACAGTCACTTTCCGGTCATGCAACGACATTTCCTGGATCTCATTTGGATTTTTCGTCCCCCAAATGCGGCAGTTTTGCTTATTTACGCCGCCAGAGACCGTGAAATGGGCCTCGTCGGTCATCACAATTTGCTTCCAAAAATCAGGTTCAGCATCAACCATGCGACTGATTAGGCGTATTCCAAGCGACGTGGACGGTCAGCTGGCAATTTTTTTTGTGTTAACTGCACCTTATAAGGAAACAAATGCAAATCATCCTTCAAAATGCGCCGCAAGGTGGATCCATTGATGCCAAAATGCTGAGCGCGGTGACGATACGACACTTTTGGGTTCTGGGCAACGCTGTTTCTGACCGCTTCAACCAATTCATTGGAACGTCTTGGTCGTTGATGAACGGTATGTTGACGGTCTCCCACTGTTCGGTACTCAAGAAAATTCGAAACCAAACGACGATATTTTCGACGATATGGACGTTGCGTTAACACAACTGAACGACGATTTTCAATATACATTGTGACTCTTTCGGCGCGTTGTTTCGCTGTAAACCGATTCATGACTAAAATTATAGTGAATTGACGTTTCAGAAACACGTATAACCAAATCACTCGGTTGGTAAATATCAAAGTCATTCGATGTTTCAATACCGACATAAAAGATGGCGCGGTATCTATTTACCATTTGCTATAAACCTATTGCTCTTTATCAAAGAAATATATTACGATCCAAAATATGATAGAAACATAGCTGGCACATTCCAGGCCATTACTGACTGAAGTTTAGAGGAAGAGGCACATAGAGTACTGGGAAAGGCATGGATGGAGATGGATGCTTGCAGACAAACCAATAGGTTCAGAGTGGGTCCTGACAAGTACCGGAGTTTCTGGGTATAGAAACTTTTAGCGGGAATTCTCGCAGACTTTTGCAATGAACACCTTCCCCAACTATTACTAGTTGCAGTAATAGCAAGATGGTTGAAGCGATGCTGAACAAATTGATACCAGCCTCCAAACGGCTGTTATCGATGATAGCAAAACACATTTTTCTTACACAATAACATTTTCCACATGCTATCCTGAACAATAGGATCTTCTCTTTAGGAAAAAGATACGTTTAAAATCACAGAGCTAATGGGCGGTGAAACAGCGCTAAAGTAAAAAATACAATGAAGAACTTGATAAGGAATTCCAATTACCAGCTTTTCACATATTGGTGTTGGGCAAGGGCAACGTTGGCCAACTCTTATGTGTGAGCGCTTACACTAATGCACATTGGACGGAGTTGGCTAACGTTTGCGTTGAACGACCTTGCTTTTCTCAGCCGACAAATGATATTGGACCAACGCTATATAGATCTAGGCCAAACAATACGGAGAAATACAATTAAAGCAGTAGCGATCTGCGATACAATGGTATACAGATATTTTCTACCTTTACCACATCATCATCGGCATGTTTACACCGTAGCGCCAAGCGTTTACATAGCCATGTAAACCGTGTGGAATGCGTGGTTATACGCCTTATAAACCCTTGACAGCCTACGGTGTAAACATGGCCAGTGAAGCTGTTATACCCCCATAAGGGCGGATTTAGGGATATGTCTAGAAGGAGGGGCGCAGCAGTGATCACAGCATTGATGTACAGGAGGATATTCCGGAGGCATGTAGGATTAAAAATTGTAGAGCGAGGGGAGGGGCTGGCTAGCGACTTAGCTGCTCTCTGAAGAGCAGCTGCGTATGCATCACTATTCTGAAAGTAACCCTTGATAGCAAAAGCACGTTGCGCTCCGATCCAACGATCAATTGTAACTATTTAACCCGCACGCCGAACGCGACGATCAAGACCTCTCCCCACGTCCTCGCGTATACGGTTGCTGAGTAATTCAGATTTGAAATGTGAACTTTCCCACTGAACACTGGACTGGATAATCAAGAATAATAAAAACACTGAACTTTTCTTCAGAAAATTATCTGAGAGGTAATATCCCGGAAGATAAGCAATACGGAATACCCTATATATTACAGCAAATTATAAACCTCTTCTCGTTCTTTTTTGCTTTTTATTACGGTTTGGACAATGAACTGACTGAAGTGCCAAAGGGCAGTTTTAATCAAACGCATCCCGGATCATATCCTACAAATTGACCAAGTGCCTACCCATGTGTGAGTGGTCTGTTTTTTCTGGCTCTAACACATTATATCAAGTTAGTGCTAACTTTGGTTCTAATCGCGATGTTACAAATGCTGTCAGGAACTACTTAGCGGTCGATTCAAAAGAACAAGCTTGTTAGCTTCTATAACAGTTTGTAACATTTGGGCCTAACTCGACATTTCTACGAATGGCCTTTGTACGAGATATGAAGCGCGGGATGAAATCGCATCAGAAAGATCTGAATACACTCTGGAAGCCTAAATGACATGTCCGTTACTGCTATAAGAATGTGTCATTGCTCGTGTTTAAATCAGATTTATAAACAAACAGCCTGGTTTACTTTGTTTACTTCTACAAGAAAATATATATTGCATAGAAAAAAATAACAAATTTGAAAACAGTTTATATAGGTTATTAGCACCACTAAAGTTCCATAACCTCACAAAGTTATCAAGCCAACGTCGAATACCCTCCCCATACGTGTATTCGTTTCGTTCGTGTAAAAAGATGGAATCAACGTTGGCGTTGGTCGAAATTGAACAAGTAAGCCGGCGACATCAGCCATCAAGCGATCCGAGGTGCCGATTGCGTTTACCACCATTTAGTCCAGGTGTATTAGGTATGAATTTAAAAACATTGTGCGAACTAAAGTATTTCAATTTTCTGTCATCTTTCGTTGACATCGTACGATGCAACATTAAATCGAAGAAGCAAATGCAGGTTGATACATGTAACTGAAATCATTTTTGATGGATGGCGGAGTTCTACCAAAGAACAGTTCTTTTCGGCTGGTCGGAGTCCAGATCACCGAGGACTTGATCTGACACGAACACATCTCGTCAAGATCGGCAGCTGCTGGGAAAAGCTAGGATATTTTTGTAGTGCTAAGAAGTACTTTTTTCCACACAACTAGCTCATTCTGTACATGCCCAGATAAGACCCAGCCTCGAGTACTGCACACATGTTTGGGGTGCTGCCGCACCGACTTCGTTATCCATGCACGATGCTGCTCAGAGGAGGGCTGTCCGACTGATCGATGACTTTACGCTAATGAACAGGCTCGCAAAGCCAAAGAGTTTTGCTCGTCAGATCTCTCCTCCATGTCGCGACCGCGCGATGTGCCTGCCAGACAGATCCACCTGACTTCGGCCTCCCATCCTACGGCTGCCGAACTTCATACATCCAGAACTGGTCGATACGACCGCTACTTTTCCCTAAGGCATCGAGATTGTGGAAAAATCTACATGTCATAGCAGCCGTGGTTTGGTTTGGCATTTAGGCTTCTGTCTTCGATATAAAAAAATCCAGACGCGTCGGAATAAAGCACTTGCGATTGTGACAGCAGTGATGGTTTGTGTACAGATGGACACACATAGCATCTGCGATACCCCATAGACTATACAGTCTGACTTGCAAAATGAGGATATGGCTTTTTAAATGCAAAATTTTCCAGCTTTTATTATGAACCTCAATAGCCAACCGATAGCACAGCTCTTGGTTTTGTTTTGTAACTATTGCGGTTCGTTACATTTTCTGTTAAAACTATTGGTTTTGATCCTGATAGGAGCAATAAAAAAAACACGATAACAAAGGAACCAACACTATTTCACTAGAACATTTTTGCCAAAATTAATCTAATGCTATTTGTGTAAGAGCCTTCAATTACTTATCTTTCAGACAATGAACTTGATTGGCCTAAGGTAATGGATAGGTCTATGACATGATATGGTTTTTCGTGATGAGTAGGTACGTCATGGAGCTTCATGAACGTCATTTATATGACGATTATAAAGTCATTAGATCTTGCAACTACATCCTTTACATTATTTGTATCGTAAATGACATGTAAGAGCAGCCAACGGCCACCGAAGAAATAATACGGATACTATGTACGTTATTGCCCAGGCTACAGTGAGGCCGGAGGTTGGTAAAATATCGCTTTTTATCGCGACAAGACCACAAATTGCTCGAAAATCAATTTGAATTTTTAAATTAAACACGGACCAGGCTGGGTGCCGGCAGGATACATTTGCGATCGCATCAGGTGTATACAGGGTGGTACCGCATTGGATATTTTTTCATTGTTCACGTGCTCTTTTTCTTGTACTCACTATGATTACCGGTTAAATGCTGAACTGGCAAGAGATTTCAAAAAACTAATGCTGCTCCCAATACCTGAAGATTTTCGCTTTATTTGGAAGGGTATATTTGAATATGAACTTTTTGGGGTACCAAAATTTTTACTATATTTTCTTTTTGAAGTTTGTGATCCTATAAAAGCATTTCCAATTCTGGAATGAGTTTTTTAATCGTCAATGTCCATCAAAGTGGTCCGTGTGATCTTTGCTCTTGGTTAAAGTATCTCAGGTTCAGTCGTTCTGTCAGGGTCTGGTTGCTCAGATACCAGACGGAGTCAGGGAGAAAGAAAGGAAGAAGAAAGAAATGGAGGAAGGAGGAAGAACAAAGAGTAGGAAGCAGGTCAGTTAAAGAGGTACAATGGGATTGTCTACAAGTACTCGGTAATTTTAAATTGATCCAAAAATTAATTTATGTATTTGTATGTGTGAGAAAGATTGTAATTTTGATTGGATCTAGAATTGCACGAATTAATTTCGCTCACAGTGAGAGTCTCGGGCTTGTGTGCTTGGGAACTTGATCGAGTGTGTAGTCGACTGACTGACGCAATAGAGGGTTGCTCATCGATTCCGCTTGACTATAACGTAACTGCGCCTGTTATCTGATACAAAGCATGGGGTGCTAGTGATAGCACGCAGGGTTCTGTTCTTCTGGTCTAATAAACATCTTGTACAGCCGAACTTTGTCGATCAAACTTAATTTTGAGGTTCTCTGAAATGCGTCGGAGTACTGCCGATATACTCAACACAAGTGAAAAGTGAGAGTTGTTATAATCATGAAAATTCTAACTATACAGGGTGTCCGCAAAGTTGGGGTTTTCCTTTTCAGAAACAACTACCCTTGAAATAACAAAGGTAATGTGTAGTGAAACGAGGGCAACCAAGTAAAAAAAAATAAAGGAAAAAGTACTCACTCTCCAGTTGACGAGAAGGGCTAAGTACGTCTCTGCTCGAAATCATACCGCTCCAACAGAAAATGAAATCAGCTGATGCGCTACCGAGCAGACGCAGGCAAACAAGGAAGGCAAAATGTTGCGTAAAAAGTCTAGGTATTGCATCCCGTCCAATCGATTTGGGAGAATAAATGGTTCAATGAGCATACCGTTCACCATGCCAGCCCAAACATTCACCGAAAATGTTTGTTGAAAATGTGCCCGACGGACAGCGCGCGGATTTTCTACTGACCAAACATGAGTGTTGCGAAAGTTATTCACCCCATTATTGTCATGTTGATGCAACAACCACTCACAAAACCGCACTTTAGCTGGAAAATCGTCAGGTTGAAGGGCTTGTACACGTTGGACGTGAAACGGATACAGCCCCTCTTCACGCAGCGTTTGCCACACTTTAGTTTTCGATACTTGCACCTCTCTAGCCACGTCTCTAGTGCTTGTTGTTTTTTGAAACGCAATCGATTATACGAGTTCGTTTACCTCTACACGCGTGACCGTAACCGTCGGTTGAAGGTTGCATACTGACCTAACACACTGACCCCGACCCAGTTCTGTCGTCGGGTTGAGCTAGTGTCCTAGTACCACTCGGGGATGTCGCGGCTACAGGACGGTATTCAGATATTTTTGATGTTGCAGAGCCCTTTATCTCGGTTCCCTTAAGACATCGGTGTATATGGTACTAAGAAAAATTGCTTATGTTTTCAAGATTTACACGTCGAGTAAAGGAAAACCCCAACTTTGCGGACACCCTGTATATGCTATTTTGATGAAATTTGAGAGGCGATATGATGTACTGTCGTTTAAAATCAGACTTTTCTTTACATTTTGCCAAATTCCGACATTAACGTAACTTTGTTTTTTCTTCTGTTTATCGCTTCGTGCTTTTTTTATCGCATCGTTTTAGGCAACAAAGAAGTAAACTTTTATGGCAGATTGTAGTAGATTAATTGTAGATCTCATTCCGTCGATCGGAAAATGTACATTTTGAATGGAAAGTTGCTATTGCCTTGAAAAGCATTGTTAGTAACACTGTAAGATCAAGAAAGACTGAGCTGCTGATCGGTTTTTGCGTTAACCCTACAACGAGTGTCACCCCGTAGACGTAGCAGAGGGACTGCTGTTGATTTATCTAGTAAATTTTCAATTTTTCCTGTTAGCTGTTAGCATCCAGTAGCCGAGGGCAGCAGTGGGGTTGTTTTTACGACTGATCAAATCGATTCGTTAACCGGAAATGGAAATTAATTTGCTAATCTGCTACATGTTCAGTCGATGTGTCAATGTATTTCGTTTTGTTGTTGATCTATTATTCAACTGATTGACTGCAGCTATCCAAACAAACAATTTTCGTAAAATGGAAAACATCTTTTGACCTGAAAGCATTAGATATAGTCCAAACTCCACCAAGCTTTTTTGTTGTGTTTGTCTCTACGAGTACGTACCAGATCGGTGGAAGATCAAGAGGGTACATCGCTTTGCTGGAGCTGTTCTTATTTACAATAAGCAGTCAGTTACCAGTAGACAGGCATGCAGCAGTATTGGTACAACGGACCAGACAAGAAGGTCGAAGATGACCTAGTTACCAGGCTTCGCTCCCCCACTACTACTAGTGCTATATTATGACTTCTAACTATTCGAGGTAACATCACATTATCACCGCTTTTTGTTGGTATGCCTGTTGTTACCCACATATTTCAGGCGGAAGAGCAGGCTCCCAAATATTTCGGCGCCATTGTTACATACGAGTAGATCGTGAAAAATAGGCGTCACTGTCTCCGTGGATCTAAAAAAAAATTGGATATTCTGATACAAAGTGGAGCTTAGGTTCTGACCTACTTGTGAAGCCTTTCCAATTGAGGAGTTTCATCAGTTTGGGTCGATTTTGTTGTAAGGTCTATGTGGGATCCGAAACAAGTAATTGAGAAAAGCTTTGTTTCAACAGTTAAAACGAACGACTATGTCTATGAAGTGAATAGCTGATCAACAAGTGACATCTTTTTATCAAAGTATGTACTGTTGGCAATAAGGATTCTCGGAAAAGGAACCTATTCAGAACTACTTATTTCAAACACTGATAATTATTTTTTACTTTTCACATACCTGACTTCAAATATCGTCATGATCATTAGAAGCCGTATTGCTTGTATCGAATTTCTTTGCGAGTCGAAACTTTTTATAAAATTTATAGAAAATATCAATCCGTCATGTATGAAAGTCGATAATTTGATGTTGACGTAACCATGTGAGCTGTGTGCCACTTGCAGATATAAGATATTTTGAATGTCACTAGATATTCAGCTGTGATAATAGTTGACCATCAAAACCTCCAATACCTTTTCATCATTATGGCTGGTATTACTAAAGCAGACCGGCATGGGTATCACGTATCTTGAACAGTGACATTATGCCGATTTTTTTTGACATTATGTAGGTTTTTCTACAAGATATTAACTCAGCACTTTGTTATCAATGATTTGTGTCCTAATATAATATGTGTTGATGATAATTCCATTAGATTCTTGAGATTCAAAGCTAGAAATTACTTCTGTAAATTATATATGCAAATTTACTGAATTTCAAAAATGAGAGAGAAAAGAAATAATTATAGTAACTGTGCACTGTCAAATTACAAGTCATATATGTACTACATGCTAACAGTAAAAAAAACGTAAAAATGCGTAATGTATATCTTCGAACCCATCTTCAGAAAGGACAACATACTATAATTGATATCGATTTCCTAAGAAGCTCTGAATAATTTTTGAGACAGAATCAGAAAAACCAAGATATTTACGCTTGCTACTAGAAGACGATGATATATGGTATCGAATGCCTTAGAGAAGTCAAGAAGAAATAATGATTTGATCATATGTTGATCCCAGGCTCTAACAATGTTATCGGTTAAGTCTAGTAGGGCACCTGCAGTGTTATATCCTCTTCGATAAACGCATTGTTTTGGCGGCAAAATTTTTTGTTTAGAGAGATAATCGTAAATTTGGGCGTACATTGCTTTTTATAAAAATTTGGACAAAACAAGTATAATACTAATGGGTCTTAAATCAGAATATAATTTTGATTCACTTATTTCAGCTAGAGGTAACAATAATGCTTCTTTCCATGATTCTGGAACGAATCCCCTTTCTAAACAGACATTTATGATGTGTAAAATGTGACGTCAAAACGCAAAAAGCATAGTTTTAGCATTCTGAGTGACACGCCATCACTTCCCAAGGCATTCGATTTCAGAGACTGGAACATCGATTTTAATTCAGTCATGTCGGATGGTTTAAATTTGAATCGATCACTAGAATAGATATTATTTTCATAATGCTCAATCTTCTCTGTGCATGAACAAATGGTGTTATTAAAAAAGTAACAGAAATAATTATTAATGTCAGTAGGGTTCTTTAAATGTAGAGGAATATCGGTATTTTGTGACTGTTGGATACGCATTGATTTTAAGGATCTGTGAAACATTTTTGGATCATTTTTCGGACCAATACACACAATCATTCAGATGCGATCTTGCCTTTCTTGCCTTTCAACCAACTGTCTTCTCAGATATGAAAACTATAGACTACTCGGCTTCACAAAACATATGCAACCATCAATGCGTGTAGTTGAGCCATTCCTCCATAGATGGATGCTCACAACAATCCGATAGTGAGCAAACGTAGAATAACTGTTTGCACGATAAAAACTACTTAGTCTACAAGATGACATAGATGACATTTTATATTTTTTTTGACGTTTCTTATATTTTATATTATTATTTATATTTCTTATATTTTTTACCCGTGCGGCGTTTTAAGGTAAGTCATTAACTGAAATAAAAACGAAAAGTACCCGTTTTTTCTTTTTTATTTACATATTTTGCATAAATATATGATATTTTTGCATCTTCCTTGTTCCTGAGCTGTGATTCGTAGCCGTCAAGTTTTATTGCTCTCTCCATAATACCTGGATTGTACTGAAGGGTCGAAACAAGGACGACTGCTGTTTCGCTCCAGATTGCAAGTGCGCTAACCAATAATAATCTCAGCCCGTGACGTCACTATTAATATAGCGTGCTGTGTAATTCATGTTGAAATGTGACAACATGGCTGGAGCACAAGCCGTTTATCTATCTGGTTGGTGGTCGTTCGCTTGTTAGCGCTAATGAAATGGCGTGTGCGAGACGACAACGGTCGTGGGGTGGTATATGACGTCCGGCATGGCACTCTAGATCCCCGACTGCTGCGGCCCAGTCAGTCTAGGCTACCAACAAGGTTAACGAGCCAACAACGCCCTGTTACACTAATGAGAAAACCTGTTACCAACGAAACACTTCCATTCAAAACTAGAGGTTCCAGGGGTGTCTATTGAGTAACTATATGGTTATTTTTAACTGGAGAGTTTAAAGGTAAATTATAATCGACTATTTAGGATTTGAACAGTTATCCATATTGTGCATGTTATTATAACAGCAGGCTATTTTTAAATTGTACTTCTGTTCCGTTAGTTCATATTGTCTAATGTCCGAAACTATCATTGTTAGATATGATACAATCACGTTAATATATAGTTTGCTTGACAAATTTCATTAGTCTAATAGTCTTAGACGAAATTACCCCTGGTTTGCAAAATAATTGTAAAGTCCGGTTTAATTGATGTTCAAGAAGGTATTTAAAACATGGACGCATAAAATGGGTACACCAATGTTTGTGGGAAAGCTTGTTATTCGACAAACAAAGAATGAGAAAATGAGTTTTTTTCAATCGAAAGTGTTGGCTGGAACGAAAAATATCTTCAAATAAGATTTTCAGGTATTTATGAGACTTACAGAATGGAACCACACGTAAAAAGATCCTACTAATAGTAAAATAGTTATGGCCAAGAACAGAGTAAAATGCAGGTTCTGGCACTTGTTACTAATACGCCAATAATTTCATTCAGCTACTTGAAAGTGTTCAAATCCGAAGGCTTCTTACTTCTAAATAACTACAACAAAATTGGAGTCGATTGGTCAAGTAGTTTTTGAGAATTCCTATCACTATTAGTTTATTGAGCAATATACAGGCGTCGTTCAAAGGGCATTTTATGGCGAAATACACGAGTTTACCTTGTCGACATGAATCACAAGCCATTGCGAATATGATTATTTTTTTGTGAAAAACGAAGGATTACGTATTTTTATTCTAACAAATTCTATTTGTAAGTAATTGAACAGATTCGCTACGATATTCGAAAAACATACGTTATTATAAACATTTTAAAACAAAGCGGGTGTGTCTATCACCTTTTGTTGCGAAGAAAAAACATGTTTTCTAAAGATTTATTTATATTCTTCTGTATACATATTTAGCGCTGAAATTTTTACACGGTCACACATGAGCCTTAAAATTTATAAAAAAAATATTTCATACTGAAATGCGCTGAACTGTTTATAAAGTTTGGACGCGAACTGAAGACACAATTATGTTTCAAACTATCTTAGACTGGGTGGTATGTAGCATGTGCTGAATGGCTGCATTATTGATGACTGCATGACTTTGTCAAATAAATAGGTCACGTAATCCAGTTTCTTTAAGAAGAAATATTATTCCGTGGACCTTTTTTCTAAAAGTATTAATATCCTGTCTTCGAGATCTCGTACGATTAAAATGACTGCGAGTTCAAAATGTTGGTAAATAAACCCGAGACAACGAAAAAACAGTAGACAATTTCAACAAATTGTAGCGAACTGCCCGTCTGAAAAATTAGGCAAAATGCTTGGTATTGGGCCCTAATACATTAAAAGTTTCAGCATTGTATCTTGAAAAAAGATCCAGTTAATGTCGTAGCGTAATGGAAACGATTGCAGAACCGCAGGACAGAGGTTAATTTTTGTTTGGAGAAACAAATGCTTTTTGTCGTTATGTTATTATTATTATTATTATTATTATGCCTTTATAAAAGTATTGTCATATACAATATATTATGTGTACTTTTATTATATACAGGGTGGCGCATCGAAAACGAAACAGACGCATTTACTGGCAGCTCAGTTTTTTTTTTGGAAAAACGCTCAGACCCGTCGATTTTGTTTTCGAGGGGGACACAAGTCTGGCAAAAAATCACGTTAACACGTGCAGCCCCCTGGGCGGGGGTGACACCAACCCTAAAATCTTAAATGGAAACGGGGGTCGAGTGATACCTTATTTTAAAGGTCTTTCAATTCCCTTTATAACGATGTAAAATACATGAGGTTCAGTTCAGTAGTTTTGAAGATTTATTGATTTAAAGCTTAAAGTAGACTTTAATAGGTACATCAGATTAGTTTGTATTGCTTTCAGAAGAAATTTGACTAAAAGAATTTACTTAATAAGTAAATCCTTTTCATCACTACGCCCATGGTTTGTTTATAATTATGTTGTTGAAAATAGCTATTGGAGCGTTTTTTTGTGGCAAAAAAGTTATTTCTTGAAGAAAGATAAGGAAATATCTCGTACTTATTTTAAATAGGAATTTAGTACATAGTATGCGATTGATATGACCAAACTTTGTTGCTAAAATAACTTGTAACGCTTCATTACATACATTAACCATGGTATATTCCACAGCAGAAAGAGTTGAAATTATCGTAATATTTTTCGGAAATAATCGCTAATAGAACAGCAGAAATATTTAATGAGCGACATGAGAACAGTAAAGTGCATCGAAAATATGTTCTAGAACTTGTAGCTAAATTTCGGGAAACTGGGTCAGTCGCCAATAAAAAACGCAACATTGAAAATCCCATAAGGGACGAAGCAATAGAAGTGGGGGTTTTAGGGCAAGTTTATGTAGATCTACGTTAAGTACCCGCAAATTGGAGACTGTGTGTGGTGTCAGTCGACGTACTGTCCAACGGATTCTACAGGCCCATAGTTTTCAACCGTATAAAATTTACCTGGTACAAGAACTTAATGAAGACGATTTTGATCGGCGATTACAATTTTGTGAAGATATGAGTGAACAAATTATAAACGATGAACATTTTCTATTCAACACTTGCTTTTCCGACGAATGTTCCTAGTAAATCGTCATAACTGCCGATATTGGTCCGATTCTAATCCCAGAATTTATCATGAGGTTCATACATAGCAGCCACAAAAATTAAATGTTTGGGCTGGTATTTTTGGCGATCATTTAGTTGGTCCCTTTTTCTTACCTGAAATTTGGCCGGTGAAGTGTATTTGGAATTACTGGAAGACGCTTGCATTAACAGCCATAATTGAAAATCAGAATGATCGGCGGTACATTGCGAATAGGTTGGTTCCCCACCACATTACGCATTACGTGTTCGACAATATTTAGATCAGACGTTTCCAGATCGATGGATTGGTAGAAGAGGTGCCATTGAATGGCTCCCAAGATCGCCAGATTTATCAGATCAGATTTCTTTATGTGGGGTTATTTAAAAAGCAAAATCTATGCTACTCAGCCAACATCATTAGAAGACCTGCGACAAAGAATTATGAATGAGTGCCTTCAAATTACTCCTCAAATATTGCAAAATGTGCGGCAACGTTTTGAGCAAAATCTTTATTACTGCATGGAGAGTCATGGTGGCCATTTTCAACATTTACTTGCCTAACGGGTCAGTTCATTTTTCATTTTTAAATTACTTTGCTGCCAAATGTATTGATCTCCACTAATGATGATGTATTAGTTTTATTTAAGCTTTAAATCAATAAATCCTCAAAAGTACTGAACTGCAGTACATTAATTTTATATCATTATAAAGGGAATTGACAGACCTTTAAAATGACGTGTCACTCGACCCCCCTTTCCATTTAAGATTTTGGAGGTGGTGTCACCCCCGCTTAGGGGGCTGCACGTGTTAACGTGATTTTTTGCCAAACTTGTGTCCCCTCGAAAAGAAAATCGACGGGACTGAGCGTTTTTCAAAAAAAAAACTGAGCTAACAGTAAATGCGTCTGTTTCGTTTTCGATGCGCCACCCTGTATAATCTTGATTAATGCCAAGAGGCATACTATGAACATGATTGATCTTATTTTTAATTCTCGAAAGAACACATAAGCGTGCACACTCATTGAGGAGATGCGCCACGTCGGAAACCGCTGCGATATTTGTCATTTGTACGTGTCTCACGTGGCACGTCGCCTTCCTTGTGTAACGGAATCCGCGAAGGAGTTACCTTCTCCACAATGAACTTGCACCTTAAAGGCTCCGAGTGACGATGGCTAAATAATTTTCGTACTATACATTTGTACTGCAAATTCTGTCTTTACGTAGGCCGCTACTCCACCACCCTACCCAGTCGGCCCTTTCTAATAAATTGATAATTAGGGAAGTTGGGGTTTTCCTTTACACGACGTGTAGATCTTGAAAACATAAGCAATTTTTCTTAGTACCATATACACCAATGTCTTAAGGAAACCGAGATAAAGGGCTCTGCAACATCAAAAATACCTGAATACCGTCCTGTACCCGCGACATCACCGACTGGTACAAGGTCACTGGCTCAACCCGACGACAGAACTGGGTCGGGGTCAGTGTGTCAGGTCAGTATGCAACCTTCAACCGACGGTTACGGTCACGCGTGTAGAGGTAATCGCGTAGACGAGAATCCCTCAACAAGCACTAGAGACGTGGCTAGAGAAGTGCAAGTATCAAAAACTAAAGTGTGCCAAACGCTGCGTGAAGAGGGGCTGTATCCGTTTCACGTCCAACGTGTACAAGCCCTTCAACCTGACGATTTTCCAGCAAGAGTGCGGTTTTTTGAGTGGTTGTTGCATCAACATGACAATAATCCGGACTTTTTGAAGTGCATATTGGTGACAGACGAATCTACGTTCACGCGTAATGGGGTGAATAACTTTCTCAACACTGATGTTTGGTCAGTAGAAAATCCGCACGCTGTCCGTCGGGCATATTTTCAACAAACATTTTCGGTGAATCTTTGGGCTGGCATGGTGAACGGTATGCTCATTGGACCATTTATTCTCCCAAATCGATTGGACGGGATGCAATACCTAGACTTTTTACGCAACATTTTGCCTTCCTTGTTAGAAGATGTGCCATTAAGTGTAAGACAATCAATGTGGTTTATGCGTCTGCTCGGTAGCGTATCAGCTGATTTCATTTTCTGTTGGAGCGGTATGATTTTGGGCAGAGACGTACTTAGCCCTTCTCGTCAACTGGAGAGTGAGTAGTTTTTCCTTTATTTTTTTTACTTGGTCGCCCTCGTTTCACTACACATTACCTCTGTTATTTCAAGGGTAGTTGTTTCTGAAAAGGAAAACCCCAACTTTGCGGACACCCTGTACAGACCAGCACGTCTAGTTCTAGTATGTCGTTGGCCGATGAATGACAGTTCGGCGTGAAAAGCTCATTACCTGCAAGGCAAAGTGCAGCCGCCCGCGCTGCATCACAATCCGGTGTGCGGCACTGCACCGTTCGCCGCTTCGGAATCGGTGATCAGGCAAAGCCAAACGAGGGGCGGTGCCGATACACCGCCAATTAGCTTAGAATGATGTGACGCTTTTTGTTTGTTCTATCTTCTCTCCTCTTCGCCGTTCGGGTTGCCGAGAACTGGGGCTGCGTTTGAAAGCATGTCAATCGGAAAATAGTCGCTGGATTAATTGCTAGCGGATGTCCGATGTAATCTGGCACCTTTAAAGGAGGTTACCAGACAAGCCAGCAATTCGTTCTAATCTGCAAGGTGGGTCATTGTACCAAAGCTAGGTTTTTATTCGGGCCTACTCCGGTACGTACTGTGATTGCCTGAGAAGGTTTTCATTCTCCCTCAGAGGATACACGACAGTTCCCCATGGAAAAGTTTCATGAGGGTCCTGCATGAAGAATAGGCATTTGGTCTAACAGCCAAGTAGCGATCAAGGCATTGAGCAACAGAAAAGTAACTCTAGACATCATCATAGGGAAACTAGGTTTGGTGTTGCTTGGTTATATTTTGAAGCATCGAGCATGACTGAAAGGAGTTTTAAGCCCAACGGAATGGAATTTGATTGGAATGGTGCGACGGTTTTTGTTTAACCTCTCTTCTCTTCTTTGTTCGGGTCTCAACAGCATTTGAAGGCATGTCAAAATGAATATAATAATAATAATACTTAACGTCTTTTATTTGTAATATTCTTACAGGAGGCGAGATTTGGATAATATATCTATTCTACCATCTAACCCCGTTAACAATACGAAATGTAAAAAAAAAACAATTTGTTGAAAGTTAATACCTGTATACAATAACGACAGAATAAAGTATAATCTAAGTAAAGGCATAAAGAAAATATGAGGCCACTTATGGGTTACAACAGATTTCGCTGCAGATCAAGTAGGACTTCTTTCACTTTTTTCTTGAATTTGGGTAATGGATTGGTTTCTTTTAAACTGCGGTCTAAAGAATTATATGATTTGATCGCATTGTAAATATATGTATTCTGAAATAGAGATGTGATGTGGAGTGGAATTGAAAAGTCTCTCTATATCTAATATTAATGCCATGCATATTCCCTCTAGGTATGAACTTGTTTACTAAATATGACGGTGTTTTTCATTAATAAGTCAGATGTAGGAGCTGGTACTTATACATTTTATCAATTTTCATCCATTAAAGTTCATTAATGGCATTCGATATATGATCATACTTTCTGAGACCATTTACAAGTCTGCAACATGTACTCATAATACTTTGAATACGATTTCTTGTTATAATATCTAAATAGGGGTAGTGAACCACTAAGCAATACGATATCTTTGAAAACAAGAAAGATTCACACAATTGCTTTCTCGCAGATTTATGTAATATAGCCTTATTATTATGTTTACGTATACAACAAATTTTAAGTCATCATCCATTATAATACCTAGGTTCTTCGAATGATCCACAGGAACTAATTTATTACCTTTTAAATGTATGTATGTATGTCCTTTTTTAAAGTATTATTTTTTGTTCTATTTGCGTATACCAACATATTTGCCTTCAAAGGGTTCAAACGAAGATTATGACTACTACTGAACTTTTCAATTTGGGCAAGATCTTAATTAATTTTATTATTTGCTGTTTCCAAGTCCTAAGTGAATAGAAAATTTGAGTATCGTCTTCAAAAAATTGTATGCTGCATGATTTTACCTCTGTTTCTAAATCTGAGATATACAGGGTTATCCAAATTAAGTGTCCACCATTAGTAACTTTGTTATTAGTGAAAATACAAAGTTGTTTGAATTAGCAAACTAGTAGCATTTTTAACGCTGGTGAAAATGAGAAATAAAAAAAAACAATTGAGAGTCGTTATTTTGATTTTTTTCAGTAAAATAACATTTTTTTAAATGGAAACCCCTGTATATTATATTTTTTTCTGTTAAAGCATCAAATTTTAAACAAAAAAGCTTACAATAACTTTTCTCCTAGGTTACAAATTGTTGAAGTTATGGCATCCAATCTGAAACAATTAAATTGTATCGACAAACTTTATTTTCAACATCAACTTATAATCTTACAAAATACAATAACAATATTTTTTAAAGAAGATGCTCGAAAACACCACCTTGTTCTTCAATACATTTTTGGGCACGTTTTTCAACTGCTCGAACTGTCTTAAGTATGGTCCTACCATCTATCTGGGTTATCTTTTCCCTAACTGCAGTCTTTAACGCGTCAAGGTTATCGTACCTTCGCTTGTAAATTTGGTTCTTTAAGTAACCCCACAAGAAGTAATCAAGTGGGTTTAGATCTGGTGATCTGGGAGGCCACTGTATTGGGCCATTTGTTCCTATCCACTGATCATTAAAAGTAGTACTTAGAAAATGATAAGTACCTCTGGAGTTGTGGGCAGGTGCGCCATCTTGCTGAAAATGCAGATGATGTCTACTTATAAGATCCAATTCGTCTAAGAAATTAGTCAGAATTTCTGACATAAATTCCACATATCTTTCACCAGTTAGGGTTCCCTCATAAAAGAACGGGCCAACAATTTTTGAACCAATTATACCGCACCAAACGTTGAAACTGAAACGGACTTGTGGGCCTCTTGGATGTACTAACAAAAGATTTTCTCTTGACCAATAATGGTGGTTTTTTCTATTAAACATTCCAGAATTTGAAAAATTTGATTCATCTGTCCATAAAAGGTAACGAAAGTTATTTACATTTTGGCGACGGAAGCTAAGATACCAATGGCAAAAAACAAGTCTTCTCTCTGGATCCCCTGCCAAAAGCGTTTGAACTGGTCGGTACTTATACGGAATAAATTTGTATTTTTTTAAAATCCTTTGGACAGTACCATAACTGAAATTAGAGTCCTTGAGAATATCTGCTATTGAATTCTCACGATAAGCTTCAAAATATCCAATAACTGCAATTTCCGTGGCCTCGCTTATTATGAATTCTTTTTTTGCCCTTGTTTTAGCAAAAACATTTTCGTTGCCCCTAAATTTTCGATAAAGTCTCAGAAAATATCGTTCATACGGTTGAATGCGAGCGGGATATAATTCACTGTAGTATTCTCTTGCTCTCAAGGAGGATTTTCTGCACACTAAATAGCATTCTAACATATCACACTTTTCTTCATGGGAGAACATTTTTCTTTAAATTAATGACACAATAAAGCTTATAAACAAGTATTTACACTAATGTTTGACATTATTTGATTTTATCATTGTTTTCCAAAGCCTTCTAGTTGCGAGTATGTCCAGTTTAACAATTTGTCGCTTATCTTAATGCTGTCAAATCGCGAACGCCATGTTGTTTTCATAGCCGTCTTAATATTATAATACTGCAAATAATTAAAAATATTTATCGTTATTTTGACTTTATTTTTGACTTTAGCGGAAAAGTCATTATGAACTTTTTTGTTTAAAATTTGATGCTTTAACAGAAAAAAATATAATATACAGGGGTTTCCATTTAAAAAAATGTTATTTTACTGAAAAAAATCAAAATAACGACTCTCAATTGTTTTTTTTTATTTCTCATTTTTACCAGCGTTAAAAATGCTACTAGTTTGCTAATTCAAACAACTTTGTATTTTCACTAATAACAAAGTTACTAATGGTGGACACTTAATTTGGATAACCCTGTATAATGAAAATAATAGGGGTCCTAAGACTGATCTCTGTGGTACACCAGAACAATTTTTTTGTTCCGTAGAGTACTGTTGATTTAGACGAACTTTTTGATACCGATTTTCAAGGTAGGTTTGAATAAACGAAAGAGGTTTTTCAGAAAATCCATAATAACTGCATTTAGACACAAGAAGTGAGTGATTAATGGTGTCAAATGCTTTAGTAAAATCAAGAAGCATGAGAGCTACTGTTTTTGGTTATCAAGTGCCATTGTTACATTGTCTGTTAAATCACAGAGTGCCGAAACTGTATTATGACCTTGTCGAAATCCAGATTGTTTAGATGGAATAATTTTGTTAGCATATAAGTAGGCGCAGAGCTGCTCGTAAACAACGCGCTTCAATACTTTAGAAAAAATTGGCAGTAGACTGATCGGTTTCAGTTGACCATAGCTAGTAGGATCAGAACACTTAGGTACCGGAAGAGCTATAGCTCGTTTCCACTGATTGGGAAAATATCCCCTCTCTAAACAGCAGTTGATAATATGTGTTAAGTACACATCAATTTCAGGTATACATAGTAGTATCTAGTATCATGTGCAAATTTATTCCATCTGAATCACTAGAATTTGATTTTATTTTATGTATAATTTTAACAACGGTGTCAATAGTCACTTTATTAAATTGAAATTTGGATTTTGAGTTATTTTTATTAGCTCGGTAATATGCGATTTTATCAGCGCAACCAAAATCACTATAACTCGAAAGTTGAAACGAATGCCTCATTCAGTTTATACGGATCTGATAAGCTCACGAGAATTGTAGAATCTTTCTGAGAGTGCAGATGTAATCTCATACCTTTAAAGAGTACCAAACAAGCTACCGATTCCTTCTCGTTCGTAAAGTGTGTCTTTGGACCAGAGCTAGGCGTCCATTTTCCCTCTAGATAAACATAGGGTTTTCAGGAATGAAGGGTGCTAGGTGGAGAAACCGTGTTTGGACTAACAACCAAGCAGCAATCAACGAGCACTAGTAGGGTAACATCGGTACTAAAAACTATAGATAACATAAGTCGTGAGGGTGCATGGTCATATTTGGAGAAAGTATGTAATATGCTTAGATGTTTTTTATACTGAAGCAGTCGGGTAGGGCAGAAACTTAAACAGGGTGTACTCAAATAAGGAGCTTAAGACACCTTCTTAATTCGATTATTGAACTGTCTAAGATTAGCTGAACTAAGGAAAGGCAGATTGTTCTACAAACTTGTCACATTAGGAACAAAGGAGCATTCATATCAGTTTTTGCTGTACGTAATTTGAGTTGGGATGGGAGACAAGAGCCTGACGGCTTCTGGGACTGCAAAGAGTCCCGACGATGTCCGTTAGAGAAGTGTCGTCGGTAAGTCGGACGGTCCTCCTGCCCTTAGTGTCAAATCAAGTCCTCGGTAATCTGGACTACGACCAGCCGAAACGAATGAGTCTTTGACAGAACTCAAAGACCCATCTAGCATTTGAAGGGAAACGAGCTGATGAATTATCTAGTACCGAGCATAATTTAGTCAGTCTTCGAAAGCAGTACCCCCAATCATCACCTGCTGTTGCTGTAAACCACCTGCTTTGGAAGCGGTGATCATGCAAAGCCAAACGATGGCCGCTATCGGTACACCGCCAATTAGTTCAGACTGATTCGATGCTTGTCGTTTGTTCTCTTCCCCTTCTTCATTCGGGTCGGTGTCGCGACGGGGCTGCGTTTGAAAGGATGTCAACCGGAAAACAAATAATGGATAATTGCCGAACGGCATCCCTTACGAAAAGATGGTTTAAAATTTTGCAGCCACCAGACTTCTTTCATAACAAAGGTTTGACCTATTCGGCTTCATGAAAGACACCTCAGAAGAATAAGATCCGCTGGCTTATCGGTAAAAGAGACAGGTCACCGACCGCCTGTTGGTGTCGTAAATAGTATCAAGCATGGACTATGAACAGTGTGGTCACATCGGCAACAAGCCAGACATGGGAGTAATACTCCACACTAAGTTTTATCTGGGCCTTGCACAGGACATTATGTGGAGATCAGTTAGGTAAGAATAATTCTTAGTCCTATTAGATTACCATCTTCCCAGCAGCTTCCACGATCGCTGAGTCGTGTTCATGCCGAATCATCCTCGACAACACAAAAAAAATAGCTTTTTGGCATAACAGTAACAGGACCATTCATTAAAATCGGATGTAAGATTGGGTGTCTCTTGTTGGTTAAGGAGCCTTACTTACTTACTGTTATAAAGGGTAGTAAGTTATTAAAGAACAAAAGGGCCCTAGTAGAAGAATAGGTATCTGCGTTGATAGTTAGATAGCGATCAAGACAAGGTAACATCGGGACCAGGAAAGCTCTAGATATCACTCTAGGTCTCACTAGTACCGATACCTGGGCACAGGTAAAAAGTGGAAAATCGTCACGAAAGGTACTGAGTTAGATTTGCGAGTGGGTAAACAGAGTCTAGAGTTGGAAAGCCCTGTTATTACAGAACTAGTGCGCTTAAGAGAAAGATATTAGACATTAGATTTATTGACCACTAAAGAAATACTGCACATTTGGCATGCCAGCTAAAGGTACAAATGCAATTTAGGCACTAAGCATGCTTTCGGTAAAAAAAACAGGTTAAAATGGATCTAAAATTTATAAAAACGATCTAGACACAATTAAAATAAAATAGTATAATAAAAAATGATTCAAAAAAATATGACTTCATATTTAAAAATTCACTAACGCTATATGCGTGTCTCATGAGAAAGCTTCTAGCTTCCACTTTGAATTTGTTGTAGCTTTTGAGTGCCCTGATACTATGAAGTAGACTGTTAAATAAGACAACAGAATTGTAGAAATGAGGCTTTTTGAGGTAAGAGGGGGACGATAAGGTTGATATGGAAAAGCCTAAATATAATTTTGTTAGGGCTGCAAACATGAAAGTTACGCAGATCTTCTTGATAATTATTTTCAATCGACTAAGGCTAGGATACAATATTCCCTATTCTGCTGATAAAACTACTGTTCGAAATGGTACGCTGACTACTAAACTGTTAGTAAGTGTAAGAAGCAACGTCTCCAAACTCGCGACATCAACCGGGTGGCCCATATTCCAATCACGTATTCCATCAAAGACAGGGTTTCGAACAGCAATCGTAGCAATTACCTGGAACTATTTTTCGCCCAGCTGAAATTGATTCAAGCGAATTGCTTGCTAGGCGGACTGGAACGGGACGATTCACCCACGCAAGGTCCCTAGGCCGATGTAAGATTAAACTTATTCGACTATATGTCTCTACACATATTCTGTGCGCCAAATTCAAACGACAGAATAGAATTACAAACATTTTGAAATTTTAAATTTTCTGAATACCGCGAAATTTCGTTTCTATATTCCTTAAACGGTAGTATTTTTTGGAAATAACACAGCTTGTAAAAATGTTCATAATAAGGTACCGTTTAGATGAGTTGGTACTACATGCTCACACAAATATTATTAACATTACGTATCAAAACATTAAATGACTCATGAATGCTACTACAAAAATTACTTTTAAATAATTAAAAAGATACCGTAAACACGTCCATTAATGAAAATGTATAATGGAATCGAAAATAGATGTCGATGACTCTTAATCTATTTAAAAGCCAAACAAGGAAAAAAGTATTTGGAATAAGATGTTTTGTCCAACAGTGGTGGTGGGAACAACCGATAGGGCATTTCACTTGAAGTCAACAACATAGAAAGTTCAAGAATTCGTTCATATTTGGTCTATCTGTACATCTAGCAAATGTGGAAGTGTGTATTTTTTGTGTGATGTTTATTTGCTGGATGTGGGCTTCTGAATAACATCCATAACTGAAATTGGTATTTTTCAAGTGCTCATTGAACTTAGGAAATTTTCTGTTGTTTTTGATAAAAAATCAAATTTAATATTAAACAAAAAGTTGCGAAACACGAAGTAATCATTTCAAATAACTTGGGTGACTTGGACCATTTTTGCATTTATATTTCATTGCATCCCATTTTATTAGGGAAAGCTCTCCGTACGAAATTCAACACCATGTTTACCGCTCCCTTTTCCAATCCTTATCCGTTACGCCTCTGCAACTAATGCAATTTCACGGCCGTTTCGTAGAGGGATTATACGTACATCTTAACTAAATTAAAAATATCGATTATCCTGTTATATATTTTTCAGGAAGAGCTTCACTCCATGTTATGAGCCAAGATAATTTACTTCTTGCTGGGGTATTGTTCGCACAACTTAGGAATTACTTTCTGAATATTCCTTCTTCCAGTCGGTTGCCATCTCTGTCTTGGGGCTTAATTAAAAAAGTAAAACTACCCCTCAACGGTGCTTTGTGCGGAAATTATTTGCGGGAGAGCGAATTTGGATGATGTGTATTTTTACACAACATATTCAATTTTCTCACGGTGGTAATTTACCTGCTCAAATTAATAATAATAATTATTCTCAATGAACAGTAGTGCATAATAGTTTGCAAACAAGACGCCTTAAGAGAATAAAAAAGGATGCTGCTAGAACCAATAAAACAAACAAATTTGAAGAATTCTAAAGCAATGACTATTAAGACATTCAGCCGTATTCATAAAACAAAGGATATAATTGTACTTGCAAATTTTGAAGGAAATCTCTAGATGATATTTATAATAATTTGAAGTAAATGCTTTTGCTTTTTGAGTATAAGCATATCCTGCAAAGCAGTGACATAAGTAAAAGGATATTCATAATCTACACCTTATACTTGGCATAGGAAGCATATCCTTCATAAATTCTGAGTGTGGTCAGTAGCAAACTCAACTTCGTAATGAAAGGTGGTCAAAATGCTGATGGCGGAAATTGTGGATGTTAGGGATGTTAAAACGTACAAGCCTCGGTTACCTTCACTTGGTCGTGAGTTCAAAAAATTATATCGGTTCGACGAAGCAAATGTACAATGGCTTGCGGACAGGTTTTTAGTTGAGAATGAGGAAACTCGAGGAGGAGCACTTTCATGTATTCATCAAATGAAGTTGTGTCTATGCTATCCCGGTGACCCTGGCTATCAACAAGGTATTGGTCAGGAACTTGGTGTTAGTCAAGCAACGGTATCTCGGACTGTGGATAGAGTTGTGAACAGCATCCATATTTAACCACCTCAGTTCAGATAGTCTGTGGGATACTCTTTGTCCACCCCTTATACCAAATATCAGCCTCAGACAAGAACTCTGAGCTTTTCGAACCCGTTTCAGTTCCACACTATCAAGAAATGGGCCATATACCATATCAGCAAAGTTGGAGTGGAATAACACTAAAGCTTCGCAGAGCGTGGCTTAAGTATTTTGTCTATGGGAGTAAATTACTTTTAACATTGAATATGCTTTTTAATGCAATAAGTAAAGCACCATTGCTTAGTTCTTAAAATCATCTTCACAGTGAGACTTCAAATTCGTTAAATTCTAACGCAGTTATTTAAAAAAAATTCCAAATACAATACAGTTGTTTTTCACAAGACATGAAATGTATATGAGAAAAAAATATAATATTGTGAACAATGCAACGCTCAAACTGTTTTCACATACATTTATCGATAGTTCTTGTGGGAACATGGCTTTACAGTGACACGCATGATTGCATTACCACTTTTTACACAATACGAGGATGATGCTCGAATTTTAAAGTGTCACTCGTTTTATTTGCTGGGCGTTTTTGTTGATACAATGTAAAAACTGAACAGAACACATCCATAGGCGGAGCAGCACATGAGCAGATTTTTTGAGAGAGTTTAACAATGTATAAATAGACTTTCAAGAAGAAAGAAGCAATG
The DNA here is from genome assembly GCA_963669975.1 of Acanthoscelides obtectus. Classification (NCBI taxonomy): domain Eukaryota; kingdom Metazoa; phylum Arthropoda; class Insecta; order Coleoptera; family Chrysomelidae; genus Acanthoscelides; species Acanthoscelides obtectus. The sequence continues at coordinate 25,467,025 of CAVLJG010000007.1, forward strand.
GACCAATCGGGATTCAATAACAAAATTTCAAAAATATTTTTTTTTAGTGTATTCCATAATTAGTGATTATAACTCTCGTTTTTATGCTTCAGTGCCTTTCGCGTTGAATTTTATCCAATGAAAGTGTTGGTTCTTTTTGTATCTTGATATTTTTATTTTCTAAGCTTTATTTATAACCCTTTGAACATGTATTTGAAATGTACTGTTGTAATTCACCAATTGAATATTTTGAAATTCTTACACTAACATAAGAGATCTGAAAATAAAGGCGTATCAGAAAAAAATCATTTGATTTAGGCTTATACTTTAGAGACTTTCTACGTAACTCAAATTCAAAATACTTATTTTGTCATGATTAAACATCATAAACAAAGGAAATTCTACAATATAGAGCAATGACAAAAAAGGATAGTCTCTAGATTATAAAACTGATACATTGGACCCTTTAATACAAGGAGTCCATGCGAGAAAGCCATGAACACAATAAAAATACTTAAACAAAATAAAAAAAACAATAAAGAGGCAAATGAAAAGGCGGTGAAAAAAAGGCAAACAAGAAGAAAGAACCCCCGGGAGCTGGCAACGGAGGCGAAGAACAAATTTATACAACTTGTCATTGTTAATTTATTACTGTTTTCATTCATAACCATTACTTGCGATTTTGAGGGGTTTAGTTTAAGATTGTGATGCTTTGCAAATCTGTCAATACTTTGGAGATCTGAATTTAGTTGTTGTTGTGCAATATGGATTGTGGTTTTATTGAAAGGGAGATATATTTGTGAGTCATCTGCATATTGTGTCATCTTTGCGAATTTTACCGATTTGACCATGTCAGATATGAAGATTGAAAATAGCAAAGGAGATAAAATCGGTTTTGTATATAGCGGAATCATTTGCTAACATTACACAGTTTGAACGGTTGCTTTTTATTAGATTTACGGAGCTCTGCGAAAACCCCTGGCAATGTAACTTGGCTAGTAGCATTTCATGATTCAGAGTGTCGAACGCTTTACTAAAATCGAGAAGAACCATGCACGTACTATTTTTTTGTTCTTGATGAAGTCTGATATCATCCAAGATATTAACTAATGATGTACTTGTGCTAAAGTTTTTCCTAAAACCGGATTGACTATCGGGTATGATATCGTTTGTGTTACAAAAAAATGTAATTTGATTATAAATATGCCTTTCTAATATTATGGATGTACCAGGTAATATGCTAATAGGATTCAAGTCTGTAAATTCTTTAGGTTCTGCTATTTTTGGTAAGGGTTTAACAATAGCTTTCTTACATATTTCTGGAAATAATCCCCTCAGAATACATGTGTTGATTATATTCAGCAAGGCATTCCTACAAAATGGGATACATAACTTTAGGTCTCTCATAGAGAAACCATCCTCTCCAGTGGCATTCGATGAGATATTAGTTACAATTTTGATTAGACTGGCCCTGTGTAACAGTTGGAAGCTAAGAGAATCGTTAATGTTTACATTGTTTTTGTAAAAATTGATTAATTCTTGAGAAGAAAAAGTGTCTGGTAAATTGTCGGTCTGTTGTAAGTAATTGTCATTTGCATTTTGAAAGTGTTCGGGTATAGTTGAGTGAGTATTTTTGGATGTTATGTTGAGCTTTTTTATAGTGTCCCAAAATTCCTTCCCTTTCTTTGTTGGGAGTAAGTTAAAGAATGTATTTTTTCTCGGATAATTACATGCTTTGTATAGTTCCTTAGCTGTTTATAATATTCAAAATGAGCCTGTGATTTGGTGCTATAATATTCCAAGTAGACAAATATCGATGATCTCATTTGCTAGGGCGGCTCATTCCATTCAAAGTCCTAGATTTTCTTGAAGTTTTTGCCGAATGGCCATTTAAACCAGCCCGCATTGTATTCTACTAAACATATACTAACGTTTTATCAGTAGTTTGGGACAATCTTCCGTTTGATAGCTCCTTCACAGCTGGCCACATACTTGCTTACCCTTGTAAATATCAACCAACTACGCCTATAGAATATCGGATATACAACCGGCCAGTTTCAGCCAGTCGGAGAGCTGACAGGCTTTTGTTTTTAATTAAATTAATACAAACGAATTGATTTGTTTATATTGTGCTTGTTTATTCGCGACCGGCCACAATTTAAAAGTATAAAAATGCAGTTCGCTCGATTTACCACACTCGGATGACTACCGTTTGTTTTTCTATTTCCAGCGGATACCATTTAAATGTGAAACCAGTCACCTGAAAGGTTCGAGTTTGATCGGAGCATTTTTCATTTAAATTCGTGTAGTAAATTATACTAGAAAAAATGGCATCAAGTAGGTTGATGAGCGATTATGTTCCGCACACATAAGTCATAAGAATTTATTATTTATATATTTATTTTAGGCATAAGTTAGGCAATTTCAGAAAAAATTCAACTACTGACGTGTATAACAAATGAAGAGGACAACTCAGTCAAATAGACCTTTGCAATCAACAAGAGGGAAAATTTACAGGAATGTAAAAAGCCTTTGAGCGTTTTTCATCCCTAGATCTGCCATCACTGGACTACTACAACAAATATTTTTCGTCCTTGTAACAACTGTAATCTTTTGGAAAAATTTCGTCACAATCTGAGCAGAAGGTGCCAGGTCATAGACGAGCCAAGGATTAACGGACAGACAGGTTGCAAGAACGACAGATAGACAGACGGAACACCTTCAAACAAACAATACCATTTTTTGAGATTACGATACCTCCTCCCCAGTGGCGTGGGTAGTAAAAATGGAATCAATGATCTTCCTCGTTACTGTTAAGGGAATTACTTCAATCTTACTAGGCAACATGACTGGAAAAAAGGTAATAGCAAGTGAACGTCCAAATCAGGCATAATGTGGAGTATCTCCTTGGGGAATATGTTAAGCAGTGGTCAACATGGTGAAGCTTGATGCTGTTGATAGCTAGTGTCATGCGTTTTGTGGAATTTTTCATTAAGCCGACATGATGTAGATTAAGTAGTTCTTAGATTTGTGAGCCATAAGGCGTATTTAATACGCCCCAGATTGTCACCCTATTCTGGTGTATTAAATGAACAACATTAGGAGAATTAATCGCGCTAGAAACGAAATGGAAATCCTAATAAATCTGCCGAAAAGTTAATTAATATTAAAATTACCGTGTTTATTAATATTGTGGAACAAAATACGAGCGCTATAAATAGTCAAATCTGCGGCAGGCATACCAGTGTCGCAGTTTATGTTTTTGTCAGAAAACGCATGTACCTTTAGTGGATAAATCGCAAAAACATTAAACTCTGTATTGACACCTTTCTCAATGACTTCTAAGTACTCTGATGTCATCGTGACACACTTGACCAGGGATGACTTGTCACAGGCACACAGAAGTGTTAAAAACTAAGTTTGAAATTACGTTCCGGCGACTATAGCCCTGTTCCTACAGCTGTCACCAACCGTCGGTGATCGTGTCCAAGATCCCGCCACACAAATTCCGTTCATTCTGCTACGCTATTGAGACAGAATTCACGCGGCCGGATCTTAGACACAGTCGCCAACAAGTGACCGACCACTGTATGAACAAACCATATACCAGGTCTGTAAATTAAGTGATAAGACTGGCAACGTAGCGTTCGATCTGACAACACTGAATGTGCCGGGCTTTGAGGGGAGACAGGGGAACATGTGACCCGCCTTCAGTACAAGTTTGTTCGATCGAGTAATTTGCTTGTTTTGTAGCAATTTTTTCTATTGTGTTCTAAAAATGAATGACATCAATTTCGAGCAACGGTGTGCTATGTATGGTGTTGCTTCAGAGTTGGACACAGTTGCCAACGGAAACTCCTGCTAAACCTAGACAGGCCTACGGAGATAGTGTTTTGTGTCACGATAATGCTCCTTGTCAGACAGCAATGTTAATAAACCAGTTTTTGCCCAGTAAAAACTTCATGTGGCTCCTTAGCCTCCTGACTCGCCTAACTTGAGTCCTTGTGACTTTTTTCTCTTCCTGACGTCACCTCAACGGAACTCATTATGGGACAGTCGAAAACATCCAAACGGCTGTAACCGACCAGTAACGGAGTTCTATGAGGAGCCTCCAGCGCTGCGTGGCTTCAGAGGGAACTTATTTTGAGGGTGAAAATATAAAATTGTAACAGTATTTGAATAAAAAAAATTTAAAAATCAGTCTCATCACTTAATTTACAGACCTAGTATTATGAAGAACCTTAACATTCCTTACCTAAGAAACTATATCGAGCAACCGGCACTGCGACATTTTAGTCAAAAACAAAGGTACAGAAACCAAGTTCTGCATGACGAGTCAGTAGTCTACACAGTCAAGAAAATCGCATGTCCACAAGATCGCGAAAACTAATTTGTGCAATTCGAAATGTTTCCGCAGCAAACTTAAATAATAAAAATAAAACAATAAAACATTTTCAAATTAAAAATTTTGATTATGCTCTTTACCCTCCCCATTACTCTTTCTCTTAATTCTTCCTTTCTTTCATCCTCACCATGTCTGCTTATCTAGGCATCCGGGCCCGACAGACCTTCTGATCTAAAATACTTCGACTGGAAAACGTTTCTCTGAACTACCACATGGGTTCCCTATCTAAAACATGAGCAGATTTGAGACAGGAACACGTTCATCTTGGCACAGTGAAGTAATTTATAAATTTTCATAGCACAATGCAAAGAAATTTATTTCTCCGTTAGATGATCCACATTTTACGATCCACGCTAATTAGAAAGGAAGTATTGTAATTGCAAAAAATTTTTTTAGGATGTCCGCTAATCCTTGAACAATAAATTGCTTTCGATCAGACTTTGATGAAATTCTGAGACAAGGCTTGTACCATATCGCCACAGGACGAAAAAGCTTTGTCAATTCTTAAAATACAACAAAACTTCATTGCTTGGCATTTCAGCGATTCCTACTTCATTTTTGGTATCTGTAAATGTCGTTACCCTAAAAAAAAAGAGTTCCCTCCCGCTGGCCTTAATACACATGTTTTTTAAATAAACCTAACATAATCGAATTCATGTCAGACGTGCGTGGGAGACACAGAGTCAACCTGCTTGACGTCATCATTTGAAACTATCTACGACTATTTCATACCAGATAACCATAATCTTTCTAGTCTACAACGTCTGCCATTTTGCAGTCAACATACACAAATTTCCAAGCATAATTGAACATGGACATGTCGCAGAGGTCTTGGACCGCGTGTGTATGCCACGAAGGGTACGCCACTGGATGGTCGGCATCAGGCCGCTAAGGCAAAACGCACGCTAATTTCATAACATAATTAATAATTGTAACATATGGTTTTCATTTATGGCGGCTGCTAAAATATTTAGTGCCGGAGGCTAGTGTGCGAAGGGGTGCGGCTTGGTGCATCGCTCCCTAATTGCTATTGCGCGTCAGGGACGGGTTTCCGAAGTACCCGTATGGGATGAGATGGGAAGCGTGACGCTAGATCGCAGATTTCAAAAATTGTCCAAACCAAAATATACCATGACCCTTTTATCTCCACCGTAATAGCGTGTGATATCTGCACAAAAAATGTATTCAAATAAATGCAATGCACTGTCCTAAAATATTCGGATTACGGATTCTTGGTGTACAGTCCTAATCAAGCTGTAATAAAAAAGTCATCATGAAAGCAAAAATCCGAAAATTGAATCAGCTGTACTCGACTATGTTGTCACCATTGTGACTTGTGGTTCGTGCTCCAGAACCCGTCTTTACCTTACGGGCACATGCGGCCCGATGGCGTATTGTTGTGGAACCACCAAATACTCAAAAATCAAACGGAATCTCAAAAAAAGTCTGAGTACATCACCCAAATCACTTTCTTCAATTTTATCCAGCGGCAAAATTGTCACACTGTCAAACAACTACCAAATGGGAATTGCACAAATTAAAGAAAGACATTTTTGGTGCATAGGTCATCTATTAGGCTCCAGGGTTTTTCACCAGATGCTTCTGCGCCCTGACAGTTATCCGTTTTAGTTCAAAAATACTGAAATAGCAAAATACATAATAATAATAATGTCTTTATTCCCAGAAAAGAAAATACAAAACAAGTTGCAATGAGGTAAAAAATATATGTATGTATAAGCAGTATCAGAGAATGGACCCTAGCGACTAATTTGATAAATGGTACTATAAAAATACATAATGACTCCAAAATCATACCATGCAATTACCTGCAATGTAATAGCGTATACGTTTTTTAAACAAATCAATAGAAAGAGAAGTATACTCTCGCGGGATATTATTATAAAGTCTACTGATATTATACGAAAAAGATCTTTCGAATAAGGTGGTAGAATGAAAAGGCGGTGTCAGTTTTGTTTGTTGCGGGTATTGCGATTGTGAGTAACGGAAATGAATTTTTTCGTGTAAGTAGGATGGTAGTTTATGTATTATAATCTTATGGTACTGTACGAGGCTATGAAGCAGCCTACGTTGCTTCGTGTTTAGTCAGCCAGCATCAGTAAGCTTTGATGTAACAGAATCGAATTTTCTTAAACCAAAAATAAGTCTCAGACAAGAATTTTGCACGCGTTGTATTTTATCAGAGGTGAATGTAGAGACATTTGTCATAGACGACATCACAGAAGTTAAAATGCGACAGAACAAGAGAATTGCATAGTATGACTTTAGTTTTTTGGTTCATGTAAGATTTTTGACCGTATATCGTCTTTAAATTACAATACGCCCTTCTGGAGCACTTGTTAACATGATCCTCAAACCTTAAGTTTTTGTCAAGGTATAAGCCTAAATTGCGTGATATTGAGCTTATTTCTAATGTATTGTTATCGAGGTTTATTTTCACCAGAGGTTCACAAAATTGTCTCTCCAATTTTTCGGCCCGAATAACATGACTGTACTTTTAGCCGGATTCAAGTCTAAGCATATGTTTCGAGACGCTTTTCGAGTGAAGACTGAAGTATAGATTAGAGGTGTAAATAATGAACATTAGCGGACCCAGAATAGAGTCCTGAGGAACACCAATGGTCACTTTCAATGGCGTGGAGTACTTATCATTCAGCATTACCTGCTGTTGACGATCGCTGAAGTAGCTACGCATTAGATACATCGCCCACAAAACCGATCTAGGCTAATCTCATGAGGCAGAGGTAAGGTTCAAGTAGTCTGGCTAGTTAATAGTCCTCGAAATAAAATAATAGCGGATTTCTGTCTAAAAACAGATAAAAATGTTCCTCATTAGTTTTTATAGAACCCGAACTAGGCCACCTTTCGCTTCTTTGTCGACTCCGTATGTACTAACCCTCAACTTCCTTTCTGATCTAATGAACCACTCCAATGAGTAAACGATTCCACTATCAAACGCCATGGCTCCGCAAACCTCAGCCCTTTAGACTACAATACACGGAGCATGCGGAATGCTATCTCGTTCTCCTCTCAGCTCATGGGTTACAGAGAAGGGGCCTTTTCGACTGAAAGTGGGCGGTGAGAACTCCCACCAACAGATAGAGGGATTCTCTAGCTTTGTCCTGTAACAAGCGCGTTGGAAGTTTGTCGGGGTGAACTATGGACCTCTCTGCCTGACTGCAGTCATCCGTCTCGCCACATCTTTCCTCATTAACGTACATCCACTCAGTGCGACGTTGACCTGGTGCTTGCTCATACCCAACCTATGCTTGGGAGCCCTTGGCCAGTTTATTGGATCGGGCTGACCTCTGGACAGCAGTAGCCGATTCCTGAGCTAGATGTGAATCCCACTGTATTTAGGTTTGCTTGAGTGTCGGAGCCTATATTATACTTCGCTTGGTGCACATTTCCTCCTATAATTAAGATGAATATCTCTGCCTGAAGGACGGTTAAGCGGGTTCCAAACGCGAAACTGGAGCCTTCATAAGCTGCCTTACTGTACAAGTGTTCATCGCCTATAATTGCTAGATTTCAGATACCAACGTCTCATCGCAGTATTCTTAAAAAGGTAACGGACGACCCTAACGAACGACCAAACAAATTTACTCCAGCAGCATGCTCAACAAAAATAAAACACCCGATAATTGCCCTCAATTACGGCGACTCAACGCATCGTTCACGGAACCGCGATATTCGTAGAATCGGCTGCGACAACGGCCGTATCGGCACGTGCCCGTCGGCCCGAAATGGAACCGAAACGATCGACACTATCGTCGGTATTTCTTCTTCTTCCCCGATCCGGATCATCTTTCCGGTAAGAGGGTACAGATATAGACATAGCTATGCGCTAGCTGAGGTCTACCGGAATGGCTTTATGTCTTCCTGCGAGATCCAAACTTGTTAGACAACGTCCTGGAATTACAACAATGAGATAACAAGATGGTATTAGCTGCTGAGTCGGCGAGCATAGGCCGCCAACTGGGCATCTTTTTACTGGTACTTGGCTACATAGCACATTTGCAAAACGCAAATAGGGATGAGTGTGTCAAACATGCTATGCAGAAGCAGAAGAAACACCAAATGCATCCTTCTTTTTCCCTTTCGGTTTACCGGTACCGACATAGTTATGCGTTAACGGAGGTCTACCGGGATGGCTTCACGTCTTCCTGCGAGATTCAAACTTGTTAGATAACGTTATGGAATTACAACAATTACAACGCGAAATACGAGGAGGATGATAGGGGAAGAGGGATAAGAGCTTTTTACAAAGTATACTGAGTCACCAAAAAAGTAACCACCTAGGTATATTTATCCGATTTTCTCAATAAGCTACGCGAAATTTAACATTTAAATGTACGTAAACTGAATGCTTCTTCATTATCAAACAATACACGCAGCGACCACAGAAACTTATCAGATAAACCTGACCATTTTACCACTTGTTGTTCATGGCAAGATAAATCGATATATAATACCTACTAATAACAATAATAATAATATTTACTACAAACAAAAAAAGCCTTAAGAGAATAAAGGGCTACATCAGCTTGCCCCTTAAAGAAGCAGCTGCTGGAGCCAAAAAAAAAACAAACAAATTTAAACAATTCTATCGTAATACAAATGGCTATTAAGACATTGATAATTAATAATGTTTTAATATTAAGAAATATAGCGAGGTAGAGAAATGGAAATTTAGAGTGAGAAGAGAAAGCGAGGGGAAAGAGAAGAGAAAAAGGGGAGCAGGAGATGTGTTTTCTACTCGTATGATATCTGAGACAGTGAATCACTTTTAAGGTTCCTCTTAAATGGAGCTACCGAGAGAGAAAAATCTTCAATTTTGAATTTATTTACCAAAAAGGCAATTTGATACGAGAATAATTTCTTAAATGATTCTTTATTGTGTGATGGTATTGTAATCAAATTCAATCTTCTAATGTTTAGATTATGTACATCAGTCTGGTAATTAATTTTGAAGTGAAGTTAAAAAAATCTTAAATTCTAATAAACATAGTGTTCACCTTTTTTTTGTCAGTCAGTATATTATCATTGTGATATATCGCTTGAATTTTGGAGGCTGGGTATCGCATCGCTGAGTTGGCTGGCTGAGGATGATTTACAATGATTTGTTTTCCTCTGTGCTTTTAAGAAGATTCTCATCCGCTTGATCTAGGCGTGAAACCACACTGTCCTTTTGTAGCATCTCCCAAGGTATGTCATCTGGGAGGCAGCAGAGAAGCTTCTCAGCTCTTTTATATATCTTCTTAAGGCACCTCTCTAATTTAAGAATGAAACTTTTACTTATGCGTGGGATCACAGATAATAATAATAATAATAATATTTATTTACTCTAAAATACAGGGAACATGAAACGAGTAAATAAATATAATATATCCATAGGAGGACAACGCCTGTGCATGGATCATATGTATGTTGAATTGCAAAATATAATAAAATAGAGAGAAAAAAGAAATTATTGGTAAGAATGGTAGAGCATTTATTGTGTAATATTTGAGATTATTTTATTAATTTGATTTCTCCCAATCGTGTTAATAAATTTTTTTAATTTTTTTTTGAAGCCTAATGTATTGCGTAATTGTTTTAAATTATTTGGTAAATGTTCGTACAATTTTGGAGCTATATACAGGTGACATCGTTTCATTAGGGATTTGTTTGGTTTAGGAGCATTTTTTGCGCGTAATTTATATCTGGTTTTATGATTATGTTTAATTATGTCGTGTTCACTAATAGTTTTGTGATAATGAGTGATGGTATGTAAGAAGTAAAGTTGTTTAGTATCATATACTTGTGCATCATTATATAAGTCATTAGTTGGGTATAATTTTGATTTGCCTAACATAGATTTTAAAATTCTTCTTTGAAGTACATCTAAATCGTTAAAGTATGTCGTGCATGCAGCACCCCACACTACTATACCATATGTTATGTGTGGCTCGACTAAAGCTTGGTATATTATTCGTAGATAATATTTAGTTAATATACCGGTTAGAAATTTTATTTTATATGCTATGAATCTAATTTTCTTTAGTATGTGAGAAATATGTACATCCCCTCTCAAGTGGGGATCTAGATAAATTCCTAAATATTTTGTATCATTAACTCTATTGATTTTTATATTTTTATCATTTACCTTAAACTGAAGGTGGTTATATTTTGGTAGATGATTAGATAGTGATGAAAATGGTAAAAAATGAGTTTTAGTAAAATTAATTGTTAATTTTCGGTTATTAAACCACTGAATAATTTTGCAAAAGTCATTTTGGATAATATCTTTTAAGTCGTTCCAATCCTTACCTTTATAGAGTATAGCAGTATCGTCTGCAAAACTGACTATTTTACCAGTACTGTTAATTTTGAATATATCGTTTAAATAAATATTGAATAACAGAGGACCCAAAATTGTACCTTGTGGAACACCACATTTAACAAACATTTCTTTACTATACGAGCTTAATAATTTTACTGATTGCGGTCTATTTGATAAATAATTTTCCATTAAAGTATACATCTTTCCACGAAAACCTATTCTTTCTAAGATTTCCAAAAGTATATTGTGGTTAACTGTGTCAAACGCTTTTTGTAAGTCTACAAATACGCATATCGATGGTACTTTTCCATCTATATTTTGGGTTATTTCATCTACTATACTTAATACCCCATCTGTTGTAGATTTGCCCGCTATAAAACCATATTGATTTGAATTTAGAATTTTGAATTTATTAAGAAAATTAATCATTTTATTAAGGAGTAATTTCTCAAAAACTTTAGCTAAACTTGATATAAGTGAAATAGGTCGATAGTTAGTGACGTCCGTATTATCATTAGATTTATAGATAGGTATGATGATTGCTGTCTTGAAAGCTGATGGAAATACTCCAGATTGGAAGGATTTGTTAATGATATAAGCAAGTGGTTCTGTTATTTGTTTGGCCAGTATCTTTAGATGTTCAGCTCTAATTTCGTCAACTCCAGGGCTTTTTTTATTTTTTAGAGTCATAATGGCATTGAAAACATCCTGATAGTCTACTTCAGTTAATACAAATGAATTATTCAGTCTTGTTTCATGCAGATGAGTATCAGTATTTTGTTTGATATTATTTGCTAGGTTTCCTCCTATATTCGTGAAAAATTCTATGAACTCATCACATATTTGTTGAATATTGTCTGTTTTCTGTCCTGTTTTTGTTTTTATTTCATTAATATTGTTTTTTGAATATAATATATAATATAATGAAGCCAATGATAGAGCGTAAGCTGCTCGATTAGCCCTAATGAGGCTAATGTGTGCTTACTATTTTAAGATTGAGCTTGGAGTATAGTATTTGATCGAGGACTAGTGTTACGACTATTCGCTCTCCCATTCCCGCTAAACATGATCTGTCTTTTTTGTCGTGCTCGTCCAATTACAAAACCCTTATTACAAGCAAGCCCCCACCGATCATAGTATTGGAATGTTCCTTCCAGCTGTTTTGCTGTTTGGAATTATTCATCACGCACAAATCATCTGCATATTGTGACATGGTTTGTTCTGCAATGTTTTCTACCTGCAGACCAACAATACATACATAATTCCCCAGGTAGGGTCCTAGGATAGATCTCCATGGTGCTCCGTAGCGTAGGCGTATACGAGTATTTTTGTTTTGGCATGATTGTCGGATGGGCAAATAGCTTTCTATAATTTTGATTACATTGTTAGGGATGTTCGTTTGTTGTAATTTAGAAAAAAGAACTCTTTGATTACTGTTCGGAAAAGTCGCATTTGTGTTCCCTTACCTTTGGTGAAACCATGACTTGGACACAGCAAATAATAAAATTAATTAACCATGACTTGGAGACAGCAAATAATAAAATTAATCAAGATCTTGCCAAAATTGAAAAGTTCCGTAGTAGTCATAATCTTCGTTTGAACCCTTTGAAGACCAATATGTATATGTATATGCAAATAGAACAAAAAAGAATACTTTAAAAAAGGACATAAACATACATTTAAAAGGTAATAAATTAGTTCCTGAGGATCATTCGAAGAACCTAGGTATTATAATGGATGATGACTTAAAAACTCAATGTTTGTTGAAAGTCTAAGAATGTACAACAATCTCAGTGCTACGCTATACTCAGAGTTTTATTTGCAAATAAGGCTATATTACATAAATCTGCGAGAAAGCAATTGTGTGAATCTTTCTTGTTTTCAAAGATATCGTATTGCTTATTGGTTTACTATACCTATTTAGATATTATAACAAGAAATCGTATTCAAAGTATTATGAATACATGTTGCAGACTTGTAAGTGGTCTCAGAAAGTATGATCATATATCGAATGCCATTAATGAACTCGAATGGATGAACATTGATAAAATGTATAAGTACCAGCTCCTAAATCTGACACATAAGGTTCTTTATTCAAAAACACCGTCATATTTAGTAAACAAGTTCATACGTAGAGGGAATATGCATGGCATTAATATTAGATATAGAGAGACTTTTTCAATTCCACGCCACATCACATCTCCATGCTATCAAATCATATAATTCTTTAGACCGCAGTTTAAAAGAAACCAATCCATTACCCAAACTCAAGAAAAAAGTGAAAGAAGTTCTACTTGATCAGCAGCGAAATCTGTTGTAACCCATAAGTGGCCTCATATTTTCCTTATGCCTTTACTTAGATTATACTTTATTCTGTCGTTATTCTATACAGGTATTAATTTTCAACAAATTCTGTTTTTTTACATCTCGTATTGTTAAGGGGGTTAGATGGTAGAATAGATATTTTATCTGAATCTCGCGCCTCCTGTAAGAATATTACAAATGAAAGACGTTAATTATTACTATTATTATATCCTTCAAGGATTTTACATAATCCGTTGTATAACTTTTTCGGAAAAGTGTTTGGCTTTGATGATTCTGGTAGTCTAGGATCCTTACCACCTTCAAGGAGAAATATAATTTCACCCAATTTCCAACGTTGAGGAAAATATCCAGTACGAAGAATCCAATTTATAACATGAGTCAGTTGAGCCTTAACTGTGGGATGCTTTATAGCATTTATTTCCATACCATCTGATCCTCGTGCTTTTGATGATTTGAATATGTTTATTACATTATTCAATTCTCGAGGAAAAGGTGAGAATGGGGTATGTTTTTAAGCTATCGCGGCATTAACAAGTTAGTCCAGTACTTCGACCTGGTTTCCACCCTCAGGGATTGTTATTGGAATAGTTTCTTTCCTTAAGGCTTTCTGAATTCTCCAAGATATCAATGTCCGCCCATTCTTAAACATTTAACTTGATAATCTGCCGTCTCTGCTTTGAGAATGACTACGAAACAACAGCGTGCAGAAGCGTATACAGTTATTTGGAAAAAATGGCGGCAACTAGTACAAAACATGAGAGATTGACTTTAGCAAAAAAGATGGAAATTTTGCGAAACATAGACCTTGGCGTTTCGTTTACTGAGGTCGCAAAAATGTACAAAGTGGGACGTTCAAATCCTGAACAGTACGAACCATATATGGATGATACAGGCAATAGCGGAACATGCGGATTCTTCAGATGGTGAAGAAGATGTTACCACTGTTAGTACTGTCAGGTCTGAGGAAGCCTTGGAAAGTATTAATATGACTATTCCGCTCTTCTCTCCACTACCTATTCGACACCTAGTAGCAGTAAAAGTGATCATGAATCACTCCGAATTCCATGATCAATACATGTAATGTTTATTCCTGCAAGGTGAGAGATAAGTCAGTACCAGCTTCTCAGCCCTGCTGGCCAATCCTGAAATGGATCGTCACACGCCGTTTGGTGCTTCGGTAGCGGCATCAGCTTCTCGTCGTGTTCATTAGGGGATTAGGCCACTTTGACATTTCATTATTTAAAGTGAGACTGTACGGCAGCGGGCGGCAGCGACGAAGCCGCAACCAATTTATGTGAAAAGCCAAGTTGCGGCAGCCACCGGCAACCGACACACCGACACGGCACGGCGATGGACACGTGCACAGGGCCGGACTGGAGAAAATCGACGTATACCTGATAAATAAGCACATGTTCGCTGGACAGTTACTCTACTATACAAGCTGCGCAGGCGCGTCATTGTCACTCAGTTTCGTATGATGGACACGTAAGCCCAGAATAGTCGATCGAAGCTCAGACTAGACAATGATATATCTTGTTGAGCCGAATCTTCAACTAACTAAGGTTAGTAGAACTGACACAGCCTCTTTAGGCAGGTTGTTCCGCATTCTCGCCATCCTATAAACAAACGGTCGTTCTATTTAATTTTCAGGTTAAACAGAGTCAGAACCAGGACTAGAAGCCTGACGACGGCAGAAGAGTCAATGCGAGCGACGTCCAGTAAGAGAGAGTAACGTCACCCTCCGTCCGTAAGAGTTTGAAATACCAGAAATAGGCTGTGAAGGACCAGCCGGACAGTTCTCCCCTGAAAACCTGGTATATATACAGAGTAGGCAGCAGGAGCACCACTTACGCGAGTTCTTGTCGACAACAAGGCCCGAAGGAAAAAGAAATACAGATAGCTAATGCTCAGAAAGCAGTGACAGGTGGTGCCTGGTTTGCAGTTACAGAACGACAAATGCATTGCTGGCGGTGGCTGGTATCCCGCTGGCTGAGGAGAGATGCGCACTGTATAAAAAGGATGACCAAGCTAGAGATAATGACAGAAAGAGGTGTCTTTGTTAGATGGGAGGAGTCATGGTGCATGGAAATAAATATCGTTTTTTATCACTAATTTTAACTTGTTTGTTGGTGGATGTTATTTGTTTGTTTTTTATATTTAAACATAATGATCCAAATTAACCATAACAAAATTGAGGTTTCTGCAATTTATCGTCCGCCATGTTCAGAACCCCACGAGTTTTTAAAGAATATCGATTTTTTTTTTCAAATTCAAAATAACGTTCATTTAAATCAACATATTTTCTTGATGTCAATATAAATATTTTGGACGATGATCCCATTGTCCTATATAAACCTACCTAGAAGGTCCATAAGTAGCACATGTATAGATCACTGCTTTGTGAAAGACCTACCCAACAAAATTACTTGTATACCAATAATCCTAGAAAACGATATTACTGACCAATTTTCCACTATTTTACTGATATCTTCAAATGAAAAACATTCTAACATCTTTACCGTTAATAACAACCAGGAAAATTACAAATCTTTTGTCGACAATTCAAAACTAATATTAAATGTCAAACAAGAATCCTGGGAACAATTATACTTTATAAATAATATAGACAGAGCAACGGGACTGTTCATAGAGAAGATAAAAAAAACTAATAGATATTAGTACCAATAAAGTAATAATTAGTCACTAAGAGTAAAGCAGAAATGACTGGATTACCAAAGGATTAATAACATCGGCAATAGAAAAAGAAAGACTGTTTAATGTAATGAAACTAACGCCAACTACAGAGAATATCGACTGCTACAACCAATATAAAGATAAATTTATAGAGCTTGCAAGGCAAACCAAACGAAAATATTACCTAAATAAATTGAATAATAACTTAAATGATCCTAAGCGGCTTTGGACAACTATTGATGAGATTACTGTGAAAACAAAATTTAAAGAGTGTGTCACTGAGGTAAATACAACATCGGGAACAGTATTAAAAAATACTCAACAAATATGCGATGAATTTGTACAATTTTCTACTGACAGGCGAAAATTTAGCAAGTAATATACAAGCAAATGTACCCAATACTCAACCTCCAAAAAGATCTTTGAACTCATTTATTTTGGATAGAGTCGAGCAATGTGAAGTATACACCACTGTTATGTCCTTAAAAAATCGAAAAAGTCCTGGGTTCGATGGTATTAAAAGCGAGCATTTGAAAATTATAGCCGAGCACATAACAGAACCACTCACTTACCTAATCAACAAATGCTTTGAATCTGGCATATATCCCTCAATTTTAAAAAAAGGTAATATAATACCGATACATAAATCAGGAACAAAAGCAGATGTTAACAACTATAGACCAATATCAATAATATCCAGTGTAGCAAAGGTTTTTGAAAAAGTTTTATCTACTAGAATGATTCGATACCTCACAAAATTCAAAATTGTAAGTGAAAATCAATATGGATTTACAGAAGGGAAGGCTACATCGGACACAATAACTAAAATTGTAAATCAAATACATCAAAATATTGATAACCGAATCCCTTCAATCTGCATTTTTGTTGATTTAAAGAAAGCTTTCGACACAGTTAATCACAAATTATTGTTAGAAGCATTGAAGAGAATTGGTTTCATTGGTTTCATTATTTGTCAAATCGCCCACAATCTGTGCAGATATCAGGATCGTTGTATATTAAGTGTGGTGTCCCACAAGAACTGTCTTAGGTCCGCTGTTATTCAATATATATTTAAATGATATTTTCCAAATTGATGATACTGCAATATTATATGAAGGAACTGACTGGTCTGATCTGAAAAATGTAATTGAAAATGATTTTATCAAAATTATTCGGTGGTTTTACAGTAGAAAATTAAGCATTGACTATTCTAAAACACATTTTTTACCATTTGGATCTTATGCTAGACATATGCCAAATTACACAAATTTCTCCTTCAACATTAATGATCAAAAAATGCAAATTAATAGAGTGCCCAATATAAAATACCTTTGAGTGGTCTTGGATCCTCACTTACGATGGGACATCCATGTCAATTATATTTTAAAGAAAGTTAGATTTATATCCTACAAAATTAAATACCTTGGGAATATATTGACAGAAAAATATCTTCGAATATTATACCATACACTGATTGAGCCTCATCTCACATATGGTATATTAGCATGGGGAGCTGCATGTTCCTCACATATCTATAATTTAGATGTTTTCCAAGAATGTATTCTAAAAATGATATTTAAAAAACCGAAACTTTACCCACTGACAAATTATACGCAGATGTTCGAATGTATGATATAAGACAGCTTTATTTCTTACACGTATCACTCACTAACATAAATTTGTAAACACCGACCAAATTAAACATAATCATTATACAAGGTACAAAATTCGTGGCACAGTAGTTCCTCAGCCGCATAAATCTATAATGCAGCGGTCATATCTCTATTTAGCGCCAAAATTTTATGAAATTATACCTAAAGACTTAAAAGATTTACGTTTCGGAAATTCTACATCTAGGACTGAAATTCATAAACTCATAAATACGAATATCAAGTAAATACATAATCTACTGTAGCTAATTTTTGTCCTTTTTTGTCATTTGCATTCTACAATTGCAACTTAAAATTATTGGTCCATGTACAGGCGATGCCTTCTATTGGGCCTGTTTTGATTTTATATTTATTTACTTATATTGTTAGTTATCGTTGTACATTGAGTGAATGAATATTATTATTATTATTATTTATTTACTTTGTACATATTTACTTTCCGTATTTTTTTTTTTTGACGAAACCTATAGATAATCATGCATGTCTGAAGGAAAATAAATTATTATTATTATTAATATACAATGGCCTGATATACCTTTACCAACAGTGGGAGATACTGGGAGAAAGTGAGCATTTTTTCGCATTTGGACAGCAACGGTACACATGATCCGTCCCTGGAGAAACTATCCTCTGAGAACGGAACTCATTTCGGTTAAAGCTCATACGTCACTCCGGCTAAATTAAATAAAGTCTGAGCGGCGGTTGCGGCGCGGTAGGGGTATGGAGGGGCGTTGTGAGGGGTCGGATAGCGGCGGCGGTCAGTCGGCGAGAGCATCAGCGAAGCAGCAGGCGCCCCTGTTTAGGACCCACCCCTTACAACCCCCTACTAGCCAAGCCATCGACAAATAAGTGTAAGTAATCAGCCCGCTACCAAGACTTGTCTCAAGGCGATGTGGATCGATTGCGACTAGTTGTATACCGAATGCCCAGAAGCTTAATGTCTTTAAATGGAATAGCCAAAGAGATCACTCATTGGGAACAAACAAGGTACATAGTAAACGGATTTTGTGGCCGATTTTAGCATAGCTATCCTTACAAGCAAACATTTCTCATACAAGGAATCACTACTAATGTGACTTGGAAATATGAAATTCTTACTTAATTTCTTAAGGGAGTTGGCAAGATTTCCTGAGCTACATCAGTATGTTAGTGCCAGAGACAGCATGATTTCTAACATTGAAGCTCAATCAAGTACCCCCTAGATAGGTCACACACAATTATGAAGTAAAATACTACGTTTGCAGAGGGCCAAGTTGTGTTGCGCTTGTTATGCACAGGCGATTTTTCCCGTAGTAAAATACCGGTCGTGATCGATAGATTTCCTCTTCATCCCACAATATCAATGTACAACGTAGGTATTCCACAGGAATCGGTTGCAACTCCAACAGTGTTTCTGTCATACATTCACTGCGCGATAGCTCTGATCCAAAGCTTCGTGGATCTTAGTACTTTACTTGCCAGAATTCCTCTCACACGTCGTCAACTCTGCAAATGAAGTGAAGAGAATAGAACTAGTAAAGGCATACTTACTGAAAGAGGGCCTGAAAATCTGGAAATAGAGGACTATGGTCTAGTTCAATGGCTTCAAGATATGCTAGTGTACCTTAACTAACAAGAAGTACCTAAACATACATCCTATCCAAAGAAATCGGACAGACGAGAGCTCTGGTTCCGAAAAAGTTTTCCGTGATTAAACCCCTTAATTACTAGCAGACGTACTGCATCTTGTATACATGGATTAGACGTGTATAGTACATCCCAAACTATCTACTGTATAGACGACTACAGAAAACTTTAGTTGGTGCTCGATAAATGCCTCACCACGGACAATTTACAAAGTTGCACAGCTTGGAAGAAACTTAGTAGATTTTCACCTAATACTCATACAAACAAGACAAAGAAAACGAACGAAATTACCAATGTTTGATAACCATCGCACCTGGTCTATACTGCAGCTATGGTTATTACACGTCGGCCCGCAAAACATATGAGGGAGTCTTCTCAGCCGCGTCCCTACGTCACTTGTCTGCGCTGCGATGGCATTTTTAATATGCCTATATTTGCCGTATAATATGTGTTCAATAACTTCACCGCGTCCTTATTCCCCCCAGTTATTTGTTAATGGCACCTAGCGCCATTCAGGACCGTAATCCATAAAATTGAAACATCACTTACAGAGCAGCTCGAGATAATGCCATACATGACGCACTTTTGATATTGCAAGGGCGTTGAATGCCCAGCGTTGAAGACGCACTTTTCCTTTTAAATGAATTTTGCTACTATTTTTACCTAACTGTATGTTGCAAATAAACATTATTATTCGTCATTGTCCGAGAGCGGTCCATGGGACTTTTGCTGTTGGTTGAAGTATTGTAGGCCAGTAAGTCTGTCAGGTCTGGTTGCTCAGATACCAGACAAAGCCAGGGAGAAAGAAGGGAAGAAGAAAGCAAGGAAGTGGGAAAAACAGAGAGGAGGAAGTGCCTCTGTTGGAGGGGCGCCTAAAAATTGTTAACTAGTATTCAGTTATTTTAAATGCAGCCAAAATTAATTGAGGAGTTCGCGTGCGTAGAAAAACTTTAGTAAAAACCACTAACTTGAATAACATTCACCACAAACTCAAAAACATCTCAGTTTCACATTCAAAATAAGCTCGACCTGATCATAGCGGCACTTGAAATAACACTTTTTGTAACCAAATTTGTAGTACTGTTAAGTTCTGTGACTGGTTAGCTGAGCTGATGAAAGGCAGTCTTAGTTGCTAGTATAATAAAGATTTTACTGTGTTATTTCTGTTCCCCAAGAAACATACATATATTAATTATATGCATACCTGAATGCTCTTATCAAAAATATGATTAAAAATACTTTGCATGAATATCGCGTACACACAAAGTGCTCGGTAATTGATGGCATATCAATCTATGGGTCAATGTATTATATTCGATTTCAACCACGATTAGGGCAGGGATTAAAGGCTTCTTTTCTTCTGTCCGATTAGCCAATTTTCGATGCAGTTTAACAAAAACGCTTTCTAATTGACCATTGCTGATCCGGATCATACATTTTGATTTGCGGATCAACTGCAAAAATATGTTTTTGTAGCTAAACTGGGCTATTTATAAAATTTCTTGATTTAATATGGGGAAGCATGCTTAGTGTTACTTGATTATACAAAGGCTTTTGATACTCTGAAAGCATCTATTCTTGTGAAAAAGCTTATATACTTTGGTTTTACGGATTCTGCAATTAATTTTGTATTATGTTATTTCACTGACAGGAGTCAGATGGTTGTGATTGGGTCAAGTATCTCGGAGGAGATACCAGTTAAACTAGGGTTCCATTCTGGGACCATCATTGTTCTCAATTCACATTTCTGACTTCCACGAGTACGTTGAACACTGCAGTATTCATCACCATGCTGACGACACTCAATCGTACTTTGGCTTTGATATTAAAGATTTAAATAATGCCGAACATTTGGTTCATAATGATTTAGTAAATTTATCTAACGTATCTTGTGCCCATAATCTCAAAATTAACCCGTTAAAATAATCCGCAGTTATATTTGGAATAAAAATAAAAAAAGTCAGCCAAAACCATTACTATCATAGGCATTCCCTATAAAAAATGAGTGTAAGAATTTAGGACTCTGGATTTATTCTGATTTCAGGTTTGAAAACCATGTTAGTCAACTGTGCCGAACATTATTCGGTGTCTTGAAGCAATTATTTCCTCATAGGAAAGTATGAATACTGGTCTCAAGCTGAAGTTGTGCGAAACCTTAATATGGTCAAGAATTCACTACTGTGACTGTATTTATGGGCCTGCACTAAGATCGATTGAGATAAGGAGACTTCAGGCTGCGTGTCTCAGATTTGCTTGTGGAGTGAGAAAATTTGAGACAGTGTCACATAAATATCGTGAGCTGGGGTTTCAAAAAATAGAAGAGCTACAAAAAATGCAAGTATTGACCTTGACCCATAAAGTAATCACGACACAAGCCCCTCCATATCTATCAACCAAATTCATCAGATACTCAGGTGTTAACCAACTGAACTCAAAAAATAAGCATATTGGTTATCCCGAGACATTCAACATCTCTATTTAAAAGGTCGTACATATATGGTGTCCGCAAAGTTGGGGTTTTCCTTTTCAGAAACAACTACCCTTGAAATAACAAAGGTAATGTGTAGTGAAACGAGGGCGACCACGTAAAAAAAAATAAAGGAAAAAGTACTCTCCCGTTGACGAGAAGGGCTAAGTACGTCTCTGCCCGAAATCATACCGCTCCAACAGAAAATGAAATCAGCTGAAGCGCTACCGAGCAGACGCAGAAACCACATTGATTGTCTTACACTTAATGGCACATCTTCTAACAAGGAAGGCAAAATGTTGCGTAATTACGTGCGGATTTTCTACTGACTAAACATGAGTGTTGCGAAAGTTATTCACCCCATTACGCGTGAACGTAGATTCGTCTGTCACCAATATGCACTTCAAAAAGTCCGGATTATTGTCATGTTGATGCAACAACCACTCACAAAACCGCACTCTTGCTGGAAAATCGTCAGGTTTAAGGGCTTGTACACGTTGGACGTGAAACGGATAGCCCCTCTTCACGCAGCGTTTGCCGCACTTTAGTTTTTGATACATGCACTTTTCTAGCCACGTCTCTAGAGATTCTCGTCTACGCGATTACCTCTACATGCGTGACCGTAACCATCGGTTGAAGGTTGCATACTGACCTGACACACTGACCCCGACCCAGTTCTGCCGTCGGGTTGAGACCTTGTACCAATCTGTGATGTCCCGGGTCGCGGCTACAGGACGGTATTCAGATATTTTTGATGTTGCAGAGCCCTTTATCTCGGCTCCCTTAAGACATTGGTGTATATGGTACTAAGAAAAATTGCTTATGTTTTCAAGATCTACACGTCGTGTAAAGGAAAACCCCAACTTTGCGGACACCCTGTATACTGCTATCAAGCTATACAACGCGTGCCTACCGAGTTCACTCACTACTCGTCACAGGTTTTTTTTAACTTTTTTGTTGTCATTGGGATTAGAAAACTTACACAAATATTTGTTGGGTTAAGTTGAAAAACGCTTTTTAGCGACACTTCGCCTTTTTATACTTTGTATAAATAAAGCCGGATTATTATTATTATTAGAGACCCTTCTTTCACAGATTGTATATTTTTTGCTAGTTTGTGAGAAAAAATCGACTATATTCATTAGATCCATGAATAAAAAGATTCCTTCTGCTTGGTCCATTATGATCCGGATTAAGAATCTTTATCGCCTGTTAGTAAAATCGGGCCTTTGTGAACTAAACCACTGATATGATAAGTTGATATTTTACAATTTTCATTGGGACACCTCGTATATTCCTGCCCATCTAAGGCAAACATTTGAGCGCATTTTTCCTTCCGAATCGCCAATACATGTTCCAGGCGTTGCCATTCCTCCAGCCAATAAGCTACAGCAGCGTCGATGATGTCATATTTGTTTTGACTTGTCAACCCGTGTGACAGGACAATAACGCGCAAAATGAATGACACCAGGATGTCATAGCAAGGAACGGAGGCAGGCGAAACGAGAAATGGCGGGCCGTGCAAAAGTAATCATAAAGTTTTATATATATCCAACGTCTACGGGCCCGCAATATTCGCGTTCGAATCAATTTCATTTCTTTAATATTATATATCGGGCTCGTGACCGACGGCGACCGCCAGGGACGTACCCTCAAGGGGTGCATTAGGGCGTCGTCTTCTAGTCAGGGAAAACTTTTTGAGCGGTTATATCCATCAATTCAGTTTCGAGGTAGTTAAAATGTCGCCAAAGTTTGTTTCATTAACACATGTGGTTTAAAATATTTCCCAACTAGGCATTACTTATGCCAGTGGGTGGAGGGAAGAGCATCGTGGGCAGTTCTCCACTGTGGAATAAGTCTTCTTATCCGTCTTTGATTATCACACTTACCTTGGAAAGTATTCCGTTTTACAACCCCGTCGTAATAAACGGTCGACTGGCTGATGTGAACAGGGCTTTTTCTCTTAAGGGGATGGTTTCCACCAATTTGCAACACTGCAACAAGATGCAACCAACTGGAGGAGAAAGGATAATGATTCTCTTCTGTTTCTATTGACGCTGACGTCAAAATCCCATAAAAAAATGGAAGACGTAGCACCCAAACCAAAATGACTTAACTTAAGTCCATGAATTGGCGCTTGGGGCCTAATATCCCAGAGTCCGGAAAATGACTAAACGACCCCTGCACCACGACCTCAACGGAAACAGAAAAGCGAATCACGCAGAACACGTAACGTTCTAGAAGAAGGTATCTTGAGTGGCCTTGAAGAAGATATGCTTTATAGGAAACCAACTAACGGAGATAAACTACAGAGTTTTTTTTGCTGATCGTCAACACCATACTGAATCGCTGAGAAAGAAAGATATAATACGAGTGAAATTAAACAATCAATAAACTATTAAATTTGCCAAAAGAAAATCATTGAAAAGGGTTTGGCCTAGGAATGGGCACTCTATTATTAATGAAGAGAAATTCAAATTACGGATAAGTGTTAGATAGTAAAAAAAATATTACGTGATTTTGGCACGTGACACAAGGCCTTGGAAAAGAATGCCTTTATCACTATTAGAGAACGGGGGAGGGAGGAGGTGCTTCTAGCTCTAACGATACACCAAATAGGGGAGAGAACAGACAGAAATAATGAGATCATTTTTAAGAAAACGATGTGCAAATATGGGTAGCCGAAAGAGTAATGAAGAATAATGAGAAAAACCAGTCCGTGGACACATTGACGTTCTAGGGTAATGGCCCCCAGAAGCGTCACCTCTATATACATAATATACTTATGGGATATAGGATTGTTTAGCTTTTAGGTTGATAAAAACCGAATACCAGAGCACCGTGTCCGCTAAAGATGAGTAAAGAGGACCTCATTTTCTAGAGTTCTGTAGTAGAATTAAAATAGAGTAGGTGGTGTTCCACATTTTCGACATCCTAAGTCAAAAGCGGAAATATAGACTAATTTTAGATGAAATATTTGAAGGAGAACATAGTGAAACAAATTCCATTAGCATCTGGTTATTCATTAGAACTGGATGCTCGCTTGGATGTCCCTTATTAGATATTGAGCATCATAACCTTTCTATGCTCGTATCAGGTATAGCCCAACTAACAATTATCACTCCTATTAGAGTTGCAAGAACGATAATACAATCTTCCTTACACAGCATTGTATGCTGTAAGAACATTGACAAAACGCTCTTAGAATAGCTATACAAGCGGAATGGGCACACCTAATAGCACACTTCAATCATTTAAGAGGGTGTACAAGGGCAGCAGGTAACAGTTATACAACAAAAGTGTAAACCTCTTGCAGCCGCTATAGAACATTTTTTGCGTCAGTCCAAGATTCAGTTTTTGTCAACTATACAACTATTCTGTTACATGCTTCTACTTTATTGCAACCAAACTATGACTTATATATTGTATAGGCGAAGTGAAGAATATACAGGGTGACTTTGAAGTTGAGTCATTAATTTTCAGATAATGATTGTAGAAGGAAGATAAACCAAAATATGTGTGTAAAAATAAAAAAAAAATAAAAAAAAAATGTTACCTTGTTTAATAAAGTATCCTCCCGACAAGTATTTCAGTGCGGACCTGTATTTGATCGTGCGGTCTTGGAGCAGCATGCCCTGACCTGTGAGGTCTTAAGTCACCTGATTCACGAGCCCTTTGTACTACATTAACAAATTCACGAGGGGTTGATTGCACTCGATTGGGAAACCGATTCGCATAAATCCGTGATGCATCCGGGAGCATTTTGTAAAGACTGCTCCCCCGTAAATAAGAATCATGTCCACAAGTTCAGCATTTTCGTAAACATGTGCCATTTTTGATTTCGTTTGAACCACGCAACACACTACTATTCATTTACGCGTTATCGACTGACGAAAAACATCGTGATAAACGTTTCAAATTCTTTCGCTTTTTTGTTTCCGATGCGATGAACCGGTCAGGCGGATTATATCCGTTGTCGCCAAACACGAGCATATAATAGGCAGGGCGGTACTCAAACTTCCAAAGGGCTATAACTTTGTTACTTTAATTTTACCAGAAAAATGGTAAAGGAAAAAAACATTTCTTTTGATCAGATCTACTCACTGTTAAAATAAATGACTCAACTTCGAAGTCACCCTGTATAACTAACACATTACAGTCATCTTGTTTACTTACATATCGGCCATTGTGTACTTGCGCAGCAAATTTTATTGTGATTATCGTGCAAATTAGTTACGCAATTTGTATGGGCTTCGTATTTGATTCATATTTTAATAATGATCAAACGTATGTTTCGATTTTTAAGATAAAAAACTGAACTTATCTTCGTTAAATCTTCCACAAATCCAATATTTAGACACAATTCATTAATGTTTATCACTTTATATCTGTAATGTCGAACTGAAACATAATTAATTAATTTTCAATAAAGGAATATATTTTTGCACAATATGGCGGGTGGTTATGTATAATCATGGCATCGTCCATGTTGCCTTTGGTTTATTAGAATATTTTGGCGTTGTTTGCAAGTGTTATACAACAATTTGACAAATCTCTGAAATGAAATACGGACAGAGTCGAATGATTTACCCAGAATTTGTACCAGATCTATATCTCGTATTTGAACAGTTTATAAAACCTTTCAAACCAATATGCATGTCTTAAAATATTGGTTATTGCATTTCAACTAAAGAGATGACAGCAGAATGTTAGGTTATGGTAATGTTGTATACCAACATATTTAGCAACAAATGTATGCCGAGCACAGCAATTTTGTACTATAAAAGTTGTAATATTGTTGCAGATGTACAGCCTTTAACAGTTACGAGACGACAGTTGTATAGCAATTTGTTGACTAAAGTAGTAAATGTGCACACCAAAACAACAAGGCTCGGGTTTGTTGTATAAACGTTACCATGGATGTCACAACACAACTATTTTGACTACCGCGCACATATGCCGTATAACATTGTTGTATAAACGTTTATTCAACCGTTCAAAATTTGTCCTATTCGGTGTTATGTAACTATGCTTTAGAGCAAATATGCTGCAGAAAGCAAATTTGCATTCCACACAACATTAAGCCAGCATTTTGGTGTTCAGGCAACAACAATAAAGACCTTTTACGGCTGAACAGTTCTTTTACCAAAAGCTTATAGCAATACTTTGCTAGTTGGGAGGCTCATGTCTTTTTTTGGAAAATATGCGCTGACAACTTTCGTTTCTTCAATTCATCCAAAAGGCCAAGTTGCAAAAAAGCCTTCATGCAACGTGCTCTTATTTGCGGAACTATGGATCTGATCTACCGTGCTGGTCATTGGGTCAAATTTTTAGAATCTTCTTATTTTCAAGGTATTGTACTGACATATGTTTCCGTGGAGTTAGAAAATCTGCCATTCAGTTCCTGAGCTAATCCATGGGCCCTTACGATGAGCACGATATCTTCTCGTATTATATCAAGTTTCACCAGACACAATTTATATTTAGAAATGTTTACAAAGTTGAACATGCTGGATCATATTGGTGGCTTCTAGTTGCTTTTATCTTTCCAACCCTATTTTCTTCCCTGTTATACCCATACCCAGATGTGATGGGCAAATTTTTTCACTTCGATGTTTTCGATGCACATCCATTTGGGCCTGATGAAGCCAATAAGCTTGGTTACGAATCCTTTCATTTCTGTATTTGTTCCCTTATTACGGACATGCCCACGCATATTCCTTATTTTTTATCCAAGTTTCTTCCTTTGTATAAAACGTTGACTCATTTGAAGAAGATCCACCAACTCGTTTTTAAAAAAATTGTCTTGGAAGTTGATAAACCTGTAATTTTCCCATGTTATTTCATTTCATGAAGAAAACAATAACAGAAGTAACCCTAAGTTGAGCATCCCTAAAATGTTACCGCAAAATTAGAAAGTAATACCCTAATGAAAATGAGAAATAGGAATGCGACGAAAAAGTAAAGATGACTTTACAGATATTTGCCACTGATCACCAGAATCTTTTATATTGCGTGGCGTTCAAACCTGGCCACTTCAAGCAAGAACTATGAACACGATCAAGGTTTTTGAACTACTAAAACTTCGTCAGCTACCTCCTATCACTTGGATATATCACATCACAATTAAAGTATCGTTAAAGGAAGCGCGTGTACAAAGACAGCTGCTAGAAACTGTTAAACAACGTAAGGTTTCCTAGTTGGGATATACAGGGTGACTTCGAAGTTGAGTCATTTATTTTAACAGTGAGTAGATCTGATCAAAAGAAATGTTTTTTCCTTTACCATTTTTCTGGTAAAATTAAAGTAACAAAGTTATAGCCCTTTGGAAGTTTGAGTACCGCCCTGTCTCAATAATAATATTATATGCTCGTGTTTGGCAACAACGGATATAATCCGCCTTATCGGTTCATCGCATCGGAAACAAAAAAGCGAAAGAATTTGGAACGATGTTTTTACAATTATTTTATTCAGTTGTATACAGTCAGTGTCAGTCAGTAACGCGTGAGTGAATAGTGGTGTCTATTGCGTGGCTCAAACGAAATAAAAAATGGCACATGTTTATGCGGATCGGTTTCCCAATCGAGAGCAACCAACCCCTCGTGCCTTTGTTAATGTAGTACAACGGGCTCGTGAATCAGGTGACTTAAGACCTCACAGGGGACGGCATGCCGGTGCTCCAAGACCTCACGATCAAATACAGGTCCGCACTGAAATACTTGTCGGGAGGATACTTTATAAAACAAGGTAAAATTTTTTTTTTATTTTTTTTTATTTTTACACACATAATTTGGTTTATCTTCCTTCTACAATCATTATCTGAAAATTAATGACTCAACTTCAAAGTCACCCTGTATATTAAGAGGACCCCAGCATTCGATACCTAAATTAGTTTTACAAGGGAATACAGGAGACGTGGGGTCCTGTCAGAAAAGAGCATAAGAAACTGGTAAGGTATACCAGATGCCACAACAATTTTCCGACAAGCCAAAAAAAGAACCTTGGCCATACTATAGTCATTGCAGCAAAATGAACAATTGATCGCCGATGTACGGAATTCCACACAGCACCAGTTGAAGAAACATGATCTAATGAGTTTCTAAATATTTAGCAAGAAAGCTATAAATGCACAGTTTCTGTCGTATGGAAGCTGGACGCAATTTACGTACGTACAGTTCGATTTCGTTTGATACCAACACTAAGTGATTTTCGGCATCGCCAGAAAGACTGGAGACAGAAAACTCACAGAGGGAGGGAGGGGGTAAGCCAACAGTGGCGAAAAAAAAGGACTATTATAGCCAGCGCGCCAGAAGTGGATTTTAAGTTCTCCGCATGTGGTATCTCTCTCATGCCTGCATCGTTATGTTGCTTTCAAAACATAAAAAACTCGAGGTGCAAGTGGAAATGTTGGTTAAATATGCCAACAAAGCATAGCATGGTATGTGAATTCCATTAGACAGTTAGATCAATATACAACATGCGGCAGGTTACGCAGACATTTCTCACGTATATATATATGTATACATGCTAACAGAAGCTCCATGCGCAACAAATTCCCGAAAGCCACGCTGTTCTCACATACAGTATTAGATTCATTTCAATATGTGTCTTGTCTTGGGCAGTTTACCCTCTACTGCCCAATCTTCTAAGATAGCACTAGCCGACCTCAAAGAATGAATTGAATCATCAATCAGTCGTAACCGTGTGAACAGTCCAAGACTCTAGCTAGTTCCATAATAGTCGCTGAAGCAAAATTGAAAGTAACACCTTAAGAAGAACGAAAACGACGTGAGCTTCTTCAAATTATTGAAAAAACCTACTCCACAAGTGTATATGACATAAATCAGGTCTACAGTTTATCTTGGATGATATGCTGGGCTAGCTACGTTTACTCAAACGATATACACAACACACTTTGTTCATGAATAGCTGTTCCTATCTGCTCGCAAAATGTTCCGCCGCTGGGTGTAGTACGCGCGTTCGCTGCCCTGACGTTATTAAACCAGAAATGAAAAATTGGATAGTTTAAAATTGAACAAGAGCGGCTGCATATCACCGGCCAACAACCAACCCGGCATTTCGTATGTTCGGTTTTCGAAGTGTGTCTACGTTTCTGTGTAAACGGAAATCATTTAAAGCATCTGCTATACTTCCTATGTTTGCCGCCATAAAGATGCTTTATGAAGCCGCGTCTACATCCCCAATATACAGATATTGTCTTCTGTAATGTATACAACACTCATATTGGTCGTGTTAACACAAGGGGTCGGCGAATAAAGCATCATTCGGAGATCTGTTTTATTTTCTTCGGAAAAATTTTCCTGCAGAAATGTGTGCAATATTTTTCTGACTGTTGTAGGGAATTATCTCTGCAGCTTGAATCGTCCCTACAAGTTCGATTATTACTCGAAAAGCACACCGAATAATTCATTTTTAATTATTGTCTTGGTGTGCTGGTAGAAATAAGGAGCTCGTGTCTACCTGATCTACATATTTTTTTTTTCGTTTCAGGACCTTATCGTGATTTTTCAGCAAATATATCAGATTTTGATTATCAGAGTTGATACAGGTTATCCTCGGTTTCTGGTTTCTTATAGGAATTCATACTTTCGTTGGCAGCTGCGCTTTTTCACGTAGCTCATTACCCAATACCCACCCAAATTGTCAATTATTTTTTAAAGAGAAAATCATCGCAGGCCTGTACAATTTAGACACCTGAAGCACTCATAAAATACAGTATATTCAGATAAGAGATAGACCGGATGTAAATAAAAGGTTCGGGTGATTTTCACGCTAACGCCGCCGTCTCGACGTAAAACAGGAGCCCTCATTGGTCAATTCGCAATTAAATGCCTATGCCGAGCGGCAGAGCAGTCGTATCAAGGCAGAGTCACATTCAGGTTCAGACGTGTTACGTATGTCGTGTGCATCATTGCAATTTGATATTTCTTTGGACGTTTTCGTTTGTTATCTTATTAAGTTGTTGAGTTTGTCGTTGTTATTGTTATACCTTGTTATTGATTGTTATTGTTATCAACTGCTTGCGCAAAATGCCCAGTAGTACAGATACTGCCGATGAAGTTGTAAACTCCTGTAGTCCACCTAGGACGCTCTAAAAAAAGACACCTGAGTGCAGAAATGAAAGAGGTCATTTTGAATATATATAAGATCGAGCGCGAGGAGAACGAGGCATCAACCATCAAAGAAATTGTTGTGAAGATTTCTCACGAAGTTGGGGTGTGTCGCGGATCAGTATTTAATGTGTTAAGACAATACAAAAAAAATCACACCTTTTCTGAGCCAATGACCAGTAAACATCGCAAAAGTATTGCTAAATCATTGGATGAAGCTGATAAGCATGCGATTAGGAGGAAAGTGCATGAATTCTTCTTTAGGAATGAAATACCTACTATAGATAAAGTACTGCAGGAGGTAAATGGAGATACAACGTTGCCAAATTTCAAACGATCAACTTTCCATGCGTTTCTGAAGCATTTAAATTTCAAATGGAAAAAACGGGGTCGTAATAGTTTACTACTGGATAGAGAAGAAATTGTGCTATGGAGGAGGGATTATTTAACAAAAATTGGGAAATATAGAAATCAAAACAGGAAGATTTATTACCTTGATGAAACGTGGGTAAACGCAGGACACACTACAAGTAAAGTATGGGTTGATGATTCTGAAACTTCATCCAGGAGGGCCTTTCTAGATGGACTGTCCACCGGATTAAAAAATCCAGCAGGTAAATACGAGTAATAGACAACAATCGGATGTTCTTCAAACCTTGGGAACAAGGTTCTAAACATTAATTCCAGGGGGCAGATAAAACATATTACAAGTAACAAAACTTTTATAACTTTCGATAAAATGCGTGGATGTTTTATTGTCATTTTCATTTGTTAGAACTTTTTTAAGCCATGTTTTTATGTGTTTTCGATATTTCAATAATTTTTTAATATAATCTTAAAATATGTCGAATATTATAAACTTAAAAAAAGTTACTAAGTTTTATATTGTGTACCGTTCCTAATATTTCTAATCATTTTAATTCATACTTTAAGCTTTATAAAGTTATAATTTGTTAATATTAATATTTGCGCGTATTTCAGGTTCCTGATCATTCATTTTTTAAAGGTTTATAACTTTAAATTAAATTGTGAAGCGCTGAGTAATCATACGACGTTCAATATTCTTTCTTTCAATATGACTAAATAATCCCAATTATAGCAATCTGATATTCATGTCTCAATGTTTTTTCGCTGAATGTGATGAAAACATTTGAAAAAGGTTCGCTTATTGAAATAAATCTACACCAGTTAGTACTTCGATTTCCAGGTAAAGGGAAAAGGCTCATTATCTGCCATATTGGCAGTGAGGATGGATTTGTTGTTGACGGTCTGTGGTGCTTTGAGTCTAAGAAAACTGGAGATTACCACGAGGAAATGAATGGCGAATCGTTTGAACAGTGGTTTTCAAAAATTTTACCGAACTTAGAGGAAAACGCAGTAATTGTGTTGGATAATGCGCCTTATCATTCTCGAAAAATGGAGAAAGTCCCAACAACGGCTTCAAGGAAAGTTGATGTTCAAAATTGGCTCCGCTCGAAAAATATCAACTTTGAAGAAGCAATGCTTAAAGTACAATTATTAAGAATTGTCAAGGATCACAAGGCGGAATATCAAAAATACGCCATTGACGAAATGGCAGCAAGTCAAAATAAAACTATGCTCCGTTTACCTCCATACCATTGCGAGCTCAATCCCATTGAGCTCATATGGGCAGAGGTTAAAAATTATATAGCTAAGCACAATACAACTTTTAAATTTTGTGACCTCAAAGGACTTTTCAAAGAAGCACTAGAATTAATAACAGCGCAAAAATGGGAAAACTGTATTAAGCACGTGAAAGACAAAGTTGAAAAGAGAATGTGGGAACTGGACAATATTTTAGAGGAACAAGTCGAGCCATTCATTATTGACGTTGGTGCTTCAGGCAGTAGCGATGATGAATGCTCATCAAGCTCATCTTTCCAATAAAAGATGTCGTTCATCAAATTCGGTAAGTTATAAGTAATTATAAAGCTACTGTATTTTTTAATTAATTATTGACACTTTTGAACCCATTTTGGCAAAACCTGTTCAAGAATCTACTTTCTGACAATGTTCAACCATGCACATTTTTTTACGTTTTGAACGTTTTAATTTGGTTACATATTTACCTAGAAATCAAAAAATATACTAATCAATATTCTAAAAGCAATTTTAAGAGATATACGATTATTTTTAATTTAGGCTAATTTAAACGCCATTTTGAGATTATATTCTACTGTATTTCACCAAACATCAGGCGGCATCCGAAGCTGGAAATCGAAGCGAAAATTTTGAAACCCTTATGTATATTTACATCATTATATATTTCTTACCCCACCCCCACATGATCATATATCCATCACCAATCGTATACACATCGAATTGTGCTAATTTACTACAAAGTTACGCAAAGCAGCATCTACTATCTAAAATATGTACTGCGTGACTCTTAATACGTCCCTGCCGAATGTTACAGCGTTCGATGATCACGTGGTCTTGTTTATGTCCGGTCTATCTCTTATCTGAATATACTGTAGCTAGTAGACATACTCGTACTGCCTGCTTCACAAAAAACCTTAAAATTGCAAGCTAGTCATAAAAGCATGGCAAATACGGAACTGATCTTGGCGGCTTGATCTTTGTTTTTTACTCATATTAGTTCCTCGCCAGTGCTACAGAATCGTGTATTCTCCACGTGTGGTATGATGTTGCTACGTACCGAATTTTTTCAGCAGTTTATGGACCAGAGGAAAACTGAATTACCTGCAAAAGAAAACAGAGCAAATTTTATTTCCCAAAACATTATTACTTTACACACATTTTCTAAAAAGCATGCAGGCAATTGGAAATAGTAGTATATTACCTAATATCAGAGAATGCATATTTGAAAAAAAAAACAAAATCGAGGAAAACGATTAGTACAAAATAGATTTTGGCTCTGGTACAACATTAGCCATCACTCAAAAATATTTATTAGTAGCTTTTACTGACCAAAATAATTGTGTAAGATTTTAGCATAAATAAAAAGTCGCATAGAGATAGCTGTAACACATTGTCAAAGGGAGTATCAGAAATTTTAAAAGAAGAATATAAAAGTGAAGGCCATCTGTGTACGCAGAAAAGATACATAATATGTATTTCTGTTTGAGTAAAATATGTTGGTCATAGGGTTCAAATAACTAAAATAATGTATTCTTCAGGAAAGAGAATAAAGCCAAAATCTCAAAGCCCTAAAATGCTCTCAGCTTCTGTCGCCGTAAAAGGGTGCCAATTTATCAGCAAAGTAGCACGAGTATCAAAGAGGGTCTTGGAAAGGTTCCGCTTTACTGAAATAAATTTAATCTTAAGCAATTCTAGATAATCCTGCAGACAGCCCACAAAAAACTTCCTGATGTTTACCAAATCGATCTATACGCAATCTCCTAGAATCCAATAATTTCAGATTTCCATTACGATAAATACATCCTTGTCGTCCATTTTTTCAATAAAGTATCCTTATAATAGGATGTAGTTTATAGGTATTTGAGACAGGGGCGAAGTAGGAAGGATTTTCGAGAGTGTGTTCATCCCAAGCGTTTGTCACTTGAGATAGATATTCACTATGTAGAAGCATTATCTTATGAATTCATATATGGCAAATTAAACTTGGTTTTGAGAAAGGCTTTGTTTTATTGAGAACTTGATGGATAGAAACGAAATCTGTTGTTCAGTTCGACTGAATTGAAATGAGAATCTGATGACTGACAAGTCGGTCAAGCAGGCTCAGATCCGGAATCATGTAGAAATGTTAAGGAAAATAACATACAATGGTTGGTAGAGAATAGCAAGGCCACCAGTTACTCCTTGATATGAAAATGTCATGTGATTGTGTGTTAAGTGACACCGAATAATCGAATTGTACGCGTAATGTGATCGGTACAACAGCTTCCTGGATATTAGAGTGGTATTCCAAACCAGATGCTATCCTATGACTGTGCTTTTAATAAATATAAAATATCAACAACCAAACATGAGCAAATACCAATTCTGCGTTGGGTGTCACGCAAGGGGTTCTAAGATGTGTCGAAGTAGCAAGTCCGCATAATTCAGAACCTTCTGATCCTGTATACCAGTGTCCTCTTATAAATGTATTGTGTATAAGGAGAAAACTTGACTTTCTTCCAAAATGTTGAAAATTGTTCTGCCTCAAAAATAGTAATCTGGACAGATTATCCTAAATGCGTGAGTCGGTATCGCTGTATAGTAGAAGACGAAAAGTTAATTACCCAGGAAAATTGAAATAGACAATACTTATGCACTAAAACACCATCGCTCAACATTGGTTTCCAGCAGCCTGACAAGTTAACACGGCAGACTATGCATCTAAAAAACGATTGACTATTATCTATGTTTCATCAGAGAAATTATTTTTCTGCCCAAACCGGTCGTTTGTTATATGACAATTATTCCTGTGCGCATCTTATGACTATCAATGATATCTCATGGGTGCCAATTCACCTGGGAATTGGTTAGTAAGGAAGTAGGAGAGCCAGTGCTAGAGAAGGTGCTCAACTCTTTCTCATATGATCAGCATCAGTGAATGGTTGCCTCGCACAAAACATTGCCACCAAATGAGTCAAGTCTTGAATGCGAGGCTCAATAACACCCTACATGGCCAACTCATCTCAAAGTTGATGATGAACTCCTTTAACGCTTCCTTAGTTCTATCATTGTCCTGGCTGGTTAAGGAATCTGCACGGTATTAGACAGCATAACTCCGACTTATCCGGATATTAACGATGGATGCATTTGAAGCCTCCTTTGGTTGGACCCTTGTCCTCACACCTCTACATTCCTTAGAACACAAGCCTCGCCCTCTTAGCGAAGTTGAGAATCGCCTTGAGTCCACGCTCCTTGACGTCCTAAGGGTCCAAAGTAATGGACGCCTGTATAGTCTGCCTATAGTAGCTCAGAGCTTCACAGTGACACAAAACGTGCGCCGAGGTCTCTTCCTCTACCCCGCAGCGCTCACTCAAGGGATTCTCGGCCACCCCCATCACGTGCAGGTGGCGCCTTCACTTGTTATGGCCAGACAACAGATCCACCAGCAACCTTAGGTTGGCTCTATGCAGAGATAAGCAGAAACGTCCATCCTTAGCACTGGGCCCTTCAATGAGTTCCCGTGCCTGGCGGTGATGTCTGGAGATACTTCTCCATTTCTGAGAATGTTGTCTTGCAACCCACGTCCCCATTTTCCAGAATGCGAGATACACAAGCCAGAATCGCAAATATTTCCGCCTGAAAAATAGTGGTGTATCCACCGATAGGCAGAGATAGCCTAGTTCTAGGCCCAGAAACCCCAGCACTTGAGCCCTCTTCGGTGACTGAGCCGTCCGTGGACCAGACCTGCCCGCTCATTCCGGAGAGTCTCCGGCTACCGGCGTCCTACTCCTCCCTCGTTGGATACTCCACAATAAACTTGCGGTTGAAGCGATATTTAGGGGTAATACGATTACCCCTGCTTAGAAGGACGGGGTCCTCCTTTTACAATTCGACTAAGATGGCAGTATGCCCCTTGATAGGATTCAAGAAGGCCCAGCTGCCCTGACTCCACAGTCGATGAGCGGCTACTCTCGTTTCACCGCGGATCACCAGATCCAACGGTGGGAGATCCAACAGTCGCTGCACACTATTTGAGGGCATAACTTCGAGTTCCGTGTTTGGTCGACTCCTCTTGATGTTGATGATGGATCCTTTTGAGCTATCCCTGAGTTCCACCCATGTAACAGCGTTTGGGGAGTCTTTGCACGGTGTCTGAGGGCATAACTCCCGGCGCGTTTCGTGTTCCGTGCCTGACCGACTCCTCTCGATGTTTGCTCTCCATACACTCACTCCTTCACGGATTTACTGCTCAACGACGGGGATAACGTTAAAATGTTGAGGGGCTCGTTATATAATAGTTTTATGGACAGGCCCGCTGCCGTCGACTCGCCAGGGCCGATCTTCGATATAACTTCCAGTATAAGTTTCAGATATATCGCTGTTTGAGGGGATTATCTGCAGGCTAGATGCATTATGCGTCATATCGGAAATACTGAGGGAACAAAAACAAATCAGATTATGGGAATGATGAATGTGGACGG
This sequence comes from Acanthoscelides obtectus, assembly GCA_963669975.1. Lineage (NCBI taxonomy): Eukaryota > Metazoa > Arthropoda > Insecta > Coleoptera > Chrysomelidae > Acanthoscelides > Acanthoscelides obtectus. The sequence continues at coordinate 25,503,748 of CAVLJG010000007.1, forward strand.
AATTGAAAATAAACATTTTCTTTGCTCTCAATAACCAGTAATTTGATATAAGATACGCCGTCGTAAGTCAGCAAGATGGAGGCATAGGTTCAAACAATTGAGATACTGGTAGCTTAATTAAAGAACACATCGTCCTTTAGTAAAATTCCTCTACAGTCAAATCAATTTCTTCCGATGTGCGCTCCGCTGCCTGCGTGGAAGCCAGAACATAGTCAGGGTTTGACAGCCACATATCTGTGCCTAACGTGACTATTTTTAAAAACAACACGGTAGGTAGTTTTAAATGACTTTATTGTTTTTCGAAGTATTCTCCACGAAGATTAATACACATCTGCATGTGCTCGAACCAATTTTCAAAGCACTTATTCCACTCATTTGCTGGCAGATACAACACGGCATTTTTTAATGCGTCAACTGCTTCTTCTGGTGACTGGAACCTTTGATCACGCAGTCTGTTTTTAATTTTCGGGAAAGTAAAGAAACGCTTTCTTCCGTTAAATACTGCCTTGTTTTTTGGGCTGTGTGCGAGCTTGCATTGTCTTGGTGGAGGATGATTCTTCTTTCGGGGTTGATTTTTCGAAGCTCGGTGATGACTTTTAGCAAAAAAATGGTGGTATACCAATCCGCAGTAACAGTTCTTTGCGCATTAAGAGGAATTGTTGCAATATGACCCGCTATTGACACAAATGTCGCGACCATCTTTTTCGAATCACTTCGAGAACGGATGACTTTTGCTGGCTTTCTTCACCTTGGAACACCTAAATAGCCGACTGTCGTTTATTTTCTGGTTGATAACACTAAATCCACGATTCATCACCACTAGCAATACTGTACACATTTTTTGTTTGGGCTGTGTGCGAGCTTGCATTGTCTTGGTGGAGGATGATTCTTCTTTCAGGGTTGATTTTTCGAAGCTCGGTGATGACTTTTGGCAAACAACTTTTTCGAAACACTTCGAGAACGGATGACTTTTGTTGGCTTTTCTTCACCTTGGAACACGCAAACAGCCAACTGTCGTTTATTTTCTGGTTCATAACATCATTCATCACTACTAACAATGCTGTACACATTTTTTGAGTTTCCTGAATTGAAACGTTCAAGCGTCTTTTGACACCAATTAACCCTGGCTGCTTTCTGCTCTTCAGTCAACAGGTGGGATATCCAACGAGAAACTAATTTTCTTACTCCTAATTCATATAAATTTTTTAGAATTGAGGTCTTGGAGATCTTCAAGGACGCCTCAATCTCGCGATATGTCACATGTCTATCTTCAATGATGAGTTTACGCACAGCATCGACGTTTTCCTGGGTGACTTCCGTTCTTGGTGCACCCACCCTGGGATCGTCGCTAAGACTCACCCGTCCACGTTTGAATTCTCCATACCAATGGGAAATTGTCGACTGATGTGGCGCTTCGTTGCCGAAAACAGAGAGTAACTCAGCAAGGTATTCTTGTTGCGATAATTGTCTCTGAAAGTTGTAATAAATTATCGCGCGAAAATGTTTTCGGTTGAGTTCCATTTTTCTAATGGCTTGGTGACACTTAAAAATTCACTGTAGTGAGAACACTGCACGTATTGTTGTGAAACTTTGAATTTAAGTTTACTAAAGAGTGAGGTTAAGATTCAGTATTGACGTTCGATCCGCGCGGCCTACTATCTTTCTATATGCTAAACTTAAAGACATCCCTCGTATATGTATTTCTAGAAACAATCGCTGCACCACTTGAGAAGCCGGAATATAAAGGGTTTCACCGCTACACCAGTCACTATACTTTTGTTGACTCTAACCAACCAGCTATAAGTACACCTGGAATCCTTTGACGACCCCATTAAATACGCCTAAATATAGTGCTATTGGACTAAATGATCATGTGCAATCTACGTGGTTGCACCTTCCGTAGCTTAGGCTCTGAAGAGAAGCTCCTACATCTGGCGATAATTTGCAGGTTTTTATAACTAAGCAAGTACAGAAGCTCGATAACCAGTGGGGATTCATACCCGCTATCGCAGACAGAAATACATAATTTGCTCCATAAGTGAGGAGGAAGACGTTGTACATAAAGCTAATACAATCAACACAATGGAGTCTGATAGCAGAACGGTGTACATATTTTAGGAAACGATTAGACGTGTAATTTAACCTGGCCTACAATAACTACCAGGTTTGCCGTATGGACCTTCATGAGAATACGAGCACGTTCAGATAACATCTTGGGTAAAAGACATGTATGATTCAGTTAGTTCCAATCCAGTAAGTAAAAATGATTAGACGTAGCCTAATTGCCAAGCTTTCCTCCCTCGGGTGTTACGGAGGTAGTTGTTGGTTCGACTGCTGTGTCTTTGCCCCTATTGCGTGTATTGCTCAGCAGAGAAATACACCTGGTCTTCCACCGAAAGGATCTTCCCCATTTTACGTGAGCGCCCCCAGGTGCCCTTTTCCTCCGCACACTTTAAAACAAATTCTCCCTGTGCACTCGTTAAGAAAATGAAATAATTAGGAGCAGGCGACTCGTTTTCGTGAGTGTCGACAGTGTTTTGTTTACGCTGTCAAGTGTTTGCTCCGCGCCGGCGACATCGCAGTTGGCGGGTCGTAATGAACATGGCGCTCGGATTGCGTTAATTATAAGCCGACGCTAGGCAGCGTGCCTTGGCTTCTGAAGGGATTTTCAAAATCCTTCAGCGGCGCTGCTGATGGAGAATGCATTTGAACAGGGCAATTACACGTGTAAGCAAACATACCATAGTTGCACAACGTGGCTAAAGAATAAGGATAAGGAACATTTTTGATGAACGACCGTGGCATAAGCAACATGATGGAATTAAATATTGATATACAGGGTGTTTGGTACATGAACCGAAAAATTTTTTTATTTGATAATTTTTTCTAAGGGTATTCGTTTTTTGCTGAAATAACTGCAATTGCGCATAAATATCGTTATAACTTTTTTGTTTCTGGAGATAATGACACAAAATAAATGTATCTTCTGTAATGTATACTCAATCAGATCTGATAAACAGTTCGTGCAAATTCTCTCAAATAAATGACTTGGCATTTCATAGAAAAAATGCAACGTTCTCAAAAATGCCAAGAAATTCCTGCTGTACAAAAAGAAAATGGGGGACTTACAAAAAGCGATATTGAAACAGGCAATGAATTTTGTAAATGTTTTTCTGAAATTCTCTTAATACGAAATTGAACATATCATAAAGCGACTGAAAGTTAAGAAATCACCGGGATTTGATAACATAACCGCATACACTCTGAAACAAATAAATTATAAAACTTCTAAAGTATTAGAATATCTTATAAACACTTGCAGGGAAAGAGGAATGTTCCCAACCCAATTAAAAAATGCAATAATAAAACCTGTATTTAAATCTCGAGATAAACACAAACCTTGTAATTATCGCCCAATTTCAGTATTGACAAACTTTTCAAACATTTTCGAAAAAATTCTTAAAAAACGCTTTTGAAATTTTATTGCAAAATACAACCTTATATCTGAAGAGCAATATGGATTCCAGGAAGCAAAATCAAGTCAAGTTGCACTTATTCAGTTAACAACCAAAATTTACAAGTACGTTGATAATAGTCAACAGCATGCCTTTTTGTAGACCTAACCAAAGCATTCGATAGTATTATGCATCAAAAATTATTAAGAACCTTGCAAAATTTAGGATTACGTGGAGTCACTTATCAACTCATGAAAAGTTATTTGGAAAACAGGACAGCATGTGTGAACATCAACAGTACACTGAGTGAAAATATGATTGCTAGATACGGAGGTCCACAAGGAACCGTGTTAGGACCAATGCTGTTTAATTTATATATTAATGACCTTTTTAAGATAAAAAACGATGGAGAAATTATTGGTTTCGCAGACGATACGGCAATTATTTACTTAGACAAAGATTGGATTTCTTTAAAAAACAAAATTGTATTAGATTTTCAAAAGGTTATAAATTTTTTCACGGAAAGGATTATAACAGTCAATTTCAAGAAAACATACTTTATTACATTTTCTTGTGACAACAGATCTTCCCCAAATTTTAATCAACCTCAAATTAAAATGTTGAATAGCTGTAGAAACATACAATCGGTTGATAATTTCAAATACTTAGGGGTATTCATAGATAACCATCTAAGATGGAATAAACATATTGAAAATTTAGTAAGAAAATATCAAATATTTCAGCAGTTTTTTAAGCGAAAAATATCTACACATGATATATCCTGCCCTTGTTCAATCATTACTATCTTACGGAATCTTAGCATGGGGGGGAGTCAAGAATAATTATTATAAAAAGACTGAAATTACGCAGAAGTGGATTTTGAAAGTTATGTTGAACAAAAAGAAATGTTATCCCTCAGAAAATCTTTACAATGAATCTCAGCTTTTCGACTGCCGGCAAATTTGTTTTTATCATACAATAATATATTTAACAAAAAATCCAAAGCTGTTACTTTCTATCAGCCACGACCATCAAACGGGATTCAAGGTAATCTCTGCACTAATTCCTAGACTTAATAAAACTCTCAGTCAAAAATCATTCTATTTTCTTTGCTCAAAATTTTATGTTATTCCTGCAAATTTTAAACATATAAAATGTAAAAAACGTTAAAAAATTGAATTAAAATTATGGATCCTAAATCAACCAAAGCTTCAAATCCATAAGATTGCTGACACTAAAAACCTATATCTTATTTGATCATAAAATGATGCAAATTTATACATTTGACTAGTATACTTAAAGAAAATTTGTTGTATTAATATAATTGAACTTCGGTTAAAACCCAAGCACAAGTGTACACTTTTTTTGGGTATATTATGTTTATTGGATATTATTATTATGACCTTCCAAATTCGTACAATCACGTGGAGTGTATAACTAATTTCAAATTTGAGATTCGATTACAAAAAAAATGTACCTTTTTTAAAACCTAGTTTTACTTACAAATCTTCTGTGATTCCTTGGCCTCGACGGTCTCCAGACCTGACACCTTTAGACTTTTACGTCTGGGGTCAAGCCAAGGAATCAGAGTATGCGACAGAGGTGCCTAGCAGAGAGGTGACAATCAATAGAAGCCGCATTTCAACGGATGAAAGTAGAGATGCAGCTTCGGACAACAACCGATCAAATACGGACGATACATAGGGCCTGGCTCAGAAATCGAGGCAGTCATTTCGAAAATACGCTGTAACCTGTTGTCATGAAATAAAAATATGAAAAACCGAAACAAGAATTTCTTTGTCCCTGAACCTAATCAACTGACCGCACAACATATTATTTCTGTAATGCATATCGTTGGAAAGGCAATAGATCACAAAAGTTTTGTAAGTAAAACGAGTAAAAAGGTGTCGTTTTTTTTTATAATCGATCATAACTCATTTGTTTGAGAAGATTTGCATGAACTGTTTATCTAAACTGTTCATAGAGAAAATAAAAAAACTAATAGATATTAGTACCAATAAAGTAATAATTAGTCACAAAGAGAAAAGCAGATATGCCTGGATTACCAAAGGATTAATAACATCGGCAATTGAAAAAGAAAGACTATATAATGTAATGAAACTAACGCCAACTACAGAGAATACCGACTGCTACAACCAATATAAAAATAAATTTATAGAGCTTGTAAGGCAAACCAAACGAAAACATTACCTAAATAAATTGAATAATAACTTAAATGATCCTAAGCGGCTTTGGACAACTATTGATGAGATTACTGGGAAAACAAAATTTAAAGAGTGTGTCACTGAGTTAAATACAACATCGGGAACAGTATTAAAAAATACTCAACAGATATGCGATTAATTTGTACAATTCTTTACTGACATAGGCGAAAATTTAGCAAGTAATATGCAAGCAAATGTACAAAATAGTCAAAATACTCAGCCTCCAAAAAGAACTTTGAACTCATTTATTGTGGATAAAGTCGAGCAATGTGAAGTATACACCACTTTTATGTCCTTAAAAAATCGGAAAAGTCCTGGGTTCGATGGTATTAAAAGCGAGCATTTGAAAATTATAGCCGAGGACATAACAGAACCACTCACTTACCTAATCAACAAATGCTTTGAATCTGGCATATATCCCGCAATTTTAAAAAAAGGTAATATTATACCGATACATAAATCAGGAACAAAAACAGATGTTAACAACTATAGACCAATATCAATTATATCCAGTGTAGCAAAGGTTTTTGAAAAAGTTTTATCTACTAGAATGATTCGATACCTCACAAAATTCAAAATTTTAAGTGAAAATCAATATGGATTTACAGAAGGGAAGGCTACATCGGACGCAATAACTAAAATTGTAAATCAAGTACATCAAAATATTGATAACAGAATCCCTTCAATCTGCATTTTTGTTGATTTAAAGAAAGCTTTCGACACAGTTAATCACAAATTATTATTAGAAACATTGGAGAGAATTGGTTTCAGAGGAAACGCGCACTCACTGATCGAAAGTTATTTGTCAAATCGCCCACAATCTGTGCAGATATCAGGATCATTTAGTAAAGAAATGTATATTAAGTGTGGTGTCCCACAAGGAACTGTCTTAGGTCCGCTGTTATTCAATATATATTTAAATGATATTTTCCAAATTAATTGTGTTGGCAAAATAACTAGTTTTGCAGATGATACTGCAATATTATATGAAGGCACTGACTGGTATGATCTGAAAAATGTAATTGAAAATGATTTTATCAAAATTATTCGGTGGTTTAACAGTAGAAAATTAAGCATTAACTACTCCAAAACACATTTTTTACCATTTGGATCTTATGCTAGACATCTGTCAAATTACACAGATTTCTCCTTCAATATTAATGATCAAAAAATGCAAATTAATAGAGTGCCCAACATAAAATACCTTGGAGTGGTCTTGGATCCTCACTTACGATGGGACATCCATGTCAATTATGTTTTAAAGAAAGTTAGATTTGTACCCTACAAAACTAAATACCTTGGGAATATATTGACAGAAAAATATCTTTGAACATTATACCATGCACTGATTGAGCCTCATCTCACATATGGTATATTAGCATGGGGAGCTGCATGTTCCTCACATATCTATAATTTAGATGTTTTTCAAAAAAGTATTCTAAAAATGATATTTAAAAAACCGAAACTTTATCCCACTGAAAAATTATACGCAGATGTTCGAATGTATGATATAAGACAGCTTTATTTCTTACACAGTATCACTCACTACCATAAATTTGTAAACACCGACCAAAAAATTAAACATAATCATTATACCAGGTACAAAATTCGTGGCACAGTAGTTCCTCAACCGCATAAATCTATAATGCAGCGATCATATCTCTATTTAGCGCCTAAATTTTATGAAATTATACCTAAAGACTTAAAAGATTTACGTTTCGGAAATTGTTTCAAAAGAAATTTAAAAAAGTGGCTACATTCTATATCTAGGACTGAAATTCATAAACTCATAAATACGAACATCAACTAGATAGATAATCTACTGTAGCTAATTTTTGTCCTTTTTTGTCATTTGCATTCTACAGTTTCAACTTAAATTATTGGTCCATGTACAGGCGATGCCTTCTATTGGGCCTGTTTTGAGTTTATATTTATTTACTCATATTGTTTGTTATCTTTGTACATTGAGTGAATAAATATTATTATATACGTATAGATCAGACTCACGATTATCTTGTCTCATTATCTCTAGAAACAAAAAAGTTATAACGATATTTATACGCAATTGTAGGTAATTCAGTGGAAATGAGAAAAATGATTCCATCTCGGTAACCGTAGCCCTTAAAACATTGCAGATTCCATTAAAAATCATCAAATAGCGTCCCAAATCGCCCAAAAAATGTTGTTCCTTTGGCCTAGCAGTTACAAAAACTAACTAAAATTTCACCGATTCTCCGAGGACTCAGATAGTGGAAGAGACTTTCCCCATTTTAAATGATGACAACATCAATAACAGTTTACCGTTTACATTATTATAATGATCCCCGCAACAAATCAATCTTGCCATTTCACCACGCGACCCGTTGTAGTTTCCATATCGTATCCCCATGAGATGGTGTAGCGGTCACTTATCCTTAGCTCTCCTCGCCGTGCCCAAACTACAACAGATGACCTCCTGGTGGACCATATACACGCATTAGCATCCGTATTAATATCCCGAACTGCAAACTAATTTACTGCAAGAGTACAAACAGCCATTATACACGTTCCAGCTGTAGCCAGAGGAAATTTATACTGGCGAGGTGTCTCCCATACCTGCAGGTTGGCCAATTAGGGAGTTTACGGTGAAGGTATTGTTGCTGGTTTATGTAGATTATGGTCTAATTGGTGTAAGTATAGCTCGTGTGAGACGGAAGGGTACGCCAAAATATTGCCTATAGGAACAAAATGTTGTTTTAAGGCTCCTCAGTACAACAAGCATCCGTAGTTCTCGCCTCGCATAACTCATTCAAAACTCATATGAAACTAGGGTGTTTAATGAAGAGAACCGCTATGCGATTTTGCAGCCCCTGGGGAGGACGTACAAGGGCCTAAGCGTTATCTGATCGTACTTCTTCGTATAAAAGATATTGAATGATCTTTCTTGATAGGTTGATGTTTGAAAACAAACAATTCGGCGTTGCTTCCTGATGGAACTGACGACACGCCTCTTGGCTGACTCAGAAATGCATCTCCATAGAATTCTCAAAGTCGCACTGGCTACTCGAGATCCTTAACTTGGCGTATGGAAAATTCTTCTTATGATTTCAAACATTTTTTATGTGAGAGCGTCCATGCCTGAATTTAACATTTGAGATATTGAGGTTAGAAATGAGCCTTTCGTCATATGCGACACCATGTAAAATCCAAGGGTTGATTAACCAGCAAAATGCTCATCTTAGGCTTTACGATTTGTTCTAATATGAGAGCAACTTTAACAGGAAATTTACCAAACAGGGACTAGAACCTCAACAGCTCAAAGAGAATTACATATTTTAAGTATTTTTTTAAGCAAAAAAAAATAATGAACAAGAAAAAGCTTTATCCAAAAGAATATAGAACAAGCAAAACAAAGTTAATGGTAACTGCTTAAAATTTTTTTCCCGTTTATTTCTTTCGTCGCAGATTGATGTATGGTAAATTGTTGTAGTTATTTTCGGTGACGATCAGTGGACGTTCATCTTTTTTTCATACAACGGCTTTGACATTCATCTTTTTTTCCCTACATGGCAAGTTTTCAATTGGGTATAACTATGGTCTGTCATTGTTTTTGCACGTTTCCGTAACTCATGAGATTGTACTGCGTTAAGACTACATGTTGCCTGCCGGTTCTAACTACAAAACATCAAATTTGTGACATTTACCTTTTTTCCCCTGTACCCTTCATAGGTATATTTTTTCTCTATTGTTTATGTTTTTCTGTAATTGAGAGGATGTTCTGTGGTGCAATAAATATACTAAGTGACATATAAAACCGAACACCCAGTTTAAATGGTTTTATTTTAATAAAAGTGGGTGAATGTATTTATCTTACTGTAAATAACAAGTGAAAAAATTTTCAGCCTTATCAGTTGGACATTCCGGTTTTTATACTGCTTTTTTTTTTAATTCACTAACGCTATAAAAATGAATATTTCAGCCGCAGTAAAGAATCAACGTTGGCGGATTTTGGTTCTTGACATCCTTTACGATCGGTTACGATGCCTAGAATACGGAGACCTGTACGATTTCGTCAACTTAGTGAGTTTGATAGGGGCCGTATAGTGGGACTTCGGGAAGCTGGACTTTCTTTTCGGGCAATTGCACTTAGAGTGCAAAGAAGTGTAGACACTGTGGTTAGGTGTTGTCAGGCATGGCTTCGAGAAGGCCGTACGCAAAGAGCAAGGGGCACTGGATGCCGCCGTAGAACAACAGACCGTGAAGATCGCCGCCTAAGATTATTGGCCTTAAGGGACCGTTTCTCCACTACCAGGTCCATTGCAAATGAATGGTTTGCAGAACACGGAAGACCTATTGGCATGCGAAGTGTTTACCGACGAATGAGAAGTTTTGGCTCGTTTTCATACCGGCCACACTGGGTTCTCCCTTTAACTCGAGAACACCGACGTAATCGGCTTGAGTGGTGCAGACAACGGTCACTCTGGGATCAGGAATGGAACAGTATCGTCTTTAGTGACGAGTCTCGATTTTGTTTAGGCATGCACGATGGTCGTGCCAGGGTTAGAAGGCGACGTGGTGAAAGGAGGAAACCACAGTTTTTTGTTGAAAGACATGTTCATCACACTGTTGGAGTTATGGTTTGTGGTGCTATAGCTTATGGTTCCAGGTCACCTTTAATCTTCATCAGAGGTAACATGAACGCACAGCGTTATATCCACGAAGTTCTAGAACCCCATCTTTTACCCTATCTTGACACCCTGGCAACTCCAACTTTCCAACAAGATAATGCCCGACCACATGTTGCAAGAGTCACAATATACTTCTTTCAACATAATGATGTCACATTGTTACCATGGCCACCAAGATCTCCCGACTTATCCCCAATTGAGCACGTGTGGGATATGATGGGTAGGAGATTGCTCAATTTGCAACGTCCTCCTCAGACTCTAGAAGCACTTCGAGAGGAGTTGGTGGTTGCCTGGAATGAGATACCACAGGAGGACATTGACCACCTGATCAGAAGCATACCTAGGCGCGTTGGAGAATGCGTAGCACATCAGGGTGCATCCACACATTATTAAAGGTCAAAGGGCTTTAAAGCAGTGCAATCATTTTGAAATTTTTATCATTTACTTATTATACAAAATTTTATTAAAATAAAACCATTTAAACTGGGTGTTCGGATTTATATGTCACTTAGTATACTTGGTTTGTTTGAATCACTATGGGACTTGCTGGTATCTCAATGCATAAAAAGAGTAAAGAGTAGTATAATCCGATCCAACTAAACGAAGTACCTTTAAAAGCTTCTTATAATAGCCTGAAAGCTTCAAGTCGTTATTGGCATGCAACTAACCCGCACAACGCGCATATTCGCAGCGTGCGCTTCATTCTTCAACTGTTTTAATTGCTACCGCCGACAGAATAATCGACTACTGCGATTTTTAATGAGTTTAAAAATACGTGTAACATTTGTAGCTGAAAGCGTTTGGCTAAAGGACAAAGAGTCTTTTTAGCTAAGCGATAAGTGCGATCGTCGCGCGTGGAATACTGCCAGTCACTTTAGCGGACGCTCCCGTTGAGATCTTAATGGCAAAATGACTTAAAGGAATGTTACGTAAGCTATTATAAGGTTTATTTAAGTAAGTGCTTCTGACGTGATCGGGGAAAATTCAGAGAATTGCTTGATTTCATTCGAGAATTCATAAGTAGTTAATACTTGTTCTAATAAATAAAAAATATACTATATTTTTCAGACCTAACAGAACGTAAAACTTTGGCCAATTTTACTGTGTTCTGATACCATTTGTAAACCACAGCTGACCGCATCTCTTAAACTTTTAAACAGATAAACCTGATTTCTACTATTTTAAATAAAAAAAATATATATCGTGAATGAAATGAATATACACAACAGTCTGTATTGATTGGCACCCACTTCAACTTTCATTTTTCATATGGTTGAAATATTGGATTTTTGAAAAAAATGTAAAATTTCCAGTCTAGTGATGTCCCACAAGTGCATAAAAAATTCGAGATTCACCGAAATATCATCACACCTAATGTTATGTACCTATTAGTTTTTTCTACGGAAGCTATGATTTATTTGTCAGAAAATAAAATGATTGAGTAAGGCATAAAAAACACATAAACGTCTTGAATTTTCAATAGAATATTATCGTTAATATCGAGTTCTCAACAAGTCAAATGTTTTGGGACTAATTACCAACTATGAGTGTGTTAAAAACATAAGTCAGAAAAATCGTGGCAAATTTATTTTACACTTGAACAAACAAGCGTTTTACAAAATTGTAATGTAAAATCTAATTATGTAAGTGAGTATTAATATACAGATTTGGAAAATAACGTCCATTTGCATCCAGACATTTCTGACAATTGGTACAACCTTAGCTAGTGTATTTCTGTTAATGTTTCTAAGTGTGATCAAAATTCTTTGTCTCAGGATTTCTATGGTCGCGCGAGCTCTAAGATTGTATGTGAAACTTCCACTTTTATGTATGAATTGTGCGGGTGGTCACTTTTTCCTTGCCACTTTTTCTTTTAAAAAATCTTCACTTTTCTTGGAGACCGAATTTTCTGCAAAATGAGGTCTCAAGACAATCAAAGATTTTTCGAAGAGAAAAAAACAAAACAAACAATTTCAGAGCTATACCAAATTAGTTATGAAGTTACGCTTGAAGAAAAAATGAACAAAAAAAGCAAATGGTTTTTAGTCATCTCTGTATACACCATAAAATAATCGGATGAAAAGGATTTGTAATTCTGCTCCAACCAGGCAGTTGAAAAATAAGGGACATGTAACCTTAAGGAACAGTTCATAATAAATTAAAATCTGACTGAAAAGAGCTCGTGGGTGGCTTTTTGCTCAGTAATGGCTAAGAGACCCCATATTCACGAGTACCCTCCATACTATATTGCATAACAGTAGCTCCAATTAGATACTAAACACAGGGAGTGTCATCCTTTGCTGCCCCTAAGTAACCTCATTCATTATCCTAGCCAGCAGAACGGACTGTCTGGAATAGCGTGATGTTTAATCGCGCTCTGGCGGAATGCTAACTGTGCCAGTAATTAATGCAACGTTTCCACTATTACTGCCCCGTACCCACCCCCTGGGAACCCCAACCCCTCGCGTGTCGTTCACATTCTTGGTGAGGTGTGCGACCAAACGTTCGTGCCGACAATTGTTGTTTGGCCGGTTTGTGGACATTGTCGACAAGTCTGTGCGGAACGTATAGTTGGAGACGTATTCGGTGAATTTTAATGTTTACCCAAAGCTGAAATCGCGTATCTTTCCACTAGAGGCCTAAGCAGAAGCTATTATAAAACTATTTCCGAATTGAAATAAGACACCGCACAGCGACATTTATCTGTCTTACTTCACTGAATCTTATACGTCGTTGCCCAAGTCCATGGTGATGAGTTGCCAAAAGGCACGAAACAGCTGTGCATGGTGAGCAATTAGGTTGGCAATTTTTTTAAATGATGTATAGCAAAAATTTCAAGGAATGCAAATAATGCAGCATTTTTATACTGTTTCTGTATGACATGCACCACAAAATAGAGATTATATTAAAAGCTGATTTAATATTAATATTTTTAATATGTTTTAAGATAACTTATACAATTTTATGTAGAAAGGTACTACTTTTGTTCCAAAACATTCAGCCATTTTTAAGAATTTTCGAATATAAATGTGATTTTTGAATTCAATTTAAAAAGAAATACTTCTATTTATACAGAGCATAAGAAAGTTAATTTTTTAATAAGAACCGTAGTGATTCCTGCAGAAACGTATTAGAAAATAATATTAGGCTCAAACTAGGGGACAATATAATATCATTTAGGGATTCCGTGAAGGATTTGGGCTTAGTGATTGACTCTAAACTTAAGTTTAGACAGCACATTACTCTGTGCCTAAGAAAAGCATATTCAATGTTAAAAATAATTTACCCCCATAGACATTACCTATCTCAAAATACTAAATCCACGCTCTGCGAAGCTTTAGTCTTGTCCCACTTCAACTTTGCTGATATCGTATATGGCCCATTTCTTGATAGTGTGGAACTAAAATGGGTTCAAAAAGCTCAGAATTCTTGTCTGAGACTGATATTTGGCATAAGGGGTAGACAAAGAGTATCCCACAAACTACCTGAATTGGGATGGTTGAATATGGCTCAGAGGCGTACCTTGCACTCTACTTCCTTTTTTTACAAGATTATAAATTATAAAAGCCCTCCTTATCTTCACTTAAAAATTAGTTACCGGACTGATGTACATAATCTAAACATTAGAAGATTGAATTTGATTACAATACCATCACACAATAAAGAATCATTCAAGAAATCATTCTCATATCAAATTGCCTTTTTGGTAAATAAATTCAAAATTAAAGATTTTTCTCTCTCGGTAGCTTCATTTAAGAGGAACCTTAAAGGTGATTTACTGTCTCAGCTATCATAGAAAACACATCACCTGCTCCCTCTTTTCTCTTCTTCTCTTTCCCCTCGCTTTCTCTTCTCACTCTAAATTTCCATTTCTCTACTTACTATACTTCGCTATATTTCTTAAGATTAAAACATTATTAATTATCAATGTCTTAATAGCCATTTGTCTTACTATAGCATTGTTTAAATTTGTTTGTTTTTTTTTGCTCTAGCAGCTGCTTCTTTAAGGGGCAAGCTGATGTAGCCCTTTGTTCTCTTAAGGCTTTTTTTGTTTGTAAACTTTGTATATACTGTTTAATGAGGGTAAAAAATATTATTATTATTATTATTATTATTAAATCCAACAGCCTCAAGTAAAATACTACTAATTTGGTCAAGTCTTGGTATTGATCATGCAAGAAAAATGCAGTATTGGTCTTGTGAAGTCCTAGAAAGCAGCATGTTTAATTATTTCCGAATAGACGTACATATTACAAGGTGGCCCAAAATAACGTTATGATTCAAATTCTTTATAATCTCTTTACTTAAGCGCTAGCGAAAATGCATTTCTTTTATCAATATAACAGTACCATTGGGAAATTAGATATGATAACATCTTTCAAATGTAACATCAGAAACTCTCAAGGTTGATAATCCCCCATGTTCTTCTTCCCGAATCAAACCACATACGTCAATTGTGCTTGAAGTGTCGCCGTTGGGTCCAAAATGTCGTACAATAAAGATTTTTAAAAGTATCTGGTTTGATTCGGCAAAACGGGGAATTATCCTTTAAATTATTACTGGATATGCTGCCAACGAAATACGAGGGTGGACCCAGAAGTACCCGCCCAACCAAGAAAACGCAAAATTTTTGTAAAAAAATGTATTTATTTTTCAACATAATCTCCTTTGAGCTATATACACTTTTCCCAGCGATGTTCAATAAGTTCGATACACTTTTTATAATAAGAACTGTCTTGCTCCTCAAAATAGCCATTAACTGCCGACATCACTTCTTCATCGTTGGAAAATCTTTTCAAACAACTATCGCCATCTCTAGGTCAGGCCGGGTACTTCTGGGACCACCCTCGTATATATATATATATATAGGTGAAAAATTAAAGCTTCCGCCTTTTGTTGGGTACTTCGACAAAATTTAAGCAAAGAGGACTCTTTATACTTTTTTTAATTCTCTCTAGCTTTCAATGGACTTTGCCATCATCATCAGGAGCTGCAATTACAATGATAACAGTAGCAACAAAGGTGTAAAATGAATTTAAATTGACTCAACTTACAGTAGTATGTGAGGATGTTGCTAATTGTTGTTTACGTATAGGATGAGGGAAACGTCCAGTAACATGGTGAGAGCTGGATAGATTGTACAGTAGTCAAACTTATATAAAATATGACAAGAACAAGTTAAAAACAGATTAAAAATTATTTAAAAAATTTAAGCATTACATCGTGAAGCCACTTGATGATTGCACAAATTAGTGGTCATGGAATGATGAGTGACATGAAACCCTTTGACAGAAGGCCGAAGGATGTCAATGTCAGTATTGAAAGATGGAACGAATTGTGGGCGTGTGCCAAAACGTTGCCAAATCACTTCAGATGATGAGATTTTCAGAATTTTATGTTAGAATTTGTTAAACCGACCAGAGGCAGTTGAATAAACTATATTATTATTAATGGGAATTTAAATTAACAATTATTAATAAATCGTGAGGAGAGAATTATTATATTTTGAGTGGAATGAAATTTACTGGTGGAATCGGCCAAAACACAGATTCTAATTATGGTTGTGAAGAGTTGAAATTTGGGGAGATATGCAAGTTCTCCAATTTTTCGCAGTTTAGCAAATATGAGTAAATGACACTCAGTTGTTTAACATTTGTCTTTTTGTTGATACAGTTGTTATTCATGAAAATGTGGGACATTTCCAGGAATAAACGTTTGGAAAGGTGTTTTTCTTTATCAAGAACTTTGATACTTGTGTAATTCATAGAATGCCCTGTCGTGTTAACACGAGATGCTAGAGCGCATCTTTCAGGATGAAGCCTAGCATCACTTTTGTGTGATGTAATCCTTCCTTTCAGAGATCTGGAGGTCTGACCTATGTATATTTGGTTGCAGTTGTTGCAATTGATGGAGTAGACTGTGTTGGTTAAGCCAAGCAGCGGGACTTTGTCTTTCATTTTTGAAAAAATGCAGTTTATAGTGAGGACGGATTTGCAAGCAATTCGAAAGTTCAAAGGACTGCACAATCTGATCAGCTTAGGGGTCAGTTCCTTGATGTAGGGCAGGACAGCAAAACCAGGTCTGGAGTCCGGGTTGGTGCTTGTACTGTTAGGATTGATGTTATTATTGGGAATTACATCAGTTCCATTATTAGGGGTTGTGCGACTATTACCTGCATCACCAGAGTTCGGCAAAATATTGGAAGGTGAACTAAAAATGATCTTGTTAATCAGACACTTCGGATAACCATTATTGATGAACAGTTTTGATAGTTTACGTAAATTTGAGGTGTGGAAGGTATTATCTGAGATGCTGATTACCCTTGTTTTCATCTGTTTTACCAAATTGATTTTAATCCCTAGCTTATGGTATGACCTAAAATTGAGAAACCGACCTGAGGCCATAGGTTTCTGGTACCAGTCTACCAATAAACTGTTGTTGTTGGTGCGAATGAGTCTTGTGTCTAGAAAGGGGACAGACAGGTTCTCATCTTCTTTTTCAATGGTAAATTGGATGTAGGGGTCATAGCTGTTGAATTCTCTGACAATACCATCCAGACCTATGGAAGCATGGAACTGATGTAATTCCCAATAATAACATCAATCCTAACAGTACTAGCACCAACCCGGACTCCAGACCTGGTTTTGCTGTCCTGCCCTACATCAAGGAACTGACCCCTAAGCTGATCAGATTGTGCAGTCCTTTGAACTTTCGAATTGCTTGCAAATCCGTCCTCACTATAAACTGCATTTTTTCAAAAATGAAAGACAAAGTCCCGCTGCTTGGCTTAACCAACACAGTCTACTCCATCAATTGCAACAACTGCAACCAAATATACATAGGTCAGACCTCCAGATCTCTGAAAGGAAGGATTACATCACACAAAAGTGATGCTAGGCTTCATCCTGAAAGATGCGCTCTAGCATCTCATGTTAACACAACAGGGCATTCTATGAATTACACAAGTATCAAAGTTCTTGATAAAGAAAAACACCTTTCCAAACGTTTATTCCTGGAAATGTCCCACATTTTCATGAATAACAACTGTATCAACAAAAAGACAGATGTTAAACAACTGAGTGTCATTTACTCATATTTGCTAAACTGCGAAAAATTGGAGAACTTACATATCTCCCCAAATTTCAACTCTTCACAACCATAATTAGAATCTGTGTTTTGGCCGATTCCACCAGTAAATTTCATTCCACTCAAAATATAATAATTCTCTCCTCACGATTTATTAATAATTGTTAATTTAAATTCCCATCAATAATAATATAGTTTATTCAACTGCCTCTGGTCGGTTTAACAAATTCTAACATAAAATTCTGAAAATCTCATCATCTGAAGTGATTTGGCAACGTTTTGGCACACGCCCACAATTCGTTCCATCTTTCAATACTGACATTGACATCCTTCGGCCTTCTGTCAAAGGGTTTCATGTCACTCATCATTCCATGACCACTAATTTGTGCAATCATCAAGTGGCTTCACGATGTAATGCTTAAATTTTTTAAATAATTTTTAATCTGTTTTTAACTTGTTCTTGTCATATTTTATATAAGTTTGACAACTGTACAATCTATCCAGCTCTCACCATGTTACTGGACGTTTCCCTCATCCTATACGTAAACAACAATTAGCAACATCCTCACATACTACTGTAAGTTGAGTCAATTTAAATTCATTTTACACCTTTGTTGCTACTGTTATCATTGTAATTGCAGCTCCTGATGATGATGGCAAAGTCCATTGAAAGCTAGAGAGAATTAAAAAAAGTATAAAGAGTCCTCTTTGCTTAAATTTTGTCGAAGTACCCAACAAAAGGCGGAAGCTTTAATTTTTCACCTAACTGGTCTAGACGACAATGACCACGTCTCAAAATATATATATATATATATTAGCTATGCCCGACGGGTTATTTATATGTTGATCTTTCTGAAGACGCGTTATGGTCAAAGTTATAAATTACGATTTTGCCCGGTTTTTTTGTGTTTTGAAAAACTTTGCTGGCATCACGGGTAATCGCCGCTGCGCCCGCGTTGTGTGCAATTAATCCACATCACATAAACATCAGGAACATTTTTCGCAATGCCTCACATAAATAAATGTTTATCACTGGAAATAAAAATTAATGTAATAACCTTTTTACTTTCATAAATATTCCTGTCACATTTTCTCACCTGTCCCTTCATCAACCAGGGATTTTCTTTGCCTATGTCTCTTTGAAAATCATCAAATTTGCACACGTAATTTCCAGAATGAATAAGAAAAAGTGGATGCGCAACTAACTTCTAGCTTTGAATCTGTATTTGAGACAAGAAACCAATGGAGTTATCAGCAACACATATTATTACCACACAAATCCTCTCTATGCCACTATGGATTGCCCCGTTTCCTTCTAGCTATAGTATATAACTTGATGCTTAGACCTCTAATAATGCCATCTCTGAAGCAGATTTTATATCATATCAGAGCCTTTTAGGCAACACGTACAACTGCAACAAGCGTCCATCAGCTAGTGCTAAGTTTACATCTTATAGAAAATCTACTTAATGTCAGTTTTCAAGTTACGTAATACAGCTGCGGTTAAACCTACAAAACTATTTACTCTTTGTGTAGCATGATTTCCTCTCCTCTACAAAAAATTCGATCTGCAGCTTTGCGAACGACAGCACCTTGAATACAGGAATTCCTGACGAAATACTTGCCAAGAAGGCGCTCATTCAGTCTTTCGAGAATACAAAATGACGGCGGGAAGATGCATGAGAAATAATTGATTACATTTTGTGATTGAGTGAATGGATAACGTCATTAAGATTCTGACTTTTCTAATATTTGTGATATCAAAACAAAGTTGTGGTTGTACAATAAGAAATTGTAGAGATGGAGGAAGTTTTCTTAACGATTTTAACTGTTAAAATTTTCCCATAAACACACTCATTTTTTTTTGTAAGCTGTACGTTATCGGTCGATAACTATTTGTAAAGGAAGACCAATGAAAAATCATGAATCAAATGTGCTTCTGTCGTTATTACAAGCGATGGTTTGTCGCGTGATTTTTCGAGGATTTTACAAAATACTCAAGAACGGTTCCAAAATGTAGTAGAAATGTTTGTATCAATTTTTTAAGCACATGGTATATGCATTGCTGCTGATATTCAGCCAACCTAGTATGCCTGGACTGTAGCAATCCACTGCAGACCTGGCCTGTGATGCTATTCTGGCGTGTAGTTTAATTTTCTCCGGTGAATTCAAATACTAACGCCCGTTATTGTCAGGGGTTGTCGTTCCCTTGTCTCTCAAATTGAATACGTGATAAAAATATTTGAGTTTTGATTCCGATATCAAGCAAGGATATTTGCTCTCCGTTTAGAATTTAATGTTCTATAAGTGATTTGCTCTCGTCATTCTGGGAAAAATATAACAAACAGAAAAACATGGAAATGGTTTTAGCATAGATGCTATCTGTATTTATTATAGTCAGTGCATTAGCTGGAAACAAGTGTTATCTGATTTTTCACACTTCCCAGCTCAGACGTAAGCAATAGTAAACAATCTCGAATTGAGAACAATGTGTTTTCATTTAATGTGTCTATTGGATACCACATTACAAAACTATTTTCAACCATTATGGATTCCAGAATGTTTTAATCACTGATTATAAAAAACATCAAAAAAATGTTTTACGGATATACTCAATAAATTTTGCGCAATATCAAAGTTACCTAAGATTAAGTGTGGAGTATCTAACAATTTACGTTTTATAAATGTCTTAACAACGATTACAGAACTATCTTTATAAAATAACAATGTCACTAGAAACGTTCTAATAACGCTTATACACCCAAAAAGTGTGCATTCTTGTGCAGCAATTTTGTTCTCTAATTTATAAATGTTAATACGTTTTTAAAATTACTATAAAACATAGGATGCAACAATTATAAAACACTTTTATTGGAAACAGTTAGAGGGCTAGAATAATAGTTTTATAAAAGTTGTTTTATCTTAGATGCAGCTGTTTTGTTTTGACTAACACTAAAAATTTGCTTTTGTTGTTAACGTGCACCCACTGAGAATTATTTGTATTTTAATGATCCAAAAAGGCAAGCATTAGACCTTTCAAATGTTTGAGTACTTTTAGCTCCTTGAGAGTTCTTATTGATTATTGTTGCTTTATAAGAGGGTTAAATGAAATATTATAGTTAAACAGAGATGTATTGCAGGAAAAACATCAATGTAAAAAAGTCCATGCGTGTATACATGTTGTTACAAATCAATGCATTAACATTGCTATCTTGATAACCGCTAAAGGTACATAAATAAAGACAAACTTGTGGATCTCAATTCAATGCTTGTTGGCAATTAGCAATTAAATTTTATACGTTTCAACTGTCCGTGCTATTTTATTTAACCAAAATGTCAGTAAGACAATTAAGCTTTTAAGAAGTATTTTGTATAGTTTTCTTGCCAATGTTGCCACTGTAATTTTTTAATTTAAATTGTTTATGGCTATGATTCGGACGATTTTCTTCAAAACAGCATATATTCTCCAATAATTGAGATATTGATATGATTCAAAAAAGATCTGTTGAGAAAAGTTGAGGATTAAAATTCTCATACGAAGACACATTATTCAGTAATGCAATATTTCCACAGGGTGTTCAGAAATTTAGGGCAAAATGCACTTTTTAGTTACAAAAGAACAAACATATTCAATTTTTGATGTAAACAGTTATTTCAAATTTAATTTGAACAAAATTTTGTCTGTACGATTAATTTTGCGTGGCAGTATATATTTGCTAGATGGGTAAAGGCGTGACACAATATTCGGTATTCAGCAAAACTACTATTCATGGCATCTCAAATATAAATGTCTTCCATTCAGTCCATGTGGCAACAGCACAACAGTCACTTCAAAAACCCATTTCTTGAAGAAATCGACCGAAGAAAAAATGAAAAATACACAGAAAACGCCCAATAATATCTCATTAGTATTTTTCCATTAACCACGAGACATCATCTCCTGGCCCCTAGAACGAACCATATTTATCAGACATCAGCTTCTGCTAAATCTATTACAAAAATAATTCGAATAAATATTAAATTTCCTCTTTTGCGTCGCTTTATCGGGGGAAGGATCCCCTGGAAGGAATTGGTTCAGAGTGACGGTCTCTAAGCGAGACAAGGAGGGAAATAGCGGCGCTATTACAGGAATCGCGTCTTATCTAAATTAGATCTCAGCTTGCTTGAAAAGAATCCATATTTTCGATTTAATTTCTGCTAATTTACATCCTCAAATTGAAAAGTTTATATACTTGGCGCACAAGGGGAGTCACTCGACTCCGCTACCGTCTTTCATGTTATATTCGAGGTCGGAACAGAAATTCATAGGAGACAGATTGTAAAGACAGTGATGCGGCTCAGAATCTTCATGCAAAATAATTTTGGAGAAGATCGTGAATTTCAAGAGACTTCAACGATGAGGTCTATTGAATCTCTAAAAATATTTAATTATCTTATAATTACGCTTTCGATAATTCAAAAATTGGAATCTATCAAATGTTGACTATCCTGCATGATAAAAACGATCAACAACTTGACCCTTCTCGCACGCAGGAATTCAGGGTACCAGACCTAGTAGTAACTAGAAATTTGGTGCAACTTGAGGCTTTTACTTCGTACGCCACTGGAGTTGAAGTCTTGTAATCGCCAAAAATTTAGAAAATGAGATATGTTTTTTGGTACATGAAAAACCATGTCACTCCTTTCCGTCCCTCTGTCTGCCTGTTTGCTATTAATTGACCCTTCTATAACTTGGAAAGAACTGGCCAGATTCTGATGAAATTTTCACACAAGGTTACTACTATACCAAAGACGGAAACGCTTTATAGTTTCTGGAAATCGATGCAGCGGCGGAGCCAGGAGCAAAAACTAAAAAATAAAAACTGCGTTGTATTGGAGTTGGGGAGGGTAGATCTGTGAAGTCTTTGACAGTGGGATGCTTATAAGTATTCAGCCGTGGTAATTCGACGCAACTTTCATACATACAGTAATGGACAAAAGTATATAGACAAATATGAATATTCACCTAAATACCTTTAGAAAACGAATTCGTACGTCATTGCACCATAAGCAGCGGTGGCCGCAGTAGTAGACTCTTCGGTCTTCTGATCAGTCACCGTGCGCTGTGCGGGTTCGAGTCCCGTCCCAGGAGAAATTTTTCTCTTGGCTATGAATGTTTTGATTGTCCGTAGGTGGTAGACGGTCTCTGACTGTCGAACGTGGAGGTACCACCCGGCGGATCTCGTAGGCGGAGCCAGAATGTGTGCATGTTGCATGCACACGTGTTCCCTTGCCAGAGTCCGTGTGGCGTCCCCCTTTCCCCTGTATCCCCCTATAGCCCCACGGTGCCCAATGGGTGTTTAGGCCTTAGGCCTTCGTGGTAGTTGGAATATAAAAAAAAACAAATGCGTTATTAAGAAAAACAAAATTTCTTGTTTTTACATTATCTGCAATGAACACAATACAAGTCTGAATATAAGCACTTTTTTAAGAGGGACAAAAATATGTAGACAAATTCTTATCAACACTAGTTTAGTACAGTTTCGTGTCCGAAGAGGATTAGTTTGTGTTCATCAAGTATTGTGGAATAAGTTGAGTGATTTTAAGACCATGCCGCGTGCTCCAGAAATTTATTTCGATGTGAAAACTAAGATCATTGAGTTATACAAAGATGGTCAACGTCAAGTCGACATTGCCAAAAATTTGAAGCTATAGCGTATAGCAGTTTGGACAGTATTGAACAAATATAAACTAAAAGGTATCTTGGAAGCCTCTAAGAGAAGTGGTCGGCCTAGAAAACTAAATGCTAGATCAGTAGGATTAATAAAAGTAATTTCGTCCAAAGATCCGTTTAAAACCCTAATACAAATACAAGCCGAAATCGAGACAAAATGAATTGTCAGTGTTTCTACGAAAACTATAAGTAGAAGATTAAATGCTTTGAAGTTATTTGCACGTCGCCCGACTAAGAAGCCGCTAATCTCGAGGAAAAACCGTAAGGACCGATTACAATTTGCACGGTTGCATCTTGATTGGAGCATCTGTGACTGGGCGAGGGTATGTTTCAGTGACGAATCCAAGTTCAATATGTTTGGATCAGATGGTGTTCATTACGTTAGACGTCCTAGTGGACAAAGATTGAACCCCAAGTACACTTTGCCCACTGTCAAACATGGAGGCGGGTCTGTTATGGTTTGGGGGGTGCTTTTCGGGGTTTGGGATGGGACCTCTACATAGAAATAGATGGCATTATGAATAAGTTTGTATAAACAGACATACTAAAGCATGTCATGTTACCTTATGGAAGACAATATGCCCTTAAGATCCATCTTCCAGCAAGATAATGACCCGAAGCACACTTCAAATCTGGCAAAGAAATTCTTACTGGATGAAAAAATACCAGTTCTCAAATGGCCTTCACAGTCTCCCGATATAAACCCCATTGAAAATCTATGGGAATACTTAGATAAGCCAATACGAGATAAAAAGTATTCGAACAAGGATGTACTTTTTGCCGCTTTAAAGCAAAAGTGGAGACAGACTCATGAATCTTATATCAAGAAACTTCTACAATCTATGCCGAGACGACGCCAGGTGGTGATTGATAATAATGGTTATGCTACAAAATATTAACACAAACATGGTTGGTTTTCTATAATTCAATGAACTTTGCTTCTTTTTCTATAATTGTTTTGCTTTTTATATATTTTTGTCCTTCCTAGTTCCAGTTTTTTTCAATTAGTTATTTATTGAAGGAGGTCTAATGAATTTATTTATGTATAAGTGAGTATTATGCTATAACGAATTATGTATACAGGTTGGTGTATTAATAAAACAAGTTAAAAAAGAAATACAGCACAATATTAATTTGTCTATATACTTTTGTCCCTTACTGTATTTCACTCATTATAGATTTTCCCGTACATTTATCCATATAACTTGGTGGTGAAATATGTCCGACCCTTGCGAGTCGTCTCTCGAACAGGTCCATCCCATTAGACTATAGTCACCATTCATTCGTTGTGATCAAGAGATTTTCTCCCTGCTCTAAAAAATTAACAACCATCTGGCAACATTGCTAGGACCACCCTTGCCAGCCACCATTGGCCAGCCACCGCCGCAGGTATATCCAGAGACGCGTATATTGAAAATATTGTTTATCATTTTGTCTGTGCTTTTTTTAGAGAGAGAGACCGCTCAGTTGGTTTTGTGACGCCCTGTGGTTTACTATTTTTCAGTAGATTTGAAAACCTTTCAATTATCTTTTCACGTTGAACATGTGAGTGGAAATTCCAATAAAAAAATGCTGGAGCCCTATTTCTGCCCTCTATTACCTACGCCCGTTTGGTCGCGAGCGGCGTGGCGTCTTGCCTTGGAAAATGCAATTTCAGTGGCACCTTTTCACCGACTCGGACAGCTGAAAGATTTCCAATAAACGCGGCGCGGCAGAGCGTCAAAGCGGCAGCGGCGCCAATTTTCCCGCCCGTCCGCACGCTCCACGGTATCACATCTCCCTCGGACGATGCCTTTTCCTGCAACTACCCCCTGCCCCCTGCAAACCTAGCAGGGATGGACTAGCCCCCGCTAATATATGTTTCCACTTTCCACGCATACTGACTGAGGATGTTACGTTATATAACAAGTGCGTCATGAAAAACATGTCTGTCTGTCGGTCAGTCAGTCACACCTATAACTCCACTCAGATTTTTGATGAAATTTTTACTCGAGGTAACTATGCCAAACTTTGTAATATTTCAAAATCGGTCCAGTGGCGGTGTCATAAGGGACAGAAACGAAAAAATAGGAATCGCTTGAACTTCGTTTTTTGACGTTTCAGAGACTCATATCTAGGAAATTTTTGTATGCGTTAAAAATTGGGTATTGGGGGTTGTAGGGTGTGGGGAAGGGTATATCTGATTTGCCCCTAAAACTTATAGTTGATGTTTTCAGCAGACGGATCGCATACCT
Organism: Acanthoscelides obtectus; assembly: GCA_963669975.1. Lineage (NCBI taxonomy): Eukaryota > Metazoa > Arthropoda > Insecta > Coleoptera > Chrysomelidae > Acanthoscelides > Acanthoscelides obtectus. Next base: position 25,529,128 of record CAVLJG010000007.1, read on the forward strand.
ATCGGTCGCACGTACCGTGCGCCACGGGGTTGTAGCCGATTCTACTGGCTTGTAAAAGTAGGTACGATCTAGGCACGATATTATCCATATATATGAGCATTATGCTTAGGGTGTAATTTAATAAGGTTACCTGATTCCGCGAGGTAATTTTATATATACTAAGTGACATATAAATCCGAACACCCAGTTTAAATGGTTTTATTTTAATAAAAGTTGGTGAATGTACTTAATTATCTTACTGTAAATAACAAGTGAAAAAATTTTCAGCCTTATCAGTTGGACACTCCGGTTTTTATACTGCTTTTTTTTAATTCACTAACGTTCTAAAAATGAATATTTCAGCCGCAGTAAAGAATCAACGTTGGCGGATTTTGGTTCTTGACATCTTTTACGATCGGTTACGATGCCTAGAGTACGGAGACCTGTACGATTTCGTCAACTTAGTGAGTTTGATAGGGGCCGTATAGTGGGACTTCGGGAAGCTGGACTTTCTTTTCGGCCAATTGCAGTTAGAGTGCAAAGAAGTGTAGACACTGTGAATAGGTGTTGTCAGGCATGGCTTAGAGAAGGCCGTACGCAAAGAGCAAGGGGCACTGGACGCCGCCGTAGAACAATAGACCGTGAAGATCGCCGCCTAAGATTATTGGCCTTAAGGGACCGTTTCTCCACTACCAGGTCCATTGCAAATGAATGGTTTGCAGAACACGGAAGACCTATTGGCATGCGAAGTGTTTACCGACGAATGAGAAGTTTTGGCTTGTTTTCATACCGGCCACACTGGGTCCTCCCTTTAACTCGAGAACACCGACGTAATCGCCTTGAGTGGTGCAGACAACGGTCACTCTGGGATCAGGAATGGAACAGTATTGTCTTTAGTGACGAGTCTCGATTTTGTTTAGGCATGCATGATGGTCGTGCCAGGGTTAGAAGGCGACGTGGTGAAAGGAGGAATCCACAGTTTTTTGTTGAAAGACATGTTCATCACACTGTTGGAGTTATGGTTTGGGGTGCTATAGCTTATGGTTCCAGGTCACCTTTAATCTTCATCAGAGGTAACATGAACGCGCAGCGTCATATCCACGAAGTTCTAGAACCCCATCTTTTACCCTATCTTGACACCCTGGACGATCCAACTTTCCAACAAGATAATGCCCGACCACATGTTGCAAGAGTCACAATAGACTTCTTTCAACATAATGATGTCACATTGGCCACCAAGATCTCCCGACTTATCCCCAATTGAGCACGTGTGAGATATGATAGGTAGGAGATTGCTCAATTTGCAACGTCCTCCTCAGACTCTAGAAGCACTTCGAGAGGAGTTGGTGGTTACCTGGAATGAGATACCACAGGAGGTCATTGACCACCTGATCAGAAGCATGCCTAGGCGCGTTGGAGAATGCGTAGCACATCAGGGTGCATCCACACATTATTAAAGGTCAAGTGGCTTTAAAGCAGTGCAATCATTTTGAAATTTTTATCATTTACTTATTATGCTTCATTAAGTACTTATACAAAATTTTATTAAAATAAAACCATGTAAACTGGGTGTTCGGATTTATATGTCACTTAGTATAGGATAGTATATATTTTGTATGTTATTCAGTTATCAAACATCGTTGACAAACAGTTTTACTCCAGATCTCCAAAGAACTGAAGCTACATTGTACACACTGATTTCTGCTTTCTGAGGAACTCTCTCTTTTTCATGAAAATCGCAAATGGTGCACTCATAATTCTGACAATGCGTCCTTTTGATGCAATTGCATTACAAGGGAAAATGTACTAGAATCTCGTTTACTTATCAGAGTGTTTGGTACATTCTTTTAACTTATTCTGGTGCTTGAGCTAGAGTATTAACAGTTGTCTATTTTCAAACGGTCGATTCCGGAAAGCATTTCATTTGACAGCCGAAAAACATGGAGAATGGACGGATAACTTCTAGGCTCCATCAACGACAACTTGAGTACTATGCGTTTGGTTGGAGTTCCGTTGTTGTCAACTGTTACTGAGACATTTATGGATATCCGATTCACCTAATTCTACTGTTGTTGGTGGTAATATTTAATATCAAAAGTTCTGCAAAAATAATCTTGCCTAAATGCAAGTGGCCAAATTGTAACTTTCTTGATTCTGTAGTTTGACGTGTGACAATCATGACAAATGATAAATGATTAATGAAGTAACTCCCTTGGCAAACATTCATCCAGATGCTCATGGGATCAGGCAGCGAACGCAACAAACAGTTGGGGGCACGGAAACCAAAGCAACCTGCAGTAGATGTCACATCTGCATAATCCGTACCTGGTAGACAGATGGATATTGTTACTATCACTTTACTGATAAGTAGTTTGAAAATGGCCACCGAGGTGGAAAACGATTGTTTTTTATTATATGTACTTTCCATCCATAAGTGTCTAGATTCCGGTTACCTTCATACCGCCTCTTTTCATCATATTAATCTCCGTAGCACCGTCTTTGCTGGATACTAGCTGATCATATACAGCTCATTCACCTCTATGGTTCGTCACACATTGAAAAAAAAATGGACGTAAGCATTCCTGGATAAAGCAATGGACACCTCAGTGATTTTAGGTGGTTTTAAAAGAACCTTTAACGGTGAAAGCACTAAAGACAGAAAGTAGCTAGCTTTTGGCTGGTCTAACATTATCGACCCTTTCCACCACCATCTTACCCTTTGGCTGAATTCTTCTTCTTCTTGGCAAAACTGGCACAATAAAAGGTCCTTTCAACCCCTTCGAGAATGATTGAGCACTTCAATGGGTGACCGGGTTTCTCCTGATGTTATACTGCATCATTACTGTCTTCCTTCACCCTGATTCTCCTCTTATTTTTTCGAAGCCGGTCAAAGGTACTGTTTATTTCCTGACAAGGCACTTATGATTCAGTAACTAGGTTTCAGATGATTATATACATCTTTTTTTATCGCCTATCGACAGGATTATAGATTATAGTAGCACTGTCACAGCTCTTGAAGGATCCAGTAAGGTACAGACGTTATTCGTTGAGTATTAGATATGTTCGGACCATGATAGATTATCAAGAACTCTTGAATCTATGTGAGCGGAGACAGAGGAGATTTCCTGCTTCCCGATCTATGGATTGTTCTTTCCAACGTGTAGAAAACAGCACTTTTCCAGGTTGAGGGCAACAGCCATCTTTTGGACTTTTCATAAATATTGTCGAGGTCGTGTTGAAGGATGTTATCATATGCGTACACAGAGCAGGAGGAAGATATGACACAAGGCAGGTCTGATGTGTATATGAGAAACTGCTGCCCACAAGCTCATGTTACTGGACACTTCACCGAACGCCTGCTGTAATAAGCCACACTTATACAACTAGATACTTAAGCGCGTCAATTTCTCGTCAGATCTCCTTAGTGCGTATATACAAGTGCTAATTTCTTGTCAGATAAACACTCTCCTAATAATTGTTTTAAACAATTATCTAGGGATCTTCACTGTGCTGCCAGATCCACCGTTTTTACGGTAGATCTATCGCTTAATTTCTACTGCTTTTTTCAAAGGGACTAGTTTGGTGGCGGGGCTCAGAAGCGCTGCTTAAGCAAACAGCCCCTCATAGTTCAATATCTACCGTTTATTTTTGAACCATTTTTTAAACGTCACGTCTATCATTTTCAACATGTTTGATTATTTAATTTGATTACATAAGAGGCCTTTTATACTTTTAATGTTTTGTTGCTGCTTTTTACTGGTTCATATCTTCGATGACCATACCGACGAGTAGGGCCCTAAGACCTTTCCAGAACACTATACTCTGTCTGGTCCTATACTGCCCCTTCTGCACCCGTACTTCCCCTAACGCCGGATTTAATTCAACTCCTGTTCCTCGCCTTCGCTCTAGCGATATTACATCTGGAAGAGGGAGGGTAGAGAGGGAATACGCGACGGAATGATGCGAATTTGATGTGCCCATACCTCCTCTCATCTCCTCCGTATGCGTACGTATTGGCTGGAAAATTACCGGAATAATAAAATGGATTTGGAGGTTAATAAAAGAACGGATCAGGCGGATGAGTGAAATCGATGAATGGTGAAGTTTGAATAGGTCCAAAAGCAAAACTTTAACAATTTTCGAGCAAGAAGTAGTAACCAGAAGGCTCGATAACTTATGAGAGTTCATCTAGTCCCTCGAAAATTGTGAAATTATTCTGAAATTTCACTGTTGGAAGCACTGTAATTGATCCGTTTCTCAGGCTAGGAGAGCCGTGACATTATTGTGGCGTGAAAAACATATACTGATTGAGTCATGAAAAGCGCTACATTCCTATACCTACGACACTACGATTTTTTTACGGTTATATTCCTATACTATAACCACGTGCTGTACAAATTTTCATTTGCTTGAAATAACAACAGACGAAAATTATTGCGAATGTTGCATTGCAAAGTGGTCATGAAGAGAAAATATTAAATCTCTGCTACTCTGCAATTTGGGCAAAAACGCGTCTCCTGGATAAATCGGATCCGTATTTTGATGTTATGACATACAAGTCCCAGAAGCAAATGCTTTTTTAAGATATCTGTATAACATTTTTAAGCTTTGAACGCATCATTTACTCTGCAAGAACTACATACTAGGCAGCAGCGGTGACCGCAGTTGCAGACTCTTCAGTCTCCTGATGTCGCCGTACGCTGTGCGGGTTCGAATCCCGTCCCAAGCGAAATTTCTCTCTTGGCTATGGATGTTGTGATTGTCCGTAGGTGGTAGACGGTCTCCGACTATCGAACGCAGAGGTACCACCCGGCGGATCTCGTAGGCGCGTCCAGAATGTGTGCATGTTGCATGCACACGTGTTCCCTCGCCAGAGTGCGTGTGGCGTTCCCCTTTCCCCTATATCCCCTATAGCCCCACGGTACCTCATGGGTGTTTTGACCTTAGGGCTGCATGGTAGTTGGAGTATAAAGTGCAAGTCCGACCTTCACTATTGAGATCTCGGAGATCTTTAGCTTTATTCTTTTAGCAGCCGTCACGTCACGGCTCAGCATCCGCCGCGTTGCAATCCCCTCATCAGTCGCGGTAGCAACGTTATTTACAGCAGTAATTAAAGCACCGGGATGAGCAGCAACAACGGTAGGCAGAGGCAGATCGATCGATTTATGAACAGTGGGCACCCTGCGGAGCGTAAGTGGAAACCGACCCAGTCGGTAGGCTGATCAGGAAATTAAAAACGCGGAAAAGTTAATAGCTCCTTACGTGACAGAGGCATGACTTATAGGAGGCAATAAAGTTTATCGTTCGGATGGGAAAAAATATCGATATCTCCAAGCATCGAGTTCATATCTTCATTGTGCGTTTTAATTTTGTGTACTCAATTGGTTTGTCTTTTAGTTTGTTTGTACTTTTTAGAAATGTTGTAGTATTTATGTCATACGTCATATCTCTACTTTTGTGTAATGTTCGGACCTGACAGAAGAATAATTTTTTTTGAATCTCTACCTTTGTGTTGCTATAAAAGCTTCTTTTAGCTTTTCAACGAATCGTTCAACGTTCGAGGCGTTCAAGAAAGTTTCCGTGGAAGTGACGTTCGCGGTACCCTGGTATTTAGGACTCTGCCTACGAGGCTGCTTCAGTAAATAAAAAAACTGTGTTAACACGATAACAAGTCATAATATTATTTACCTTCAACATCCCACACCAATTGGCGAGGAGTATGGTAATAGATATATATTTCTAAAATGTAATATGTTACTCGTTTCTGTCGATGTGTCTATCGGCTAATCCTTAGAATCGCTATAACTCGGAAAGTACTGCTTATATTTTGATGGAATAACAAGGCCATTATTATGCCAAAGACAAAAAAGCTCTGCACTTTTTGACAATCAATCCAGTGACAGCGAAAATACGGGCGAAAGAAGACAAAAATTGATCGACTTTCGTTTTTTGGCCTTTCAGAGATTTCTGCTAGGACTTTGGAAATTATTTTGGAAGTATATTTATACGTTTCTAACCTCTGTAATTTAATTTTTCTTCTTCCAGCTCCAACCTATATCTTAGGACACCATCATAGCTCTGCGGATTTTATTACCCGTCACACTAAAAGCTCTGCACTGCTACATCCGAATTCTTTACCCAGGATATTTTTCTTCCTCCCACATTTCGTTTACCTTAAATTTTACCCTGTATAATGAATTGCAGCAACGCTTGCTTTTGCGCTCTCATTATGTGACCCAAGTATTCCAATATTCGCCTTTTGATAGTCAATAGTGCTATTGGTTCATTTCCAATTCTTCATATCCCATCCACGTTGGACAAACGATTCACTCAATGCCACGCGTTCATGCCATAACAAAGCTTTCACAGCAAGTAACATCTTATCATACTTAGACCTCTAGAGTTAGTGATATGTCCCGGAAACACAAGAACTTCTGCAGTTTCATGAATGAAGCAAATGCTACTTCGATACGTGTTCTTTGGTCTAGTAATGTATGACGTTATTCACGTCAAAATATCTGTAATTATCTACACTATCAATCAATACACTTTTGATCAGGTGGATACTTGTAATCGCCGATTTTAGGACCAAACTTTCAGTTTATCTTGAGTCCTTATTGTTCACAGCATGCACAGAATTTTGGAGTCCCACTGTGTTCTGCAAATCATTGTAGTTATCGTTCTTTGGCACATTTCATGCATAGGTTCGTTTCCCCGTACATTTGTCCTTAGGATATAATACTCCAAATATTTCGAATACCCGCACCCAGCCGACAATGTGTTTCAGTGATATGGAAGTAGAACCCGTCGCGACCTGACCACTGCGAGGTTTAGTCATCGCAACTATTAGATCGCACTCTTGCCAGATGGGTGGGAACTGGGAACTTTAAGCCATTTGCTATACATATGGTTAAAGAACCCACCCGTATCACGGAAACTTCAGCCACTCTGACTGATGCAGTTTTTTCAAATACTAAATAACTTTTTTTCACCGACTTGTATGTTGCTCGCTGGAAATTGCTGTCAAAAAAACTAAGCAAACTTTCATCTCTTTACGAGATTTTAAAAACTTGGATGAAAACGGATTTTGTAGTGATTTAAGCTCAATTGTTAGGCACGACCTGATATTATTGAATAACATCGATGAAAAAGTTGATTTCCTTACAAGGAACATTCTTAACGTTTTTGATATCCACGCGCCGGCGCCGCTCACAACGGTGAGAGTCAATAAACGTCAGGCCCCTTGGTTGACCTTTCCGTTAAAAACTATTCGGAAAGAACGTGATGTTGCACTTAGAAAATATAAATCCGATAAAACAGTATCGAGCTGGTTAAGCTACAAAGAAAAACGTAATTTTGCTCTTGCGTCAATTAGACGTGAAAAAGCGGGTTACCTATCTTTCTTGCAAGAGCATCATATGTAGAAAGAACTTTGGAGAGCTTTAGGTAACATAAATATCGGTGGTTTTAATTCAAAGACAAGAACTGAAAGTATTCCGTCTCACCTCAATGATCCAAGCGTTATAAACGATTACTTTGCATCAGTGTTTCATTGTGCTCAGCCCAAAGAAGCAACATTCAATTTTTATCACAATAACACGTTTGGCAATCGGAGATTTTCCTTCACTCTGGTTGAGCCTACTACTATCAAAACTGTTGTGAGTTGCCTTAAGTCAAATGCAAAGGGTATTGACGGTATATCTCTTTTTATGATCAAGCTATCTCTCCCTATTATACTACCTTACTTGACCCATATTATCAATCTGTGTCTTGAGAAGGGCTACTTTCCTAAATCTTGGAGACGAGCAATAGTAAGGCCAATACCTAAGGTCAGGAAGCCCACCGATTTCTCGGATCTTAGGCCCATCAGTCTTTTGAGTATTACTTTACTTTACTTCTTTTATCCTGAGAACCTCCACACTGCTACTATGGAAATTAACCAGAACATTGACTCTATTTGCACCTACTCAGCCAATAACAGCCTAACCGTTAATGCTTCTCAATCTTCTGCTGTGCTGTTTTGTCCAAATCACAGAATAGCCGAAGTCAAAGCTTTCTTGAGTATATCTATTAACAATCAAAATCTTCCTTTTTCTGAAAGTGTCAAGTGTCTAGGTGTGTTTATTGATGAAAACGTGAGGCTTCGTGAACATTTAAATAACCTCATACAAAGAAGTTACATCCGTCTGAGAACTCTGTATGCGAACAAAAATTTGCTGAATTTTAAAGTGCGAAAAAAGTTGTGTGAATCTTTTGTGTTATCTATTTTCAATTATTGCAATCTAGTTTATCATCCTTGTTTGGATGTTGTAAGTAGTAACAAAATATCTGCAGTACAAAATAACTGCGTACGTTTCATATTTAGTTTAAGACAATTTGATCATGTTTCGGATCGTTATCCTTTAATAGGTTGGTTAAAGATGACAGATTTAGTTAAATACAACTATCTAACCTTTATACATAAGTTACATGTCTCTGGAACTCCAATTCATTTACGTGAAAAACTAATTTTTAGGTATAATGTTCAGCAACGACATATCCGTAACACATTCGCTTTAACAATGCCACTTCATAGTTCATCTGTTTTTAACAGGTCCTTCTCATATAATGCATGCATGTTGTACAATAGCTTAGATTACAGAACAAAAAGCCTGCCGCTGTATAGTTTTAAAAAACACTTAAGAGCACTTATGCTCAATGGTGATTCTTAAAGGTGTTTTTCTTCAGCATTATATTTTTAAGCTAATTTTTATTTAGGTTGTAATCGGTTACATGGGCATTTTCCTCCTTTTATTTTCTTTACAGCTGTACTTTTTTACCATCTATTATTCTTATGCAGTTAATGGTTAAGTGGAAGAATAGCTGCCATAGCTAAGCTTCGCCATTAGCTGCTCACTAATCTAAATTATAGATGATAATATATGCATTATCTGTATTTTGTTTTCTTTCTAATAAAAAACGGTTTATTATTATTATTATTATATTCGTAGACAACTGTAACTGTTTTCTAAGAGGGGCTAACTTGTGCTGAACATAATCTTTAATGAACTGACGAAACATAGACGTGTTTTAGTGCAGTCGCGCTCCAAATGGAACCTTGCCGATTCAACCGGCTGCTGTTGCTACTCTGCTCATGTCGGTAAGCTGATTAGGAAATTAAAAACGCAAAATGTTAATAATTCTCTGCGGGACAGTGTCATGACTTATGGGTGGCAAGGTAATTTAAAAGTTAAATTGAGTAATTTAAGTGAAATCCCCTATCCCCGGAAATGAAAAGAACATAAAGTTTCAACATCTTCCACAGACCTTCGGGTAGACTGGCTTACTTCAAATAGCGAAAAGGCTGGCAAAATTATTCAAAGTATTTAGATTATTATGGTGCTTTTATAAAGTCATCTTACTAAGTCTAAGGATAAGTTAGGTTGAGTGACGGTGGATTAGATATAGTATGGTGTAATAGATGGCATGCGCCAACGATTCGCTCAATGACGCACTGACAGAATACAACCGCTCATCTCTGGCAGGCCGCGATTATTCCGCGAAATTATGTATTTTGGCAGCGCGTAGCTGAGCGAGTTTGAGTGTATTCGGTGGCACAGACCGTCTGTTACACAAAGGTACCTTGATGTAGGGCTTACAAAGTACAAAGTCAGAGCGATTTCTTTTTTTTTTTTTTTCGTTTCTGGCCTCTCGCTCCGCCGCCATAGGGTCGATTTTCAAAAGCTACCAAGCTTTTTCGTCCTTGAGAAAGCAGTATTGTGAAAATTTCATCAAAATCCGAGCGGTACTATCCAAGTCTTAGACGGGTGAACGATCAGAGTGCCTTGTTTTTTCGTGATCTGTCATGTAACACCCCAGAGATACAATATTTCAATTTAGAAATTTTTCCTGATCGCAATACTTCCTCGGCTGTTGGTGTGAGACGTAAATGGCAAACTTCGGCGCCTAGGGGAGGGGGGCGCGGTTCGCTATCTCTGTAAGTCCGCCACTGTTGGTTATATGTACAATAATGGACAAAAGTATATAGACCAATATGAATATTTACATAAATACCTGTAGAAAACGAATTCATACTTCACTGCTCCATAAACAAATGCGTTATTAGTAGACAAACTATATTCCTTGTTTTCACATTTTCGGCAATGAACACGATATAAGCACTTTTTTATGAGGGACAAAAATATGTAGACAAATTCTTTTCAACATTAGTTTAGTACAGTTTATTGTCAGAAGAAGATTAATTTGTGTTCATCAAGTATTGTGGAATAAGTTGAGTGATTTTAAGACCTGGTCCAGAAATTTGTTTCGATGTTAAAACTAAGATCATTGAATTATACAAAGGACCGGGATTTGAACCCTGAGGCACTCCCGATTTAGTTATATACTGGTACGACTTGAATCCGTTAAAAGTAACATATTGCTTCCTTTCATGAGGAGGAAAGGAATCCATAATAAAAAAGTTTATTCAAAAGTATGCCATGGTCCACCCTATCGAACGCTTCAGCAAAATCGGTATATACTACATCTAGTTAACCTTGCCGATCGATACATTCAATAGCAAGCTGAGTGAAGATTATTAAATTAGTTACTGTGGATCTCTTAATAAGAAAACCATGCTGAAAATGGGACAGAGGTCTATGAGCTGCGGAGTAAATTCTATTATGCAATATTATCTCCAGCAATTTGGAGAAATTCGCCAATATTGCCACTGTTGGTTATATGTACAATAGTGGACAAAAGTACATAGACCAATATGAATATTTACCTAAATACCTTTAGAAAACGAATTCATACTTCATTGCCCCATAAACAAATGCGTTAGTAGTAGAAAAACTAAATTCCTTGTATTCACATTTTCTGCAATGAACGCGATACAAGTCTGAATATAAGCACTTTTTTATGAGGGACAAAAATATGTAGACAAATTCTTTTCAACATTAGTTTAGTACAGTTTAGTGTCAGAAGAAGATTAGTTTGTGTTCATCAAGTATTGTGGAATAAGTTGAGTGATTTTAAGACCTGGTCCAGAAATTTGTTTCGATGTTAAAACTAAGATTATTCAAAGAAGGATGAACTTTTTGCCGCTTTAGAGCAAAAGTGGAGACAGGTTGATGACTCTTATATCAAGAAACTTCTACAATCTATGCCGAGACGATGCCAGGCGGAGATTGATAATAATGGTTTTGTTACAAAATATTAACACAAACATGGTTGGTTTTCTATAATTCAATGAACTTTGCTTCTTTTTTCTATAATAGTTTCGCTTTGTCTATATATTTTTGTCCTCCATAGTTTTTTTCAATTAATTTTTTATTGAAGGGAGTCCGATGAATTTATTTATATATAAGTGAGTATTATGCTATAACGAATTATGTATACAGGTTGGTGTATTAATAAAAAAAGTTAAAAAATAAATACAGCACAATATTAATTTGTCTATATACTTCTGTCCATTACTGTATGTACATTTGTACGTATACCTACATAGCCAGCAAACAAAGAAACATATTTTTGGTTTCCTATTACACACTTTCCTCAGCATCATTAGCCTTATTATTAATTAACTTATCTTGTACTTTGCTAGCACCGTAACCATCCTGCTTATTTTCCATTATACGTCAATGTATATTCTTCTTCTTGGGCGACTGGATAATCCATTTAACATTTGGTACTGTTTATTCAAGCCACGATCCCTTCTCTTTGTGTATAAAAACCCATGATGGACATCGATTTTTCTATCCTTCTCAGAAGGGACTTACTGTTTATTTTCATAATTTGAATATTATCTTTACTGCTTCGAAACGGCTTTGATTTATTATTTTAGTATACTGGACTGAAAGAAATAGGGATAAGTATACGTAATGTGGGAGGGAAACACGTGGATGTATGATTATCGTGCTTCGTTGCTTGTAAATCTGTTAAGTATGATCTCTCGGTTGGCTATTTTCTTTCTTTCTGCACACAGTAGGATATCGGCGAATTTTTCAAATTTCGTTTTTCGACGTTTCAGAAGATCCGGACCATTTTTGAAAACATATTTAGGGATAAGAAATTGGCGGCTGGTGATCATCATCATAGTATGTCCTGATGAAGAAAATAAACATTTTTGAAAGCTTGACTTGAACAAAGAATCACGTTCTTTCTGGCCTGACTTCGTTTGGCGTTTGCGAGTTTCCTCGAGAATTTTTACTTTGTATCTTTGCTAGCCAGCCATGACCACTTTGCTCTATTATTTTAAATACATCTCAAACTAATATCATTAATGTGAAAGTGTGTCTGTATGTTTGTACGTTCCGTTTTCGAGCCAAAAAGGACTTAACCAATTTTGATGAATCCTAGCAAATATACATTGTTTATTCACTGAATCAAAGCAGTTACGTCATAGCATCAAATAATGACCGTGACGCACATGGTTGCCACATTAATTAAGATTACTATATCCTAGGACCTTTTACAAAATCTCCTTTATGTCTTCGATGCCTTACCGCTACCAACATTACGGATCGTATGTTTTGTAAATGCTAGAGTTAGTATAAATTCTATATACTACCTAATACCTCTCTTACGGACTGTAAATGCAAGATGTTTCGATATTTTCGCAAAATGCTTAAAAGGACACCTCAAAGTTTTGAAGAAAAAATAACAGTGCAAATATTGAGGCAAAAAGAACGAAAATAAACCACAAATAAACAACAGCCGTTGGCGTAATTACCTGACGAGTTTTGCGATAATGTCACAACACCGAAAACTGTTACCAACATAAATGTACCCGGCAAATTCAAACTATACGTATCAATTTAGGATCTATTTTGCATTAAGGTTTGTTTCAGTAAGTAAACTATAGATTAAACCTTAGAGACGGCCATGGCTACGCTTTGTTGTGAAAATTAGGCTTGAAGGGGTTGGAAATAAATAAATAAATAGCGTTTATTGCCCAACAGTTAAGGAAACCATTTACAGGACAATCCTAAGGTAAATCAATTTAACAAAAACAGAAAACAAACAAAAAGCAGGTGATTTCATCTAAAGAAAAAAAAAACAAAAAAAAGAAGTAAAAAAACATATTTCACTCATGTGAGAAACATATCGTAACATATCCAAGCAATTTCTAGCTACTCCCAGAATGCTGTTCAAACTGTCAGCATATACGAGTATATCACAATAATTTGATATTGCATTGAAAGTTTAACATATCACATATATATATATATATATGGGTGCCTTCAAAAACAAATTTGTGCGAGCCCTGCCACAATAAAATGTTTCAGCTGTACGAGTTTGAATAGATGGAACATTGAAGTTTATTTGAGCCACAATCCCATTAACATCAATTTGATTGTGCAGTGGTTTATGCAAGAACATAATTAATGCACACTTCCTTCTCAGTTCTAAAGATTGCACTTGAAACCTAGACAATAAGAAACTTTCAGATATACCACGTTCAGGATATATACCGTCAACTTTAAAAGATAAAAATTTTAGAAACTTTCTCTGAACATGGTCAAGAGAATCAATGTAGCAATTGTAAATTGGGTTCCAAATTAACGATGCATATTCCAATTTCGATCTAATATATCCAGAATACAAAACCAACAGTGACTCTGGGCGGCTAAAGCTTCTACAGTTTCTCACAATAAAACCGTACGCCCGCGAAGCTTCACTCACCTTTTGAGCTATGTGGAGTGAAAAATTAAGTTTATGGTCAAAAACTACACCCAAATCCTTAATTGAGTTATAACGATTTATGTAAGCATCCCCAATTTTATAATTAAATACAAGCAGAAGTTTTTCTGGAAAAGCTGACTACACTTCACTTAGACGCATTAAGAAATAAATTATTCTCGTCACACCAAGCCCCTAGAGAATCAATATCACGCTGAAGTGTAATACAACAAGTCTCAGACCCAATAATCCTGAATAATTTTAAATCATCCGCGAAGAGGAGCTTATCGCAACTTAAATAATGCACAACATCATCAATAACTAAGGTAAACAACAAAGGACCGAGAATTGAACCCTGAGGCACTCCTGATTTAGTTATATACTGGTACGACTTGAACCTATTAAAAGTAACATATTGCTTCCTTTCATGAAGATAACTTTGAATGAGTGCTAAAGCTGATGAAAGGAATCCATAATAGAAAAGTTTATTCAAAAGTATGCCATGGTCCACCCTATCGAACGCTTCAGCAAAATCGGTATATACTACATCTAGTTAACCTTGTCGATCGATACATTCAATAGCGAGCTGAGTGAAGATGTTTAAATTAGTTACTGTGGATCTCTTAATAAGAAAACCATGCTGAAAATGGGACAGAGATCTATGAGCTGCGGAGTAGATTCTATTATGCAATATTATCTCCATCAATTTGGAGAAATTCGACAATATTGCCACCGCTCTATAGTTTTTTATATCAGTATTATCCCCTGATTTAAAAATAGGTGTCGCTCTAGAAAGTTTCCAAATATCAGGGATTGTACTGCTTTCTATAGTCAGATTGTATAGATTGTAAAAGCTACTGTGGGGTAACTATTAATTTTTAAAGCTAGGTATACAGATATGGATTTCCTATGCTTGTTTCTTCAATACAGTGTAAATAGATACTTATAATTTTTGCAAATTCCACCCCTATGGAAGTAAATTATGAATTCACCCTTTTCAAGTTTTTGTAGAGAATTTAGAATATTTCAAATTAATCAAGGCTAAATGTAGGTATGATACTTGTCTTTAATTTTATCTTTAAAACAATTATTATTAACAAAGAATTTAAAGTTGGGGTAGGAGTTGAATATTTCTATAGGAACCTCATTACTTACCTAGTTTATCGAAATTTATCTCGAACACTATTTGAGTTATGAACATGAAATTTGGCAGAGAGGTAGTCTGTGGACAGAACGTGTCAGCTGAGAATTAATTTTGCGACAGGGTTGCATCAAGAGGGTAAAAGATACTCCCTCATCAGTCACGAAATCTCTAAAACTAACTAAAAACAGATTTTTTTAACCGGGATGAACGGATTTCACTACAGGCGCGAATTGAAATGAAATGTGATATGTTTATTATTATTTTTTTTGCTGTACTGAAAACCATCCGAGGGTTTTTAACTTTAAATTAATAGGCGTATAACGTGTACAAAATAATATAGTGCGCATAGCCTTATTTTGTAGTAACTGGAGCCTTTCAATATCAGTTTTTTTGCATGATAGCAACAATGAAAAAAAATAATTAAAATGTGGATATATTGGGTTGTCGGAAAAGTCATGACGTATATGCAACAAAGTATGCAATTGCATGGTTGGAAGTACGTGAGTCAATGACATTTGTATGTTGATTGTGTAGTTTGACAGTTGACACTTCAAGCTTCATTTGCACCAAAAAATTAAGTGATTTATTCGAGTCTCGTCGATTTTAGAGGGCGTTGAAGATGGACGACCAAACTGTGCATTTTCGTCACATTTTGCTGTATTACTTCCGCAAAGGCAAGAACGCAAGACAAGCGTGTTAAAAGTTGAGAAAGGTTTATGGAGAACATGCACTACAAGAACGGCAATGCCAGAGATGGTTTAAAAAATTCCGAGATGGGGATTTTGATATCCATGACGCACCTCGATCAGGGCGGCCTACTGAGTTGGATAGTGACGAATTAAAGGCATTGGTAGGAGCAAACCCACATTACACCACACGGAAAATTGCAGAAACCTTAAAAATCCATCATTCAACCGTTCACGACCATTTGAAGAAACTGGGATACGTAAGCAAACTCGATCGTTGGGTACCACACGAACTGAGAGAGGTTCATTTGACGGCGCGTGTAGACATCTGCGATATGCTCCTTAAACGTGAGGAAAACGATCCTTTCTTAAAGCGCTTGATAACGGGAGATGAAAAGTGGATTGTTTACAACAATGTGGTTCGCAAACGGTCTTGGTCCCGAAGTGTAGATACGCGTAACACGATCGCGAAAGCAGAGAGTCATCAGGAAAAGGTGATGCTCTCTGTTTGGTGGGATTTTAAAGGGATCGTGTTTTTCGAACTCCTGCCAAAGAACCAAATCATCGATACAACTGTGTATTGTCGGCAACTGGACAGTTTGCAACAATCCATCATGCAAAAACGTCCGGAGCTCATTAATCGCAAAGGAGTTGTGTTCCACCATGACAACGCGAGACCGCACACAAGTTTGCTCACTCGTCAAAAGTTATTGGAGTTAGGATGGGATGTGTTACCACATCCAGCATACTCGCCTGATCTTGCCCCATCTGATTTTCATTTGTTTCGGTCGCTTCAAAATTTCTTGCGAGAAATACGCTTTACTTCAGATGAAGCTGTACATCAGCACCTTGTTAAATTTTTTGCCGGTAAAGTCAAATCCTTCTACGAGCGAGGAATTATGAAGCTGCCTGAAAGATGGCGAAAGGTCATCGATCAAAATGGGCAATACATTATTGATTGGAGTTTGTGCTGTATATGAATAAAATGGCCTTGAAATAAACAAAAAAAAGCGTCATGACTTTTCCGACAACCCAATAGATAGAAGACTTTCAAATATTCGCCTAAAAAATCCTACTTTTTCCCAATTTTTTTAATAACATAATCAACTAGCACTTAAAAATTTAGCTGAGGATCTAAAACTACGCCCAAATACTTCAAACTAGATGCATTTTCAATTTGAGTATTATCTAAAAACAAAATTTATTTTCTAAAAATGTATTACAGTTCTGCTTTGTGCCGAAAACGATGTATTTTGTTTTTTCTAGATTCAAGTTAAGCCTATTGACACATAATAATGAATGAATGAATCTTGAATTTTAGAGGCATCCCGGCCACCATAAGGAGCCAGTGCATAGGCCGCTTAAGCGGGCCCTTATGCACCTCTACAATACTTAAATCACAAGCCTCGCCCTTTTAGCGAAGTTGAGAATCGCCTTGAGTCCAAGCTCCTTTACGTCCTGAGGGTCCAAAGTAATGGACCCCAGTATAGTCGGCCTATAGTAGCTCAGAGCTTCACAGCGACACAAAACGTGCGCCGAGGTCTCTTCCTCTACTCCGCAGCGTTCGCATAAGGGATCCTCAGCCACCCCCATCACGTGCAGGTGCCGCCTTAACGTGTTATGGCCAGACAACAGTCCCACCAGCAACCTTAGGTTGGCTCTACCCAGAGATAGGCAGAAGCGTCCATCCTTAGCACTGGGCCCTTCAATGAGCTCTCGTGCCTGGCGGAGATGTCTAGAGATACTTCTCCATTTCTGAGAGTGTTGTCTTGCAACCCACGTCTCCATTTTCCTCCTAGCTTTATGCGCGGTTACTCCTAGAGCTGGCTCAGGACCAACGAGCTTGCTGGCTGATCCTGTTTTCGCCAGAGTGTCCGCCGTCTCATTGCCCCTTATCCCAGCGTGCCCCGGTACCCATATTAACGATACCGGATGCCTCGCTGCGAGGCAATCCAGAGCCTCCCTGCATTGCAATACAAGACTCGAAGTAATCTTACATGCACTTAGTGCTTTCATTGCAGCCTGGCTGTCGGATAAGATTGTTATTCTTCTCCTAGGCCCACCCTCCTCCAGAATGTGAGATACACAAGCCAGAATCGCAAAGATTTCCGCCTGGAAAATGGTGGTGTACTCACCGAGAGGCAGAGATAGCCTAGTTCTAGGTCCAGAGACCCCAGCACCTGAGCCCTCTTCGGTGACCGAGCCGTCCGTGTACCAGACCTGCCCGCTCACTTCGGAGAGTCCTCGGCTACCGGCGTCCCACTCCTCCCTCGTTGGGTACTCCACAATGAACTTGCGGTTGAAGCGATATTTAGGGGTAATACGATCACCCCTGCTTAGAAGGACGGGGTCCTCCCTTTCTAATTCGACTAATATGGCAGTATGCCCCTTGACCGGATTCAAGAAAGCCCAGCTGCCCTGACTCCACAGTCGATGAGCGACTACTCTCGCTTCACCGCGGATCACCAGATCCAACGGTGGGAGATCCAACAGAGCTTCCATTGCACTCAATGGCGTTGTTCGCACTGCGCTTGTAATGCTAATACAGGCCAAACGCTGAATTTTATTGAGTTTGGCCTTAGTTGACTCAGTTCTAATGCAAGGCCACCAGACCAGGGAGCCGTACAAGAGAGATGGACGTACTATCGTCGTGTAGAGCCAGTATACCACTTTGGGTTTAAGCCCCCACCTTACACCGACAACACGTCTACAAGCCCACATCGAATTGCGAGCCTTGCTAACCTTGTGTTCCACATGCTCTCTCCAGTTCAGTTTGCAGTCCAGGATAATTCCCAGATATTTCACTGACTGGGACAAAACTAATCTAGTCCCAAAGAAGGTAGGCATGACCAGTCCGTCAAGCCTTCTTCTCCTAGTGAATAGGATCAGCTCGGTCTTTTCAGCATTAACAGAAAGATCGACTTCCCTACACCACGATTCCACGGAGAGCAGAGCGCCCTGCATAATTTCCGAGACTGTTCTACAGAAACGCCCCCTTGACACATAACTAGTTATACAGAATTTCCAGTATTGAGCTCATAGCATCTACGACTTGTCTAAAACCCTTACCGAACGCACAAAGTAATGTATCGTCTGCAAATAAGCTCAGAAATGTATTTACTAAAACCATGTTTAAGTCATTTATATAAAGTAGGAACAAAAGCGGGCCCAACACACTACCCTGAGGTACCCCAATTTCACTATCAATTGAATTTGATGCCACGTTATTAATCTTCATCACATGACAACGGTCTTTTAAGTAGTTCATAAACCATTTTAGTGCACTGTCTGTAATCCCACAGGTCTGCAATTTCTGGATCAGCCTTTTCCTATCAATAGTCTCAAATGCACGTTGAAGGTCGATGGATACACTTAACACAATATTCCCGTCATGAATGTATGATCTCCATTTCGAACAGACATACTGCAGCGACGACTCGCACGAGTGTTCTCCCGAAATTTCAACTGTCCCTTATAAAACAGTTTTCCTGCCTCCAGAAACTCCCGTACCTGCGCACCAACCATAGTTTCCAAGATTTTGTTTATCACTGATAACAAATTAATAGGAACTTTTCCTGTTGTAAGGGATGAATTGATCAAGTGAAGCAAAGGATATCCGAGTACACAAAAAGCGGTTTTCAAAAACTTAACATTACAAATATCATCCGTTGTTGACTTGTTTTTAAGTTCCATTACCCTTTTTCCAAGTTGATCAATGCTTATAGTGTTGAAGCTTGACAGACCATCACTTAACTGTGGCAATTCTTGAAATGTTGGTGCTACCATTTGTATTTCGTCGGCTATTTCATTTACGCTTTTTGCATAAAAATTGTTAAAATCTTCCTGAACAGAACCAGCATCTTTCTCAAATTGAATATTATCATATGACAGAACATTCTTGTTTTTGCTGCCTACAACTTGCTTTAAAGTTTGCCACATTTTTTTGCTACCCGCCTTGCATTGGTCAATAGTAATTTCATAATATTTTTTCCTTTCTTTTCGAATAACACGAGCGTAAATGTTTCTTTTTTTTCTTATACAGATACAGGTCTGAATTTAATTTGGTTATTTTAAACTTCTTATAAGCTTCGGGCTTGGATTACGAACCTATTAATCCACGGTTGTTTGCGGGTTTGAGTTTTTTCAACTTTATTTACAGTTTCTGTAATATTTTTCATAAACTTTTCATATAATAGGTCCACATCTGTTGATGAATAGTCCCAATCTTTTTTGTAGTGTTCAGCTATAATAGTGATAATATTTTACTCATTAAATTTTCGATTAGAAGAGCTAAAAGCGAAAAGATACACTTTAATCAAGAAATATCGGAAACTATTTAACCTGTGAACATGATATTTGATAGAAATATAGTTTATGGAAAGGGAATGTGGGTTAGAAACTGATTTTGCCACAGGTGGGAACTAAGGGGCCTATGAACAAGAACGGATTCTGTGGCAGCGCCGAATTGAAGGAGCTTTCTATTATCTGAAAATGGCAACGATCAGGTTCTGTTTAGAGTAGACTTAAACTAAGAATTATTAATAAAATAACCAAATTTCCCAAGCATGCAAGCTGACCGTGAATATCCAAAAACAATGTTAAGTGTTAGTAACAATTTAACGCGTACGAAGTCGCGGGTAACAGTTAGTAAAACATGAAACGTTAGCAAGTACTTCACTGTCGTCCATGAGGGAAATAAAACGTGATACCAGCGGACCATCTCCAATTAACCGAGTATTGATCGGTGTATGTGATGAGTATTGCAGCAGCAGCTGAACAATTCGGTGGAGGTTCTCTTCTTCTTGAGAGATGCCAAGCCACCATTAGTTATTGATTGATAGCGCGCTGAGGAACAAACGTTGCTTAATTACCTCTCCTGGGGCCAGATCAACGGCGGGCCAATGGCTGCAGTGTCTGCCACGATGCCGATCGCCGGCTTTAATCAGCTTTTCATTGAGAGTAATTGTTTTGTCTGGTCACCCGTCGCGAATTGGAAGTCGGGACGTCAGGAGATAGCAGCCACGTTGCCATATCTCAGAATGGCACTTTCAGAGCGAATTAGGGATGTTAGCAATAATCTATTTCCATTTTAATCGATCCTTTTTCCCTCATAATGGATTTTAAATAAAAGATTGTCTTAATTTTAATGAAACTGTTATACAGGGTGTAAACGTTACGGTAGTCATTATCAAAATAAGTCAAAAAGATCATATGACCCATGGTCCAAAAGTCAATAGATTTTTGTCTAAAAGGCTTTATAGTTTACAACTTTAAGTGCTTTATATCGACCACAATCTTACTAATTTTTATAATCCAATCTGAAATGCTTTTAAATTGGGTAATTAACAAATAAATGGCATTATGTTTTTCTAAGTTAAGCCAAAATTTGTAGTCAGTAAGTAACTTTCATTAAATTAAATATTTAAAACACACATGACAACAGCGCGTCGGTCATTCATCACTCTTATCGAACAGACAATCGATCGAAAACGGTAACAGTGGTTATTCGGGTCTTCATGTTTATTTACAATGTTCGCGAATCCAGAGTTCGCCGACATGTTGTTAGTTTACGGTGCAGCTCGTCAGAATTCAATTCTTGCAGCTGAAATTAATCGCGAAAGATTTCGCCAACGGGTATACCTAGACAGAAGGACATTTGTGCAAGTGTACCAAAGACTTCGAGATACAGGAGGTGTTCAGCCTACTAATATTCGCACTCGTGAAAGACAGGTTACTGTAGAGTAGGAGGAACAAATTTTAAATATCGTGGAAATCAATGCAGATATCAGCACTCGGGAATTAGGCCGCCGCGTAGGTCTATCGCATACCATAGTCCATAAAACCATAGGGTAAAATTTGCTTTATCCCTACCATGTACGAGTGCAGGCCTTGTTACCAGAAGACTATCCTCGCAGCCTAACATTCTCACAAAAACATGGAAAATCCGGATTTTTTTTAAAAACATTCTAGCGACGGACGAATGTACCTTTAGGCGAGACGGGATATTAAATTTTCATAATACTCACACGTGGGCCCAAGAAAATCCTCATACCATTCGTGAAGGTCATTTCCAACAACGTTTTAAACTAAATATTTGGGCGGGTATTCTTGACGATCAGGTAATTGGCCCTTTCGAGTTACCCCCAAAGTTGTCAGGAGAAGGATACCTTAGCTTTCTAGCCAATAACCTACCAGAACTTTTGGAACAGACCTTAGACAACATGCCATTACAACGGAGACATAATTTGTGGTTTCTTCATGACGGGGCACCACCACACATGTTTAGAGGCGTCACTCAGTATTTGAATGAACATTATCCAAATCGCTGGATAGGTCGAAATGCTCCTGATCCTCGAAAATGGCCAGCAAGATCTCCTGACCTCAATCCGATGGATTTCTGGTATTGGGGAGAACTTAAAGGGATGGTTTATGGAGCTGGTCCAATAACAACTGCAGCACAACTTCGCGAAACAAATTTTAATGCGGGTGAAATAATTAATGGACAACTTCGAGGACCTAGAGTAAGAAGAAACTGGGTTCGTCGTAATCAAGCTTGTGTGGAAAGTGGAGGACGACCTTTAGAACACCTTCTCCAAATATAAAAGAAGTGCAGTGAGGGTTTTAAAAAGAAAAACAATGTATGTATCAAAATTGTGTTCCCTATTTATAAGTGGATATTTGAATACGTTAAATACGTAAAATGCGGTTATTCCGATTTTTGTCGATTTTCCGGACAAGGAATCAAATTTTTGACAATGGAGCTGAAAAGAAAGTGAAAAGGGCAAACATACCATGAACCGCATGGCCAAGTATTCCTTTCCTGATCAAAAGCGTCAAAAACTTAAAATCAATGAAAATGCGGTGCCCTACGTTTTGTTAAAAATCGGAGAAAATCGGTGAAAATTTATTTATGCTTTTGTTAGTGCTTCTGGGAAAAGCGCAAGAATGCGAATACACAGAAGATTTGTGCAGATTTGCGAAATTTTCATTACCTAACCTAAAATCCGAAATAAGAAACTTCAAAAATTTTTGTCTCATACGATCCACAAATCTATAAAAAATCAGTCAACGTAGGAAATGAGAGTGTGGATCGATGATTCATTCGAAACTTTTTCTGCGACAGTACACAATTATTTTAAATAACATGTTTTGAGTTTAGAGGCTCCTAGGGGCGATCTATAGTTTTGGTTAAGGTAATTTGACCCAATGTGACTTAATTCGGATCAATCCAGTTTTCGATATCTTTATGGTCAATTCTCTTATGCACCAGTGGCAAAAGCTTGTTTCTACAATAAAACTTTTATTCCGCCACCGCATATTTTGAACTTTCAGCTGTTCAAGCGAAGCTCCCTGTATTTAATGTCCCCTATGAGCGCCAATGCATCCGATGCAGATATAATCCAATGTGTTATCATTTTGCGATAACAATATATCTTCTCTTATAAGTTAAAATTCCACAGAATTCCAATAACGCATACTGCCCGTGCACAGAGCATAGAAAGGCGACCGCCGCTTGACTGAACTTGAAGCCAGCTTTTATTACCGTGGAAGTGATGCACGACCAATGCTAGTGTGCATAACATGTTTTTTGAGTGCCAACAACAACAGAGAAAGAGAGCTGGGTCTGCGTTTTCGAAGTCCATCGAGCAAATTATTATAGTACATTTAAAATGGTAAACGACGGCTCGGCTGCCTCGCAGCGTTGTTTATTTTCGAAAGAGAGCTAGAAAATTGTGAGCAATAACGCTGAGAGCATTTGGCAGCTGCCTCTCGGAGACCGAGGGCGGACCCTTTTCAGCTCACAAGATGTTAATAGTCCGAAACAGAATAAATATTCATGTAGATGCTACAGCAGAAAGCAGTAGCGTGCTATCACGTTGCATTCTTGTTAAGTGACTACGAGCCCCTTCCGACTTCAGTTGGCCCACTTCAAGATTTGTACCAAAATATGTCTTTATACACTAAACATGACGAAACTATTTACTTCTAAAACAATTTATTTTCTTAAAAACAGTTTAGACACACTCTAGTCGTAACAAATACATATTTGAAATCACTTAGACCTATAACTAATAGAACATCTGAACAAATAAACAATGTGCGAATAAATGTGCGAAATTAACAAAGCAACAATTGAAAGATTATCATTGGGTAACATCACCTTTATTTTTTATTACGGCTGAAATTCTTTGGGGCATAGTGTTAGCCAAGTTTTGTCAAAAATTTGGTGTAAAACAATCACATATTTCTTGAAGCTTTCGTCTCAGTTCGGTGATTGTACGAGCAGGATGTTGTCGTAGAACATTTTTCATCTCGTGCCACAAAGTTTCAATAGGTGACAGATCTGGACTGCTAGAAACCCATTTCAAAATTGGAACATTATTTTCTTCCATCCATTTTATAGCCTTTTTTGAGGTATCGCACGCTGCACCATCTTGCTGAAACACAAAATCTTGGCCGGATGTCAAACATTCTTCCATCACTGGTAAAAGCGATTCTTCTAAAATTGCCAAATATTTGTTTGTATCCACATTTCCATCAGTAAAATGATGTTTTCCTACTCCTTTTGATGACATACTGCCCCAGACCATAATGGATGCTGGAAATTTCTCTTTTCTCTTCAGACAGTCAACATGGAGTGCTTACCTTGCAAGTGCTAAATCCTAGTTTGTGGGCCCCTCTATGAGTTGTGGACCTCGAAATTCTTCTTCCAACAGCGTCACTCCACAGAACACTTAATTGTAAATAATTGGCACGCCTGTTTTTAACAATTATTCTTCTTAATGCTTAATTACTTTTTTTCACATATCGTGGCTTAATATTAACTGAACCAGTTACGTTATATCTTCTAACAATATTTCTCACACTGTACCGCGATAAGTCTAACAAAGTTGCAATTTCTGAGTTTGATTTCCCAGAATTAAAAAATTTAATTATCAGTAACCGAATTTTCTCACTAATAACCTTTCCTCTGCCCATTTTGAAAACCTTAACTACCCAAAACTATTTTAACGTATTCCGACAGCTGTGATTAATAAAAACAATTGTCATGACTTTTATTTTTCACAGCCA
Organism: Acanthoscelides obtectus; assembly: GCA_963669975.1. Classification (NCBI taxonomy): domain Eukaryota; kingdom Metazoa; phylum Arthropoda; class Insecta; order Coleoptera; family Chrysomelidae; genus Acanthoscelides; species Acanthoscelides obtectus. Next base: position 25,553,671 of record CAVLJG010000007.1, read on the forward strand.
CCTATGCGTTATAGACTTATTTTGCATTGAAATGAAAATAGGTTGATATGCTGTAATTGCAACATGTGTTATTTTTATGCTGCAAATTTGATTAGGGAGTGATAAAGTTGGTGTTTTCTACTATATATTATCAAAATATTCATTGTTAATATTTTAAACCTATAACAAACACCCTGCTACATTTTTATTATTTGTGTTTGCTAAGAAAAAAACTAAGATTTCAATAGTTGGGCCAACTGAAGTGGGAAGGGGCTCGAATATAAGTGTATATATACCCATATAGCCGTGGGTTCTCAATGCTTGATGCAGTTTCTAAGTTGGTTATCCAGTTTCTCCTTATTGGCTAAATGGATGTGCATCGAAACCACGTACGTCGCTCGGGTTACCAATACTTCCATTTATGCTCTTCTTCCTTTATTGCGGATATGCCCACGATTGTGCATTATTTTTCACAGAAGTTTCCGCAAGACTACTTGTCTTTGATTGTTTTTACTCATCGCAAATAGCTATAGCTGGAGTCCGTGGCGCCCTTGGTCGTTACCAAGTAAGCACGAGGCCTTCTGACCAAAGCCACAAATGTGCCTGCTGGCTTTTGTTGTTGGCTTCTAGTTGTATTTTCCTTTCCAACCCTGTTTTCCTACAGGTTACACCCGTATCTAGCTGTGATGGGTATTCATGTTTTTGATGCGCATCCATTTGGGCCTGATGAAGCCAATAAGCAGAAGCGTACGTCGCTCGGGTTACCAATCCTTCTATTTCTGCTCTTGTTCCTCTATTCCGCTTATGCTCACTACTGTCTTTTATTTTTCATTTAAGCTTCTGCAAGACTGCTTGCCTTTCTTTGTATCCATGTATATAGGACATTAGCGAACGTGTTGGCTATTAAAACTTTATTTACGGCAACTCCAAAAAGTGACTACAGCCAGAACGTTCGTCGACCTTAATTAAAAAGAGTAGATAGAGTATTTAATATTTTTTCATTCATTTCTTATTTTCTTGTATGAGTGCATGGCATCTCAAGGATATTGTGTCAAAATTTCAAGTCGATCTAGCAAAATTGACGAAGTTATTGGGTATTTAAGTGCTCGTTGCTCCAATTTGATTTTCCATGTATGTTCAAGCAAAACGCTGTTTTGTGGACTCCATGTTTGTGGCTTTCTTTCTATCTCTCTCTAGTTTATTTGCCTTGCCTATGTTTTCTTGCTTGTACTACTCTTTGGTTATATCATATAGATCAGTTTGAAACGATACGCCGTTTTTCTTGTAACTTTTCAAGACACAGTACTCAGTAAACCAAACATCTCGTGCATCGATTCTTTTGAAATTTTCCATGGTGGCCCAGTACATAAACCTCCAAAGCTACAAAAATAGGAACAATTAAAAAACAAATAATGACTCGACATGGTTACATCGATAAACCTTCTCATCTAATAAACTTACTTTGATTTACTTCGCGAAACTTTTCACGCTGGCCTTCGGAGATTTGCTGCCAATGGCTCAACTTCTAGAGACTTCTATTTGAAAATTTTACGGAATATAGTTCTGTTACCATGTTATTGTACGGTATTTAACTAAATAAATCAGCACCACTTAACATTATTCATTCCTTGCATGACGATTTGCAAAAATCTAATGCATGGTAACCACATGGAGTTTTTTGTTTTCTTTAATAATTGATCGATCAAACGAACTTACCTGAAGTGAAGTTCGATCGTAATTATACGAGGGTCCAGTCCGAAGACATCACTTTGTTTATTCACTATGTAGTCCGCCCCTGGAGTACGATCCGCGCACCAAGTTGAAAGACGAGAATCCCCACCTCCTCGCCGCGCCCTGGCCACTCGCGTTGAATCATTTGTTTAAAGAAATGGTACTTGCTCGCAACTTGGGAGGGTTGCATATAGGGTGGGGGTGATGTCTTCGGACTGGACCCTCGTATAATTACGATCGAACTTCACTTCAGGTAAGTTCGTTTGATCGATCAATTATACTTTGGGTCCAGTCCGAAGACATCACTTTGTTTATTCACTATGTAGATGTTTAAAGATGAGATAGAGTTGCGAGCGAGTTGATGATATAAAAAATACAAGTATACAAACACAAAAAGGCAAAAACATATATTCTGCATTCTCATAAACAAAAGCAAAAAACAAGGGGTCAATTTTTAACATTTACCCTAATAGTAATATTTTTTCAAAAAACAACTAGAGTACCTAAAGTACGTCACAAACTCTTAAACTGTTCTAACTAATCAGGCATTTATGTCCAAAATGGCATTTGCAAACTCATTGTTGGTTTGTAAAGGACGATTATAAAACTTTGCAAATGTGGAATGTTGCGTCCAACCAACTGTTTTACATATACTATCTACGGAAACGCCTTTTCTTAACGCCGTTGAGGTAGCCGCATGCCTGACTGAATGGGGCGTAAAAAGTGTTGTGTTGACACCCGCCGATGCAAGAGTCTGTTTTACCCATCTGCTTAAAGTGTCTTTGGACGCCCTGGTATGTGGTTTTTTATATGTCACGAATAGAAAATCGTTGTCGGGTTCTCTCAAGCTAGCTGTTCTGTCAATATATTCCTTCAGGATGGTGGCTACGCACAGGAAAGGGTTTTGTTGAAAAACCGGTATATGCAAGGTTGGTTGAGGTTTCCCAATTCGACTGGTTTTAATTGGGTCTGAAATATTAATGGTAGTTTCGCTGGGACCATGGGAGGTATGTGAAAGACGAATAAGAGAAATTGTCTGGAGTCTTTCTCCTGTTATTAGAGCTAATAACGTTGTCAATTTTTGTGACAGACTTTGGAGGCTAAGTGGAGATGGTAACTTTTCTAGATAACTTAGGAGAGGTATAGGATCCCAGGTGGCCGAATATTTTGGCCGAGAAGGCCGTAAACGATGAATGCCTTTTTTGAAGCGTCTAATTATAGGATTGGATGCTAAATCAGTTGAGCAAATTAGTGAAAGAGCAGATGTATGAGAATTAAAAGTGCCAGACGTGAGGTTTTTCTTCTTTGTCAACTCTTGCAAGAATGACACCACGTCTTTGATTGTGGGTTTAAAGATCGAAATGTCATTACTAAAGCAAAATTCCCACCACAATTTGTAGGAGCTGTTATATTGCTGCAATGTGGATCTGGAGACTGAGGCGATGATTGTAGAAATAGCAGATTCCGGCACCTCTCTACTCAAAAACGCTTGCCTGATAACTTCGCTGCTACCAGGGTAAGGGTTTTCGACAGCGGATGTGACCTGGAAACCGCACAAGATAGTAAATCAGGTGAAGGGGGAAAATGAATTTCTTGGTCGATCAATAACTGACGGAAAAGTGGGTACCAAGGTTGTGAAGGCCACCAAGGAACCACCAAAATTCCGACAGCCTTATCCTGAATTATTTTTTGTAAAACTCGGAGAATTAAGGTAAAAGGGGGGAATGCATAAAAATAAAAACTGTTCCAGCGAATTGTAAACGCATCGATATATGTAGATCCTGGATCTCTATGCCAGGAAGCGTATACCTCGCATTTCGCATTGGTATGAGAGGCAAAAAGATCGATCTCTGGTTTTCCGAAGATGTCGGTTAAATGGTCGAAGGCAGTTTGAGATAATGACCATTCCGTTTCAAAATTCAAGCTCCTGGACTCATCGTCTGCTATAGCGTTATCTTTAGATGGGATGTATGATGCAAAAAGCCAGAGATTTCTTTCCTCACACCATTGCCAAATTTGTTTAGCCAGAGAACATAGCTCTGGAAACCGAACACTCCCCATTCTGTTAATGTAAGAAACGGCTGTTGTATTGTCGCATCGAATTAGGATATTGCAATTTTTTTAAAAGTTTTGCATAACACTGGATGCCGTAAAATATAGCCCATAATTCCAAATTATTTATATGCAATAGTTTTTGGGAGTCGGACCAGAAACCGTGGGTTCTATCCTGGCCAGAGCAAGCCCCCCATCCTGTTAGCGATGCGTCGGTAAAGATGGTGATATGAAAGGAATCATACCTTATGTCATTGAAAGCTGTTGAAATGTGATCTTTCCACCATGAAATATCGCTCTTTATGTTTTCAGGAATAGCCATACTTGCGTTATAATTTCCATTGTTTTTCTCTAAAGCTAAGAATTTTTCCCTTTCTAGAGATTTGCAATAAAGAAACCCGTATTTCACACCAGGACAAGCCGACACCAAGGTGCCAATGAACCTTGCCCAGTCGCGAATTCTACATCTCGATTGGTTCAAATAATATGAGGCTAACCTGAGGATGTGATTTTTCTTTTCGGCAGGAAGTTCAATTGTTAAATTAACACTATCTATCAGAAAGCCGAGGAATCTTATACGAGTAGTGGGTACCAGAATGCTTTTGCTGTTATTGATGATAAGACCCAATGAGCTTAAAAACCGAATGGTTGTGCTAACATTATTAAGGCAGGATTCATAGGAAACTCCAAAGATTAGAAAATCGTCTAAATAATTGACTGTAGAGATGCCTAAATTGCGGAGAAAAGAGACGACTGGCTTCATAAGCTTTGTGAAACATAACGGAGCTGTACATAACCCAAACGGTAGGCAAGTGAATTGATACAATTGGCCATCAAAGTAGAATTTTAGAAATTGTTGATGGTCGCTGTGGACAGGTACTAAAAAATACGCATCTCTCAAGTCGATTGTGCACATGTACACGTTTTTATGAGTCAATTTTATAGCCGTACGAAGGTCCTCCATTTTGAAATGCGGGCATTCCACATATTCATTTAACTGTTTCAGGTTTAATATAAATCTTTTTTCCCCCGTTGGATTTATCTGCAAGAAAATATGGAGAGATAAATTGATCGGGCCTTGACTCAGATTTGATTATGGCCCCGGACTTCTGCAAGTCGCGTATAGCTACTCGAACTAGCGATGTTTCTGTCGAAGAAAAATTATTTGTGCCCAAAGGTTGACGTAATGGAGGTGTGCATTTAAAGGGAATCCGGTAACCTTGAATCCAGGATAAGACTATCGGATTTGAAGTTAGTTTTGACCAAGAGTTGAGGTAAAATTGTAGCCGACCAGCAAATAGAACTTGTTTTACCTTCAACGTTTTCTGGACTGCTGTTGTCTGTTCGGAGCAAACTGTTTTGAGGAATTGCCCTTGTGCTGCCTCACCTCCCTCTTGCGGTAAGACGGGCGATACCTGTTTAAAGCGCCTACATTCTTTGACGAGTTGCCTCCCCCCCCTCTTCTTTCAGGATTACTGAAAGACCGAGTCACTTGAGAGCTACTGCGTGAGGGGATAGAGGACAAACGTAGGTCCTGTCCGGCCTTCTCCAAAGATTTCAAATTTTTCGCCCGCTCACCTAAATCTGGCCCGAATAAGAACTCCCCTGGTAAGGTGTTTTCAGTCAGTTCTTTAACTGATTTGTTGAGTACTGGGCTGATCAGGTACTTTCTAGTTTTAGAGATGTCGTGAAAGAGTGCCGCCAAGATTCGCGCAGAATCTGTCAAATTCGATAAAATCTTTTCCTTGATATCCTTGGGAATCTGGGTTTCTTCTTCCAAAATGACGTTAAAAGCTTTCCCCATGGCGGTCAGTCCGGTACCAATGTTCAATTGGTACCCGGAATGGGTGGCATCTCTCGTTAAATGAGTAGAAGAGAGAATGGCTTTCACTTCGGGGTTTATCTTCGGAGGGTGTAAAGAGGCACAGTTAGAAGGCACAATGTGTTTTTCTCTAATGATGGTGGTGTCCTCGGTGGAAAGTCCGTTGGCCAAAATGTGGGACCATCGAGAAGCTAAGGCACCGTGTAGTTGGAAGTTAGACCTATTGGCTTTTTTAGGATCTACACCCAGGATATTTAATATGTCTTCCGATAATGGGAGACACTCACCTTCACTAAGCATCAAAACATCCTCCATATCATTTTTCTCAGTTGGTACCGTTCCCAAGTCCGGCCCTGTCAGAATCTGAGCTTCCGCCTCGCACGGAGAACGGCCAGCCGAGTCTACCTGACGCTGTACCTTATCAGATGGGCTGCCTGAGTTTTTCTCTTGACGCAAATATTCCCGTCTCTCTCTACGTCGCCTCGACACGCTCGGTGATCGACTGCGACTGTTACTACTCCTAGAACGTGACCTTGAACGCCTACGGCTGATGCGAGAGCGGGAGCGTCTAAAATGATGAGGTGAATTGGTACGAGACATGGATCTGCTGTGTCGACTCTTTCGGGATAAACTTCTCGAATTAGTGCGAGAACGATAACCACCTGACCTTGCCTCGAGCTCCTCCTGTAAAATGGCCCGAATCATGTCTCTCAAGGAGCTGGGTGAATTGGCCTCCGAAATTCCTGATTTTTCCATGGTTTCTGTTAAACAAGTATAACCATTGGTTAACGTATTCAATCTGGTTGAATACGCCAATCAATTATGTAACAGACTGCTAAGTGGTATCAAAAAGAATAGCCTTGTTGTGAACTTACCTACCTACTCACTGAGCACTATGTACCGAAAAGAGAAATCGCACGCGTTTTCTGAACTGAAGCAGGCCGGGCGACTGCACGGATCGCGCACCAAAAAGCGAATGATTCAACGCGAGTGGCCAGGGCGCGGCGAGGAGGTGGGGATTCTCGTCTTTCAACTTGGTGCGCGGATCGTACTCCAGGGGCGGACTACATAGTGAATAAACAAAGTGATGTCTTCGGACTGGACCCAAAGTATAATTGTGATAAAAAATGTTCGCTCTTTCACCGAATCGGATGTTTTTGTTCTCCGGGAGCTATTCATCAAGTCAACTCGTCTTTAGCCATGAGATTGATGGAGGACTATTTTTACTTGAGAATGACCCGCGGAGCCAGTTTCAGAATCAGTATTAAAAAATACAGTTCCGCAAAGGGTGTTGGTGATATGTTACGACCCTTTACAAAGTTTTTTAGAGTACAGGGGCAGCTGTAGCCTCTTATTATCCATTGAATTCCACCACTGGTAGTCTATACGTATATGTACATATATGCAGGGGCGGATCGTTAATTCAGGCAATAAAGCTATCCACTGGCAGAATTTATATCAGCCACATAAAAGTATATCAATGTGGATCTCGCGAAGAGGCCACCAGCCAGTGCCTAAAGAGCTTATTCGGCAGGCTATAAGTCTTCCCTGGGATGGGCAACTCGAGTAAACATGCGCTTATTGAGATCTAACGACTGCCCCAATTCCAAGGAATGCCTCCGCAAAGTCCGACGTTAATTGCCCACTTAATTGCCCCAGTGATGAAGTGGTTGATTTTTTGCAAATTCCAACCTACTTAAAACTACCATCCGGTGGATCTATAGAATTCAGACCCTCAATGCAGCTAATATTTGAACGTCTCCAAAATTATCAGCAGTTAGTGCTTTTCTGAAATTACTTAATCAAATGTACTCAGCACAACTTGAGTCACATGAGTTACGATAATAAGGTTTGCGCTGAGGTGGAATTCCAGAATATCAGGAGGCCACATAGGTGGTGGTATAAGATACTATTAAGATAATGCGACTTCCTAATGATGGCTTAGAAAATGTTCATCCGCGGAAGTATTTATAACGTAGGTATCTTGTTTTGCTCGTGATTGATCAATTTCACGACTGTGGAAATATTTTTTATGGATTCAGAACTTTCACATTTTTGTGTCAACGCTGTATGTCATCAATTCATCAAAGATAATATTCGGCCGCTCTGAAGAAAGCGTTACTTACAGACATGTATAACAAAAAAAAATGATCAAGTCAGTCAAACAAGCCCATTAGTTCAGTCGAAAAAATTTTCCCCTGCCCTACTGACCATACCAACCATCTGACAACGTTGCTATGGCTAACCTCGGCAGTTACCTTGTCAGCCACTCAAAGACCAGATAAAGGCCAGACCCCGACATCTCTTCATTATTCTATGTTTTAAGTGATTTGTCAAATACCTGTGGCTCAAGTTAGAAAGTATACATACAGTAATGGACAAAAGTGTATAGACAAATTAGTACTGTGCTGTATTTATTTTTTTACTTGTTTTATTAATACACCAACCTGTATACATAATTCGTTATAGCATAATACTCACTTATACATAAATAAATTCATTAGAATCCCTTCAATAAAACATTAATTGGAAAAAATTGGAACTATGAATTACAAAAATATATAGACAAAGTAAAACAATTATAGAAAAAAGAAGCAAAGTTCATTGAATTATAGAAAACCAAACATGTTTGTGTTAATATTTTGTAGCATAACCATTACACTGATCAACAGCCAAAAAATATCCTAAATAAAATCAACAAAATATTACTATTTTTAATGTGCTAAAACCGGAATGAAACTTATTTTTTCAATATTAGTTTTAGAGATACGGTAATTATATGTGTTCCTGCTGTGACAGTGTTAATATACTGTAATTCACAAGAATGCACGTGCTACATTTTTATATTCGGCAAGGAAAGATGATGTAATCGGCATGATTGTGTTACGTTATACATACGTGTACATTATATTGTTTAATATTAGCCATTTTTTCCTCAGTTGGCTGACAGCGTTCATGCAAGATGTCTCGAAAGTGTGTAATGTGACTTTTGCGTCTCAGAGACGGTCTATTACTCCACTAATAACAAAGGCATATCAGCTTTATTTCGGTTGTAATTAGGTGATCAAGACAAACATCTGCTGTAATACATGTGCTTCAAGTCTGAGGAGTTGGTTAAATGGCAAAAAACGGTCTATGCGCTTTGCTGTCCCAATGGTTTGGAGAGAGCCTACAAATCATATTAATGATTGTTACTTTTGCATGGTACCTTGTGTTGGACAAGAAAAAAAAATCGGTTATTAACTACCCAAACATACCATCTGCGATGAGACCTGTGTCTCACAGTCACGAAAATCCTATTCCATAACCCCCAGAATCCTACACTTGCGAATCAGAAAACGAATCAGATCATGGCGATCGAGTGATTCGTCAGGAAGAAGATATGCTATCCACGTCAAGAGATCCTGATTTTATACCGAGCACGTCATGCCACCAACCGCACAAAATAACACAGTCAGAATTAAATGATCTTGTAAGAGATTTAGAACTTCCAAAATGTAAGGCAGAGTTACTTGTTAGAAGCATTGGAACTTGTTAGAAGACGATGTTTCCTTATGTGTTTTTCGTAAACGCCACAAAGACTTAGAACCATTTTTCAATATGGAGAATAACTTGGTTTTCTGCAGTAACATTAACGGCTTACTGCCGTTTTTAAATATAAACTATAATCCAGAAGAATGGAGATTGTTTATAGACAGTTCAACATTGAGTTTAAAGGCAGTGTTATTGCATATTGGAAATATTTTAGCATCTCTTCCTGTAGGGTATGCAGTTCACATGAAAGAATCATATGACAATATGAAGTACCTATTGACATGCATAAAATACGATGAGCACCAATGGCATATTTGTGGCGATTTGAAAGTTGTTCCACTTTTCCTTGGGTGCAGCTAGGCTACACAAAGTTTTGCTGTTTTTTGTGTGAATGGGACAGTCGGGCAAAGGCACTTCATTACACCAGACAAAACTGGCCTATTCGTCAATTCCTAGAGCCAGGTCAAAAAAATGTACAGCGTATGCCATTAGTAGATTCGAAAAAAATTTTATAACCACCACTGCATATCAAGTTGTGCCTAATGAAAAACTTTGTCAAGGCATTAGATAGAGATGGGTCAGCTTTTCAATACCTGCGTCAGAAATTTCCAAGACTAAGTGAGGCAAAGGTTAAAGAAGGTATTTTTTTGGGCCACAGATTCGAAATATTTTGAAAGATACACAGTTTGAAAACACTTTAACAGGTATTGAAAACACTGCTTGGAATGCTTTCCGTCTGGTGGTCACTAATTTGTTGGGAAATAGAAAAGCTGACAACTATAAAACCCTTGTCAAAAATATGCTGTCATCGTATCAAAAGATGGGCTGTAATATGTCTCTTAAGATACATTTCCTACACTCACACCTGGACTTTTTTCCTGACAATTGCGGAGCTGTAAGTGATGAGCACGGCGAACGTTTTCATCAGGATATTTCAACAATGGAAAAAAGGTACCAGGGAAAGTGGAATCCTTCCATGCTTGCAGACTACTGTTGGACTCTTGGTAGAGATGCTCCAGAAACGATCCATAAAAGAACAGCAAAAAGACAGCGCATATAGTGATTCTTATCTTGTAACTTTTTTTAATATATCCTTAAAAATAAAAAGTTTTTTTTTTCTAAACCGCAACTAATTCTTTTATTTCATTGTCATTTTTGGATTCAGCGCCCCAAAATTAACAAAGAAGTGCACTTTTCCCACAAGATACAATTAAAAAACTAAAATTTTTTGTCCAGTGATCAATCACCGCTTGGCATCATCTCGGCATAGATTGTAGAAGTTTCTTGATATAAGATTCATCAATCTGTCTCCACTTTTGCTCTAAAGCGGCAAAAAGTTCATCCTTGTTTGAATAATTTTTACCTCGTATTTGTTTATCTAGGTATTCCCATAGATTTTCAATGGGGTTTATATCGGGAGACTGTGAAGGCCATTTGAGAACTGGTATTTTTTCATCCAGAAAGAATTTCTTTGCGAGATTTGAAGTGTGCTTCCGGTCATTATCTTGCTGGAAGATTGATCTCAAGGGCATATTGTCTTCCATATAGGGTAACATGACATGCTTTAGTATGTCTGTGTATACAAACTGATCCAAAATGCCATCTATTCTATGTAAAGGTCCCATACCAAACCCTGAAAAGCACCCCCAAACCATAACAGACCCGCCTCCATGTTTGACAGTGGGCAAAGTATAAGGGTTCAATCTTTGTCCTCTAGGACGTCTTACGTAATGAACATCATCTGATCCAAACATATTGAAGTTGGATTCGTCACTGAAACATACGCTCTTCCAGTCACAGATGCTCCAATCAAGATGCAACCGTTCAAATTGTAATCGGTCCTTACGGTTTTTCCTCGAGATTAGCGGTTTTTAGAATATTTTTAAAAATTAGTTTTTATTTCTTGATAAATTCCTAATAAAATTATTTTAATAATGATTATTCTATTCTTACTCGGGCGACGTGCAAATAACTTCAAATCATTTAATCTTCTACTTATAGTTTTCGTAGAAACACTGACAATTCCTTTTGTCTCGATTTCGGCTATTATTTGTCTTGGGATTTTAAACGGATCTTTTATTAATTTAACTGATCTAGCATTTAGTTTTCTAGGCCGAAAACTTCTCTTAGAGGCTTCCAAGATAATAGTAGTAGTGTAAACGAGACTAGCTAAACCTTTGCGATATTTCGGATGTGATGACTCACACTTGCATTCATTACCAGTAGAGATTTGTTTTCCAATATCCACGACGCTATCTATCCACACAGTGCAATGTCTACCCCAACCTCAGTAACCCTGTTTAGCAATATAAAGTGGTGCATTCGGTCGAACGCAATACCAAAGTCAGTTTAGATAGCATCAACCCCTTATCTATTGTATCACACTGAGACTCAACAAAAGACATTAGATTAGCTTCAATAGAACAACCCTCTGCTCGGTTCGATGATATCCTTAGGAGGGTATCCGTTTTACTTCCCACCCATCAGCGAGGGCAGTATTGTGATCGTGATATGATAATTCAGTGCATTATCTCTGCATTACAGGCACCACCGCCTATAGGAGGGCAGTAACAGTTGACAGTGACCTCCTCCTGGTTTTATAGGAATAAGTGATATTATTACGGAGGGTTACGGACTATGAAGTATGCGATTTGAAAATTTGCAATAATCTTTATATACTACTAGACCAATGTTCTTTTTTTCACGCCAAAACAGCTGTGCAGACAGAAGCCTAAATGCCGGGGCACCACGACCGCTATCATGAGCATGAAGAAACTTTGCTGGCCCGACTTTTGAACTGCCTAAGGTTACTAGAACTGAAAAAGCCGTTTCCTGTAAAATATTGCACAATCTCTATACCCGGCATCATGGAGGTGAGCTCTGAGGAGCAAAGCCCATTGGCGTTGCGGTAGAAGAGAGCTAGGTCGCCGACAGCCCGCTTGTGCGAAAACGTCCCGACACTGTTCGTTAGAGAAGAGTCATCTATCAGTCCGACAGATCCTTCCTCTAAACTGCACCCACCATGTTTAATGCAGTCGGTGCTACAACACCCCAAACATGTGAGCAATACTCGAGGCTAGGTCTTATCTGGGAATGTACAGAGATTGTATGGAGGAATGTACTTCTTCGCGCTAAAAAAATAGCCTAGATGTTTCGCCGCAACTACTGACGAGATGTGTTAGTGCCAGATCAAGTCCACGGTGATTTGAACTCCGACCAGCCGAAATGATCGGCTCTTTGGTAGAATTCGGCCATCGATCGAAATCAGATGATCGCTAGGACGATTCTTGTTTGTCAAAATACAATACTGTGTTGCGGAAGCATCAAACTGTACAAAATTGTTGCGTCCCCAAGCAGTGACAGCCTCCAGCCATGGTAGTAACTTGACAAAATTTCACTAGAAGCTTTTCAAATTATGCTTACAGTTTTACTTTCGAACCATTTTTTTGATATCCCCTACTTCCTGAACCGTCTTTGTTAACGTGTGTTTTTAACTGAATATGTTTACCATTTACCTTTATTCTGCCCTTTAGTTATTCAATAATATGCCTTTAAGTTTGTTGATCATTATCGAAATGCAAAATTACCATTTGTGACAACAAGTAAGCACGAATTGGTATGTTGAAGTAATTTTGAGATGTTGATATTAAAAATGTTATAACCCCACTGCCTCAGAAGGGTGGTTACGTTTTCCATGCTTGGGTATGGGTGTAAACAAAAAAATCTCATAAACGATCTACAGGCCGAACGGCTTGATGGATTTTGACATTTGAAATGTCCTTAGATTCGCCTTGACAGCATAATCCAATACATATTATTTTCAGTTAGGACAGTGGCGTTATATGTATTTTTTGAAAATGTACTTGTTCATCAATAACAAACAATGTATAAGTTGGATTTTCATCCCGGCGAATAAAGGCGAACGAAAAATATACCGTACTCCAATCAACTGACAGCAGATTCGTAGTACACGTACCCCGTTTATCCGTGAGACGGATTTTGGTGGAAATTGAAAATACAGAAGGATTTTTCTAAACTTCCTTCAACAGCATGAATTTAAACTTTGAAGTTACTATACACGGTCTCCCCATCAACATTCCAAACTTCAAAATATCACCGAGGTACTTTTGGACCTAAATTGTCCAAAAATATTATTTGGAAAATTTGGCTTTTCTATTTTTCCGGTATCTTAGCAAGAGGCTAACCTCAGACTCGAGATCTAAAAACCTAATTTCACCAATAAACGAACTGTGGTTTAAACTGCAGATAACCAAGAGTTTTGAAAAAATTTCATTAAGTATGTTAGTATAAGGGAATACAAAACAAAGTGGATAAAATAAAAGCTGAAAGAAATAATCGGAATAAGCTGTTTCAAACATTATGTGTTTACATTCTGTACTAGTATAAACGGATATTCTACTTTAGACTCAAAGCAGCCACTTAGAAACCTAGAAAAATCTACACTAACTTCTCATGTTCATTTAGGAATCTTTGTTCGACAATTTTTGGTTGAATAACTACCCAATTGTGACTTCATTAATAGCTTACTTAATCATGGCTCAAGTGATATTTACAGTAATGGACAAAAGTATATATACAAATATGAATATTCTAAATACCTTTAGAAAACGAATTCATACTTCATTGCTCAATAACCGTTATTAGTAGAAAAACTAATTTCCTTGTTTTTACTTTATCTGCAATGAACACAATACAAGTCTGAATATAAGCACTTTTTATGAGGGACAAAAATATGTAGACAAATTCTTTTCAACATTAGTTTAGTACAGTTTCGTGTCAGAAGAGGATTAGTTTGTGTTCATCAAGTATTGTGGAATAAGTTGAGTGATTCTAAGACCATGCCGCGTGGTCCAGAAATTTCTGTCGATGTGAAAACTAAGATCATTGAGTTATACACAGATGGTCAACGTCAAGTCGACATAGTCAAAAATTTGAAGCTGAAGCGTAAAGCAGTTTGGACAATATTGAACAAATATAAAAAAAGTATCTTGGAAGTCTCTAAGAGAAGTGGTCGGCCTAGAAAACTAAATGCTAGATCAGTTGGATTAATAAAAGTAATTTCGTCCAAAGATCCGTTTAAAACCCCAAGACAAATAGAAGCCGAAATCGAGACAAAAGGAATTGTCAGTGTTTCTACGAAAACTATAAGTAGAAGATTGAATGATTTGAAGCCCGAGTAAGAAGCCGCTAATCTCGAGGAAAAAACGTAAGGACCGATTACAATTTGCATGATTGCATCTTGATTGGAGCATCTGTGATTGGAAGAGGGCATATTTCAGTGACGAATCCAAGTTCAATATGTTTGGATCAGATGGTGTTCATTACGTTAGACGTCCTAGTGGACAAAGATTGAACCCCAAGTACACTTTGTGCACTGTCAAACATGGAGGCGTGTCTGTTACGGTTTGGGGATGCTTTTCGGTGTTTGGGATGGGACCTTTACATAGAATAGATGGCATTATGGATAAGTTTGTATACACAGAGATACTAAAGCTTGTCATGTTACCCTATATGGAAGACAATATGCCCTTAAGATCAATCTTCCAGCAAGATGACCCGAAGCACACTTCGCAAAGAAATTCTTTCTGGATGAAAAAATACCAGTTCTCAAATGGCCTTCACAGTCTCCCGATATAAACCACATTGAAAATCTATGGGAATACTTAGATAAGCAAATACGAGATAAAAATTATTCAAAGAAGGATGAACTTTTTGCCGCTTTAGAGCAAAAGTGGAGACAGATTGATGACTCTTATATCAAGAAACTTCTACAATCTATGCCGAGACGATGCCAGACCGAGATTGATAATAATGGTTATGGTACAAAATATTAACACAAACATGGTTGGTTTTCTATAATTCAATGAACTTTGCTTCTTTTTTCTATAATTGTTTTGCTTTGTCTATATATTTTTGTCCTTCATAGTTCCAGTTTTTTCAATTACTTTCTTATTGAAGAGAGTCTAATGATTTTTTATGTATAAGTGAGTATTATGCTATAACGAATTATGTATACAGGTTGGTGTATTAATAAAACAAGTTAACAAAGAAATACAGCACAATATTAATTTGTCTATATACCTTTGTCTATTACTGTATATTTTATTAGGCCGTCTTTAGCTGAAACACCCTGTATGAAATAGCTCACCCTTGGTTTTCCTCTACTTTACTTCAGGCCGAGCACGAGCAACAAATTCACATCAAGAACATTTTTTAGCTGTGACAGATTCGGCTGTGTTCCATCTGGTCACCACCATCAGTAACAATAACGACCTGCGCTGCACCCTATTTAAAAAAGATTTAGGGGAGATCGGAGTCGGTTGTCTACAGGGGTAGGTAGACTGTCAAAAAGTCATCGGGGGTGCAACTTTTTTTGTTAGCTAATCAAAAGGAAAACCACTCATCTGTCACATTTAGTCATCAAAAACGTCGTTTGATTTTGATGACGAATTTTACTTCCCACGCTTTTGAACTCTACCACATTTATTCAGCAAAACCCAAATTTACCAATAGAAAAATAATATTACCAGGAATCAAATTGTAAAATTTAGATGCAAGATATATCACAAAACGCAAATTTAAATCTCGCCTGGACTGCGGGACGTTCAGGTTATGAGTGGTGTTTGCTCGGGTCATATAATTGTGGGACACATAATTTGTATTTAGGTTCTTACTTGCATGTACAAAACTACATACTGCAAGGATATATAAGATTTTAATATAATTTATTTCTTGAGAATAAAGTTGCATAGTAGGATATAGTCTAGGTTTTGTTAGAATAATCCTTACAATATGGTTCTGCACCACCTTTAACTGCCCAAGATTTGAACCGTACATCCCACCCCACACAATTATGCCATATACCAAAAGTGGCACCACAAGTGCTTTGTAAATCGTTAATAGTAGTTTAATGTTTAGTATGTTACGAACAGCGTAGAATTTATGAATGAAAAATCTAATCTTTTTGTTGAAATACAGCACATGTCGGTCCCACTTCAAGTGCTTATCAACAACAACCCCCAAATATTTAATTTCATTTACTTCTTTCAAAGGCTCATCGATATTATCAAGTTTAATTTGATTAAATGCTGGTATATTAGCCATGGTTCTAGAGAAGGCAATGTAATGAGTTTTTTATATTCAGTCCAGAAGGTTTTTAATGTTTGTAAAATCAGTCTTCAATTTTTCACCCGTTGATTCCCATGTCTGTCCATGAAACACCACCACGGTGTCATCAGCATAGGCAATCACATCGCCATCAACTGCAAGACTGCAGAGGTAATTTACATATATATTAGAAAGAATCGGTCCAAGTTCTGTACCCTGTGGAACTCCATGCTGAACCGTCTTTAGTTCACTTAGAACGTCCGCAATCCTGACACACTGAATCCCATGCTTTAAATAATCTCTAAATACACTTAACACAGCACCCCGAACTGCATGTCACTCCAGTGCTTGCAGGAGCATAGGATGAGATACCGTGTCAAATGCCTTTGCTAAATCCAAAAACAAAGCGATGCGCTTATCACCGTTATTTAAATGACACATTATTTTAAACACTAATTCGTAAACCGCATGTGATGTGCTTAAGCCATGCCTAAAACCAAACTGATTCTCAGATAACAGCTTATTTGAGTCCAAGAATGCAACCAATCTAACCTTAAGGCATTTTTCAAATATCTTTTCTAAACTTGAGATTATACTTATTGGTCTATAGTTATTTAAATATTATTTATCTCCTGCTTTGTGAATAGGTGTTACAACCGATGTTTTAAATTGTTTAGGTACTTTTCCCGAAAATCAGATTCATTATATGAACAAAGGGATCCAAGAGATATACATGTAGTTGTTTGATTATTTTAGTCGTTAATTCATCTAATCCTGGAGCGCAAATATTTTTAGACTCATTATATGTTCAATAATTTCATTCCTGTTGGTTGGTTTTAAATACTTTGAATAAGAAGGGCTGTTTATTATTATTTATAAATTGAAAAGGTGTGGGAGGGTTCCCAATTTTATCTGACATTTCTCTGCCAATATTTATAAACAAGTTATTTGCAAAATCAGCAATTTGTTTCTTATCAATAATCATGTAATTTTTTTCATCCTTCAGGTAAGTTATATGACATTCTGTTTGGGTTTCATTTATCACCTCTTTAACTAATTTATAAACTTTTTTGATATCATGTGAGCTTTGATTAAATTTATTTTTATAGTACTCATTTTTTGTAAATCTTATTATTTTATTAAGATGGTTTCTATATTATTTGTATTCCGAAATCTCTGCTAGAAACGGGTTTAGCTTAAGGGGTCTTTTCAGGGTATCTCGGTTTTTCATAGATTCAATTATTGCATTTATTTGTAATCCACGGTTTAAGCTTTTTATAATAATTATTCATTTTTGACCATACGGGTATGCGAAGTATAGAGTGTGTCTCTATACAGAGATCTCGGCTCCTGTTATACCTACAGTAAAGGTTAAATAGGGAAAATTCGATAGCCGGTCAATTTGACAGCTGTCAAAATGTGATATTATTCGGATATTTTGCCATCAAGTATCAAATAGCTTGAAACTACATAAGTAAATTGGAACAATATAAAAGCCGGATCAAGCATTGACGTAATTTTATTATATATAATAATTTTGGCTGGTCTGAATTTACAATT
Source organism: Acanthoscelides obtectus (assembly GCA_963669975.1). Taxonomy (NCBI): domain Eukaryota; kingdom Metazoa; phylum Arthropoda; class Insecta; order Coleoptera; family Chrysomelidae; genus Acanthoscelides; species Acanthoscelides obtectus. The sequence goes on from CAVLJG010000007.1 coordinate 25,571,477, forward strand.
TAATTTTGATCACAGGTCGAGGCGCGGCCTGGAATGTTTGCGAACTTGCTCGACTGTGTAGCCTACTGAATCACGCAACAGAAGGTTGCTGTACGATTCCGCTTGAGATGAAAAACCACTGGTGCAACCTTAGAACTAAATCCTGACAACAATAGTCTAATTTAGTAGACTACATTCCTCTTCTCACTCCATGTTTACGTATTTCTCCATCCAGTCCTGTACTGGTCTCACAAAGACGTGGAAGGTCCGTGAAAAATGACCGGCAGCAGCCTAAAGAGAATGAAAAAGGGAAATATGAAAGATTTTCCCAATTTCCTCTGTAAAATTATACTCTTTAGGAAAAGCTATTTGCTGTCCAGTCCACTCAGATGCGATGGTGTGTAATGCTGCTGCCTGTTAGACGCGGGAAATGAGATGTTTTGCTGGCGGTCACTGGAACCGGAGTGGACTACGAATATATACAGGATGAGTCGAGGAAGACATGGACCATCAAGTGCAAATAACTCAGAATACTGAGATTAATAAAAAATGCCTTGTTATATCTCAAAATTATATTGATCAACAAATAAATCTACATGATGTCGGTTGGGCAATATTATAGGGTAATCAGGCTGTTGCAGAAAGACATGCCAACATTTCTGGGGTTGAAAGTACATCAAAAAATTAATAATAGTTTAAGACCCCATTTCATCAACATTAATATTTAACGGTCCCTTGGACCAATAGGAAAAGAACTTATCGAAATGCAATTTGACGGAAGCTGTCAAAGGTCTCTAAATATCAGTTATTTCTACTGAAATGTTGAATAAATGGTCGCCTTATAAATAAGGGTACATTATAGATGAAATATTATGTCTTTGTGCTTTAGGATCATGATAACTTTCACAGAATTTAAATTTTTTATCATTTCACAAAGGACGGTCAGTTATTTAAATGGACCAATGAAAATGAGAGAAACAATAGGTGGGATTTTCTAGCTATTATATTTAGTAAGATGTTATCACTGTTTCTGACGACAGTTCATGCATGGCAATCTAGTTTTGTCTGTATATCACGTACAGGGTGTTGTACATAATACGTACCTGTAGAAATGTACCGATTTTTGTTATTTTGCAAAAAAAAAAGGATATAAATCGTATTCCAGCTGGTTTATCTTTTGTTAAATCAAAAACAATTTATAGCAATTTATGATCTAGAAATCCACACCAAATGTAAACAAACAGCACATTCTGCATTTCCGTACCCACCTATTATTCAGCGTTTAGATATTGTAAGTCAGAATCAAAAGTACCTATTTATGAAAATATATCTCCAAACATTGTTATATTTTCTTATTATTTATATTATTATAACACGTCTGGGATATCAATGCTTTTAAAGTGATCTGTACATCTGCAGTGTTGCCGAAAGGGCAAAGAAACGGAATCGGTAAATAGTGTCGTTGATTTCGGTATAAGGTAAATGCCGTCAAGCACCTTTGAGTCCTGAAAAACGTATGTTATTGTATTGGGCGCGCACACATGTTTTTTGAGGGCATAGTTCTATATTACAACTTCTACAATGTGCATACTGGTCGGTCTTTCAAAGTACTTTGCAAACCATTCTGGAAACTCCTTTTTCGATTCTTGCTTATAGGATTGTGAATATTTTTCTGTTTTACCCTTGAACTCATGAACTCACCTCTAATTTTAATTAAATATTTATTTTGAAAACAGACAGGTTTTGGTTTCTTTATTGGTAATGACGGTAATCTACCAGTCTGTACCTTTTGTATGCACAAAAATCAATTCAGGGCAAGCGCAGTAAGGGATGAGTATGTGCGTTCGTAATCATTAGCTTTATTTTTGGCTTCAGCTAAATATAAATATTCTCTTTTCGGTAAAAATACCGAAAAATCCGGTTCAAGTCCAGTTAGTAACGAAAACTAAATACAGGTATCTTTCCAATCGACAGTGGTAACCATCGGTCAGTAATTCTTATTCAACGGAGACGCGTATAGATGATAGTAGGTGGTAAGAACACAATATGTGAAGTGTATTTCCAAAGTATGTCTAATAATTTTAACATTTGCCACATGGTAATGCAGATGTCGAGTGGACATTCTCATATATGGAGATGATCAAAACAAAGAAAAGGAATCGTATTTTACCTTCAAATTTGTTCGAGATACTTATCAAACTGGATACAAAAAACAATGTTGCTGCTTAGACTTCGAGTTTGGTGAGAAACATTTCAAAAAATTCATATAGTATAGAGAGAACAGAAATGCAACATGAAGAATCTGATACAGAAAGTGACTAAGTTTCAGTAACTCAAAAACTTCAATTTTTTTATGCAAAACAGAAATCGTCTTTAGTCATATGCTTTTTATTTTTTAGTATCCTGCGACATTTTTTTAATATGACTGCGTGATAAATATTCTGTTGTTTGACAATTATTTGTAATATTGTATTGGTTTTTATAGTCAAATGTTTTTTATTACAGTTTTATGTTAAATTTTATCACGCTGTTTGATTTTTGTTTTCCTTTTTTGACACAACCTGTATAATAAATGCCCACCTGTTATATGATAGTACTCAGCGGGTAAAGATACTGAGTTAAGATTTCAGACGTTTAGCAATAAACACATTGGGTTTTCTATCCCAAACTAAACCAGGGACAGAAACTGGGGTACCCGGAACCGTAATAGGAAATATTTTCTACGCCTTTTCGGGGGTAAGAAGTGAGTTTTATAAAACACAATTCAATTTGCCATACATCTTGTTTCCCAAGGAATTTTTGTCAGATTACTCGTTTTGGAGATATTGAGGTTTGAACATTTGAGTTAAAATCCTAAAATATACGGTTCAGCCTCACCTATTATGAAAACGCCCTGAAGCTTGAGATTGGAAACGCTATATGGCATATGAAAACAAGTTGTGACACCTCATTGTTACATTAATTGAATAATATACTCGAACGTCTATTACCCTCAATCAGTACTGCATAGGTATCACGTATCTTAAAGTGACAGATTTTTTTTTACATTATGCTGTTTTTTGACATTATGTAGGTTTTTCGCCAAGATGCTGATTTAGCACTTAGTAGTACATGTTGCCTAAACGTCTGCTTCTGACATGGCATTACTGGAGGTCTAAGCTGTAAGTTGTATGTGTTGATGATAATTACATTGGGTTCTTGTCTCAAATACACTTAATTGAGATTCAAAGCTAGTTGCGCATCCACTTTTTCTTATCCATTCTGGAAATTACATATACAAATTTGCTGAATTTAAAAAATGAGAGAGATAAGAAATAATTATATTCACTGTACACTGTCGAATTACAAGCCATATACATGCTAACAGTAATTACGGGGGGTTGCATGGAAGAGCAACTATGTTGAATGCCGCCTCCCTCATCAAATGAGTTTTTTTTTGTTTGTTACAATTTATCTAAAAAATAAAGACATATTATTATTATTATTATTATTATTATTAATTACACACAACGCGGGCGCGGTGATGATTTCCCGTAATTCTCCTCAGATTTTCGTAATTTATAACTTTGAACATAACCTTTCTTCAGAAAGCGCAACATATAAATAACCCGTCATATTCAGCATATTCAGTAATGATTTTCCCACACAGCAAATATCACTGATTTTACGTATATACACATGCAGACCAATACACATATTCATAGAGATGCGATCTTGTTATTCAACCAACTGTCTTCTCAGAGATAAAAGCTACAGACACGGATCACTCAGCCTCACAAAACTTTGCAACCAATAATGCGTGTAGTTTAGTTGAGTGATTCCTTCATAGATGGATGTTCACAACGGTCTCAGTGAGCAAACGTGGAATGACTGTTTGCGCCCTAAAAACTACCTAGTCTGCAAGTTGACATCTTATAGGTTTTTTTGACGTTTTGTAGGCTTTTTTACATGATATCCGTGCCGGTTTTCATGGTATATTTCTCCTGGTATTATCCATGTTAGATTCATCTGTTTGTCTAAAATCATAACTAGTAATTGTGGAACCACTCCAATTGAGTAAAATTCTTATTATTTTACTTCTGAAATGATTTATTTTCATTTAGGCTAAGTTTTAAGTTAAGGTAGCAATAAGCTTACGATATGATTAATCATCAATGGTCATTGACGAGGCTTCGCCATTTGTAATTGTGGTACTGTACCGGGTGCGCCATCTTTTATGTCGGTATTGAAACATTGGATGACTTTGATATTTACTAACCGAGTGATTTTGTTATACGTGTTTCAGAAACGTCAATTTACTACAATTTTAGTCATAAATCGCTTTACACCGAAACAACGCGCCGAAATAGTCACAACGTACATTGAAAATCGTCGTTCAGTTGTGTTAACGCAACGTGCATACCCTCGAAAATATCGTAGCAAACAGGCAAACAAACAACACTATCCGTCGTTTGGTTTCGAAACAGTCGATGGAAATCGATATCGGTGGACGTTGGCTCATTATGTCTGTCCACAAATGCGTGAAAAAGGTCTCGATGGTTATTGGTTTCAACAAGACGGTGCGCCATGCCACACTGCAAATGATCCAGTTTCTGCAACGAAAATTCCCTGGACGTCTAATGTCAAAAAGAGGTGACATTGACAGATTTGACCCCACTGGACTTCTTCTTGTGGGGTTATTTGAAAAGGCAAGCGTACGCCAGCAAGCCCCATACCACTGAAGAACTCAAGGCAAACACTTGTACCGCAATTGCCTCTATACCACCAGAGATGCTCGAAAAAGTAATGGAAAACGCAGCAAAACGGGCACACATTGTTTTGGCCAATAAAGTTGGCCACTTGATAGATGTTGTGTTCAAAAACTAGTCCCAATAAATTGTTAAGGACCATATTTAATAAAAATACCCGATATATAGAAATCGATTTTTCGTTTTCAAAGTTATTTCATGTTTACATACCGATATAAAATATAGTTAATTGAACTGAACTGAGTTGATACAACGCGTGTCGAAAAAAAACGCCGTGTGCATGATGTCATGACTGACTTTTTGAATAAGCGATCAATTCATACACAGATGGTTGCACTGGGAAATAAACCAAGTAAGATCAAGTAGCGTTGAAAAAATTGAAAAAGCGCACTATTATACATGAAACTGAAGATCCCGACCGTCAGCTGCTATCCGATAAGGCAAAGCAATATAATAACTACGATCGTACGATGGCTTTATATTCCCTCGGAGTACGCTCGATATACAGAGCGTTCTCCGTTTAGACCTTTTATGATTTATAATTAGCTGATGCAAGGCCTTCTTGTTCGCAGCGGCAAGAAAAGATGCGCCTTATTTAGCGACGTTATTCTGTGGAAAAAATTCAATTAGAAGAGCTGCAAAAGATTTAATGAGTCAATTTGAGCGGTAATATATAGACGCATGGCCGTTTTAATGGCTGCCGTATAAAAGAATGCGGCGCATGTATATATGAGTTCTCAAAACGCTGCCTGCCGTCCCGGGAACGCTTCTAAATGGTCTCTCGGCGGTTTTTCTTTTTGTGGGTTTGCGCTGAATTGCACCACCATAGGCGGACTTTTGATACTTTCCAATAATGTGAAAGGGAATCGCTCCAAACAGGTGCTGACTCTGAATCACATAACCTTCTTGTTTACTATTTTGTTCACTCATCAGTAATTTGAATTTCTCTTTGTTTATAACAGAGTGCCCATTCCTAGACCAAACTCTTTTCAATGATTTTCTTTTGTCAAATTCTATACAGTATATTCAGATAAGAGATAGACCGGACACAAACAAGACCACGTGATCATCGAACGCTGTAACATTCGGCAGGGACGTATTAAGAGTCACGCAGTACATATTTTAGATAGTAGATGCTGCTTTGCGTAACTTTGTAGTAAATTAGCACAATTCGATGTGTATACGATTGGTGATGGATATAGGATCATGTGGGGGTGGGGTAAGAAATATATAATGATGTAAATATACATAAGGGTTTCAAAATTTTTGCTTCGATTTCCAGCTTCGGATGCCGCCTGATGTTTGGTGAAATACAGTCGAATATAATCTCAAAATGGCGTTTAAATTAGCCTAAATTAAAAATAATCGTATATCTCTTAAAATTGCTTTTAGAATATTGATTAGTATATTTTTTGATTTCTAGGTAAATATGTAACCAAATTAAAACGTTCAAAACGTAAAAAAATGTGCATGGTTGAACATTGTCATAAAGTAGATTCTTGAATAGGTTTTGCCAAAATGGGTTCAAAAATGTCAATAATTAATTAAAAAATACAGTAGCTTTATAATTACTTATAACTTACCGAATTTGATGAACGACATCTTTTATTGGAAAGATGAGCTTGATGAGCTTTCATCATCGCTACTGCCTGAAGCACCAACGTCAATAATGAATGGCTCGACTTGTTCCTCTAAAATATTGTCCAGTTCCCACATTCTCTTTTCAACTTTGTCTTTCACGTGCTTAATACAGTTTTCCCATTTTTGCGCTGTTAGTAATTCTAGTCCTTTGAGGTCACAAAATTTAAAAGTTGTATTGTGCTTAGCTATATAATTTTTAACCTCTGCCCATATGAGCTCAATGGGATTGAGCTCGCAATGGTATGGAGGTAAACGGAGCACAGTTTTATTTTGACTTGCTGCCATTTCGTCAATGGCGTATTTTTGATATTCCGCCTTGTGATCCTTGACAATGCTTAATAATTGTACTTTCAGCATTGCTTCTTCAAAGTTGATATTTTTCGAGTGGAGCCAATTTTGAACATCAACTTTCCTTGAAGCCGTTGTTGGGACCGTCTCCATTCTTCGAGAATGATAAGGCGCATTATCCAACACAATTACTGCGTTTTCCTCTAAGTTCGGTAACATTTTTGAAAACCACTGTTCAAACGATTCGCCATTCATTTCCTCACCACAGACCGTCAACAACAAATCCATCCTCACTGCCAATATGGCAGATAATGAGCCTTTTCCCTTTACCTGGAAATCGAAGTACTAACTGGTGTAGATTTATTTCAATAAGCGAACCTTTTTCAAATGTTTTCATCACATTCTTCGAAAAAACATTGAGACATGAGTATCAGATTGCTATAATTGGGATTATTTAGTCATATTGAAAGAAAGAATATTGAACGTCGTATGATTACTCAGCGCTTCACAATTTAATTTAAAGTTATAAACATTTAAAAAATGAATGATCAGGAACCTGAAATACGCGCAAATATTAATATTAACAAATTATAACTTTATAAAGCTTAAAGTATGAATTAAAATGATTAGAAATATTAGGAACGGTACACAATATAAAACTTAGTAACTTTTTTTAAGTTTATAATATTCGACATATTTTAAGATTATATTAAAAAATTATTGAAATATCGAAAACACATAAAAACATGGCTTAAAAAAGTTCTAACAAATGAAAATGACAATAAAACATCCACGCATTTTATCGAAAGTTATAAAAGTTTTGTTACTTGTAATATGTTTTATCTGCCCCCTGGAATTAATGTTTAGAACCTTGTTCCCAAGGTTTGAAAAACATCCGATTGTTGTCTATTACTCGTATTTACCTGCTGGATTTTTTAATCCGGTGGACAGTCCATCTAGAAAGGCCCTCCTGGATGAAGTTACAGAATCATCAACCCATACTTTACTTGTAGTGTGTCCTGCGTTTACCCACGTTTCATCAAGGTAATAAATCTTCCAGTTTTGATTTCTATATTTCCCAATTTTTGTTAAATAATCCCTCCTCCATAGCACAATTTCTTCTCTATCCAGTAGTAAACTATTACGACCCCGTTTTTTCCATTTGAAATTTAAATGCTTCAGTAACGCATGGAAAGTTGATCGTTTGAAATTTGGCAACGTTGTATCTCCATTTACCTCCTGCAGTACTTTATCTATAGTAGGTATTTCATTCCTAAAGAAGAATTCATGCACTTTCCTCCAAATCGCATGCTTATCAGCTTCATCCAATGATTTAACAATACTTTTGCGATGTTTACTGGTCATTGGCTCAGAAAAGGTGTGATTTTTTTTTGTATTGTCTTAACACATTAAACACTGATGCGCGACACACCCCAACTTTGTGAGAAACCTTCACAACAATTTCTTTGATGGTTGATGCCTCGTTCTCCTCGCGCTCGATCTTATATACATACTCGTATATTGAAAATGACCTCTTTCATTTCTGCACTCAGGTGTCTTTTTTTAGAGCGTTCCTAGGTGGACTACAGGAGTTTACAACTTCATCGGCAGTATCTGTACTACTGGGCATTTTGCGCAAGCAGTTGATAACAATAACAATCAATAACAAGGTATAACAATAACAACGACAAACTCAACAACTTAATAAGATAACAAACGAAAACGTCCAAAGAAATATCAAATTGCAATGATGCACACGACATACGTAACACGTCTGAACCTGAATGTGACTCTGCCTTGATACGACTGCTCTGTCGCTCGGCATAGGCATTTAATTGCGAATTGACCAATGAGGGCTCCTGTTTTACGTCGAGACGGCGGCGTTAGCGTGAAAATCACCCGAACCTTTTGTTTACATCCGGTCTATCTCTTATCTGAATATACTGTAGTTTATTGATTGTATAATTTCCCACGTATTATATCTGTCATTCTCAGCGACTCAGTATTTTATTGAAATCTTTTGGAGACTAATGTTATAGTATAGTATTATTAACGACTATCTTCGAAATTTTCTCATAAAATATCGTTGGAGCCTCGTAGAGTTGGTACCCAGACTTTATACGTACTAGCCTACCATCTTCAAGGCCATTCATTTAACCTTCTTTTAATGTTTACTTTCCTATCAAGATACCTTCTGTTAAAATTTAATTTACTATCAAGTTACTTTCTTTTGAAATGTGATTTACTATCAAGATACCTTCCTTTAAGTGCGTGCCGACGCATCCAGCACCATTTTACTTTTGCTTTCCGCTGTGACTTTGGTTGTGTGCGGGCGTTTTTTTCGTTAACCTCCAGATTTTTGGATATTAACGCCCCAAACACCAGTTTATGGAGGAGTGCCCTTTTATTTTGCACCTTACGTTTAGTTGTGTTGGTTAGGGTACTAACCGTCCATTTTGTAATGGGATTTTAACCTCCAGCGGTAAGTTCTCCTTTGTATACCAACGGACTACGTCCTTTAATGCTTGTCCTGAAGAAGTTTGTTCAATATCTGATTCCTTTTAGCGGAAAGCCATTGTGGAGAATCACCATTCACACTCCCCCAGCTTTGTTCTGTAGCTGTTTCGCAGCTGATTTTGTTGGAAGCCATCTCTTCCCCTTTATAAAAATCTTGATGTGAACAGGAACATGTAACATATAATTTTAATTTGGGTATTTTATAGATATTGATATATTGATTGTTGCTGACTGAAGTTCTTACTGTGTTCTTGATTTTGTCTGGCATTTTATGTATTCAGATATACATGTCACTGTCTTTTGAGCTTATTAGATTACATTGATCATGATTTTGAATTTTGAGCTACCATAACTTATTTTAGAACAAGGGATAACTCTGAGGGTATATCACTTTTGTAAATTTTTATATTTTCTTGCCCTTGCAGAAAGAAAAGTAGTTTTCTTGTAAAAGAGAATGTGCATGGATTTTTCTCAAAGTTTTTAGTCTTTTAAAGAATTAGTTATGTCTCAGACATAGAGTAGAGAGAAGATTTTTAAGCAGTCTTTTTCTCTCTGTACGGTTTTTTTATACCATAAATTTTGAGAACGAGGCAAGCAGCCCCTACCGTGTGACGTTCCTTACGTCACTGGTCACTACTGGCCACTTATTTTTGACCTGAGTTTTTGAGACCTGAGAACATCACAGCTACGCCTAGACCTGTAACTGGAAGAAGACCATTGTCCAGATAAGTATAGGTTGAGGCATTGAAATATTTGGAAGACCTATATTTGTGAAGCCTTCGTACAGTACGGTCTATTAATTTTATTGTTATGTAGTTTTTAGTACCACCTTTTCTTTTAACTTACATTCCAGTGGTGAAGCATATGTGCTGCTTGTTTTGGCAATATATTGATTCCTTTTTTTTTTAGATATCTTGTTTTATTTGGCTCTCTGTATACAATTAATTAGGTGTCATCATTAGTATTAGATTTTTTTTCTTTCTCTTTCACGCAAAACAAAAAAAAACTCGGGGCTTAATCCGTCTTGAGTCACTGGCGCTGTTAATACCCCCCCTACTCTCCGCTTTATTGAGCTAGGGCCTAAATTTGCGCGGCACTTGACAGCTGTTTTGCTTTGACTGATCCTGAGATTTCATTTATAGTAATTTTATAATTTATTAATATATTCAAACAATAAAAAGGGAAAGAGGAATCACAGCACCATTTCCTCATATTTATAAAAAAAAGGCGTGGCATCTGTAACCATAACCAACCGAAAACAACGTTGTTTAATGCTTTATAGCTATGACCAGTACGGTATATGTCTAGTTATTGGAGACAGACAACGTACAACGTTACGTTATTTTTGACAGCGACATCAAACAAGGATGGGGTTGCAAAAAATAGTTTTTTATGACCACTAAAGTGAACCGTAATAATACTATTCGTCATTATTCGTCAGAGCCGTCCGGTGGACCTTTGCTCTTAATTAAAAGTCTCGTCGGTCTTTTAGTCTGTCAGGTCTGGCTACCCAGATACCAAAAATGTTTAAGGGGAAAAGGGAAAGAAGGAAATAAAGGAAAGAAGAAATAGAGCACTATTCGAATTATTTTGTAACTCCAAAAAATAATTTTGATCGGTTTTGTATACTGAAATAATTTTGGCTGGTGTGAATTTACAATTTAATTTTGATCACAGTGCGAGGCGCGGCCCGGAATGTTTGCGAGCTTGCTCGACTGTGTAGTCTACTGAATCACGCAACAGAGGGTTGCTGTGCGATTTCGCTTGATTATAACGCTGCTGCGCCTGTTGTTTTACGTAATCCCTTAGATATGGGATATCAAGATCTCTGTGAATGGTCTCATTTGACACGGACCAAGAAGCGTTAGTAATTGTGCGTAGGGTTCAGTTTTGCAGTGCGTCTTTGACAACACTAACTACTGACAGTCATGACAGGTTAACTATTTTATGTTCGACTTTGACGTGAAGCTAACCGCAAAATGGAAACGTTAGTGTGCACATCGGACAAGAAGTCATATGCCCATCTGATTAAGGGTGTAAACTGAAGGAAAACATGCAAGGACTACTCGTCTTTCTTTTAATACAGATTTTTAGCGAAACGTATGTCGTAAAAGTTACGGCATAAAATTCATTACCTTTAATTTTAACAATCACAAAATCATGTCAAGCTGCCTTTGGAAACAAAAGTCTGTTTACTTACTTTACCGTCAGTTGACATTTATTTATTTTGCAGTTTTCGCTTTAAGATGTATTTTTGGGCTTCACTGTCTAGGAAGGTTTATCATGGAGGCCGCGAATTTCTTCATTAAAAAAAATCCGATACATATTTTGTGCCAAAACATACGTTATGTCGGTGAAGTATGGGGCTTGAGTAGAGATTTAAAATTTCCGGAAAAATTGAGGAAAAAAAGGAAAAAATACGGAAAAATTGAAATTTGTTATATACAAGATAAAAGTATTCTGGTTACTGATTTTTCCATTAATATAAATCCAACAGAAATAATTTGAATCAAAACCGCAAGCTACGGCTCTGAAGGATTAGTTCTCGTTAAATACCTGTTGATTTCGGTTAATTCCCGATCACGCACAGCGACACGGCATTTCGGTAAATCCCCGTATTCCTGAATTGTTCAGTTGAGAATGAGATTCTTCAATATTGACACGTCTTGTTTATTTTAAAGCACGCACTTTAATTTAGCCTTATTCTAAGCGCAGTAAATGAATAATACAAAGTGAAATTTTGCTGTAATAATTGAGTGTGTTTGTTTTGAAGATTGTTAGTGTTGTTGACCCAAGTGTTTGTTTTGGTTTCTGGTAAGTGAATATTTTATTAAATTTGGAATAGCTTTAAGTGTTTTGAAGGTGGGATTTCAGTTTCCTTGCATATTTTCCATACTTTTCTTTATTACTAATATCAAGATTCAGTAATAATAATTATTATCTGTATACTGATTAAATTACAAGACTTTGATCAGTTGATAAAGTGCAGCAAGATATTTTATTTATGTATTTTTTTCTTGTTGCAGGACAATATGGTTCGACCTTCTTCAGATATTTGGCAATTATTTGATATTGAAAAAACAGATAAAAAATCCAAGGCTGTGTGTAAGTTTTGCTGTTTTAAATACGCCTTTCCAAACGCAACCCGCATGACGAATCATAAATTAAACCAATGATCAAAATGTCCTTTGGAAATTAAACAAAAATATGGCAATGAAATACAATCGAGTTCGAAGTCTTCGACGTCAGAAGAAAAAGAAAGTAACAAAGTTATCGTGCTAGAAGCATTAGAAGATACCAGTCTCCCTTCAACTAGCAAAAAGGGCACGTCATCAATGCATCATCTTCCGAATCTCCATTACCATCAGTAAAACGCAAGAAAGCTAGCTGCCAACAAACATTGAGCAGATTTTTCGATAAGATAGCTGTTTCAGAGTCTTCTAAAATTGATGAGGCATTAGCTAGGGCTCTTTATGCTTCTGGTGCTCCTTTTTCTCTATTCAAAAATAAATATTGGGAACAGGCTTTTAAAATGTTAAGACCGTCATACCAAATACCTAGCCCTTCGCCCTGTCAAAAAACTTACTTAATTCCGAGTATGAACGTGTACAGATAAACCGAAGTCAAAAGCTTTCTGAATCCGATAGTTACAGATAGTTGGACAAATATAGTCGGAGATGGATTAATCAATATTGTTATATGCACGCCTATACCTTTATTTTACAAAACTGTTCATCGTGTTATGGTGTTCAACGTATATAAGTAATGAACTTATCAAAGTTATTCAAGAAACACGGCCACAAAAATTTTTTTAATAGTGACTGACAATGCGAACAATATGAAAGCTGCTTGGTATATTATAAATACAACATATCCTCATATATCTTGTGTTGGTTGTGCAGCTCACTCTGAATTTGCTACTAAAGGACTTTATGAAAGAAAATTTGTTTCAAAAATAAGTAAAGAGTCTAAAAAAAATTGTAAATATTTTAAATAGCACCACATACTTTATGCTGCATTTAAAGAAGCACAGGCCGAAAAATACCCAAAAAATAAAGTAATTTCCCTCAAATTACCTGCAAAAACAAGATGGGGTTCTCTGTTTATAACTGTTGATTCGCTTTTAAGAAATAAGGAAGCTCTGCAATGTACTGTATTAGTGGAAAACCTGAATGTAAAACAAAATATTAAAAAAGTTGTATTGGATGATGCGTTCTGGCAAAACCTACAATATGCTAAACAAATCCTGCATCCTGTATCAAAATCGATAAATATAGTAGATTCTGATAGATCTATATCATCAGAAGTGCCTTTTGCCTTTAAGTATATAAAAGACACAATATTAGATATTTCCCCAACAAGTTGACCTGACTAGTTCTCTTATCGAAAGCTTGCTAAAATATGTTGGAGAACGCTAATAATTTTGTTCTAAGCCGATTCACTTTGCAGCCAATCTTCTTGATGCTCGCTTTAAAGGAGATCAATTGAATGAAGACCAACTAATGGAAGCAATAGACTTCATTTCTGAAATGGCTCGTGCACTAAATCTAGATCTAGGGAAGGTGGTGGCAAATCTAGCCCAATTTAGAACAAAAACTGGATTTTTTAGTCGAAATTCTTTATGGGATAGTGCGAATAGTACTCATCCCGTTATATGGTGGCAAGGCCTGTGTACATCGCAGCCACTTATGCCAATTGCCCCCCGAATTTTAAATGGACCGCCATCTTCCGCCTCTTCAGAAAGAAACTGGTCTTTGCACGGCCTCATACATACAAGCAAAAGAAACAGATTGACACAGGATAAAATTCAGAAGCTGGTTGCTATTCATTCTAATTTTATAAACGAAAAACAGACATTCATTTACGATGCTAGACCAGTTCCACTTTTAGGAGACACTGGCAAAGATTATGCTGTTTTGTCTGTCCATGAAGACGAAGCGGAGATCGAGTCTCAATCAGATGCTTGGTCTGAAGATTCAAACTTAGACTCAGATGAAAATGTACCTTTGAGCGCTTTGGTTAAATAATGTGTTTTCTACCTTTAACGCTTTGTTTTTGATACTTTCAATTATTAGATAATGATTATAATTTGACCCTATATACACGTATGTATTTATATCTTAGATATTAATAGATATTATTAAAGTATGTTTTTTGTATTTAATTTTACAAAATATGTTCAAAAAACTTTAAAATTGGTATCTATTTTTTACGTTTCAAGTCACAATTAAAAAATAGTTAAATTTTCCCATTTTTTCCCATGGTCTGGAAAAAACGTGTTTTTTTCCTAATTTTTCCCGTTTTTTTTCCGTTATGTTAAATCTCTAGGCTTGATGCCGCGTATTGTGAAAGAGCCACTACTCAGGCGGATTGAATATTGATATAAAATATAAGAAAAACGTGGGTGATAAACTGCAGCACAACCTCGCAATGTTCTAAAAGCCACGCCGCTGGGTCTATCATTGTCCTGTATTCACAGGAGGCAAAATCGCCAATTAGCGTCGATCGCACGTAAATCCATAACGGCTGCTTGTTATCCTTTTGGCTCGCCAGTTATAGCCAGGGACAGCGTTATTAATTTCACATAACGTAATTTATATTATTACTGTAGCACACACATACTGATATCCACAATGCAGTTACAGGGTCGTTAAAAATTATGAGGGTTTTTCTTACACAGCTTACGTACGTTTTAAAGCAGCTTGGGTGTCGGTTTTATACTCGCATGTATAGCGATACCCAGTAGAATCCGTGCAAGTTCAGCATGTTGTCCGTTGCGTCATGATATCGTATTAAATAAAGAAGCTGATATACCTGAGCTAATCATACTGCACGCATTACGAATCTGACAATAACAAATGTTTGGATATCACTTCTTTTGTACAATGAGAATCACCAGCAAATCTGCTAGGTATTACCAAATTTCCATACATTTCACACTCATTTCCTTATCCATAAATTGCTTGCTTTTTCCAGTCTTTTACACTTCTTCTTGTCCATATAATTTTATTAATTTCTTCCTATCGAATAACCTTGGCCACATGGGAAGTACTAGTTACATTCCTATGAAGTATTGACATAAGATATTACTACTATATGCCAAGGTGGTCCTTTTGAGAAAAAAAGCATTGTTGGGGTTAAATTTGTTTTTTTTGTGTTAGCATATTTATACGCTTCGAGCCCCAATAATTCCACGTGTAAGCTTGCGAAATATCTCAAACTCATTTCTGCATGCCAGTTCAACCCAGTAGGCCTGTAGCACACAAAATCTTTCCAGGAGGTTCACAAGGCTGCTTACGCCTGTTTATGTTATACATTCCATTCCTTCTCCAGGTACTTGTTCCCAGGATAAACTTTCTTAAAGATACGGGCTTGGCTGGCAATGCAGTTCAAATAGTGCGTGGAAGAGACCGCTTCTCAGACCCAGTAGTGCGCTTTGTGGACCTAATTACAGTGTTGATGTGCTATTGGGTGTAGTGTTTTGGTTACCTGAAAGGTGAGCAATCACTGAGTGTTTCCTTTATTCTGCTGTACTGCATGGATGGATAACCATAATACTTTTATATTCATGATCTTGAATGTCGTAAGCCATATTTATAAAGAAACTTTGATCGTATAGCCCTATTTATAAAGGTGGTTTGAGCATATTCGTATTTACAAAGATGCTTTGATTATAGGTGTATATCCATAATTATAAAGAGGCTCTGATCATCTATCCACATTTATAAAGATGCTTTGAGCATATATCCATATTTATAAAGATGCTTTGAGCATATATTCATATTTATAAAGATGCTTGGATCATATATTCATATTTCTATCAATGGCTTACGGACTCAATAATTGCGGATAAGGAATAGGGAAATTAGGTGGCTCATACAGGGGTGACGCCTCCAGTCTCTGGGGGTTGTTGTGGGACTTTTTTGCTTGGTTTAGGTAGTTATGTTACTTACTGCTCGGTTTCCTCTATCAGGGGAACCGTCGGAACGCTTGGGATGTTGACACGGTGGCCTTTGGCCGAAGTGCCGTCCTAGGTCTGAATGACCGCTTAACGATCTTCTATTGGTAATCGCTGGCATCTGAATGTATCTCATGGCAGGATGTGCGTAGGGATTGTTATTCTAGCTTGTCATCTTTCTCGGTATTCTCTGATTAAGAGGTAATGGCCAACGTGATATCCTGGACCCTTGACTGCTTTTAGTAACAATCGCTAAACTCAGCATATCTGTCTATATACGCCTGGGTATCACATAGGGTGCTGTGTGCTTAATACTATGTCGATCACATAGGCTGATGTGTGCTTAAAATTGCCTACTTAAGTGGATGACTCTGTGTCCCAGTGACTCTGTGTCCCAGGGGGGTGGCCCCGCTCTTAGGGTCTGCGGTCCAGTCTACGAGCCCCTTCCCACTTCAGTTGGCCCACTTCAAGATTTGTACCAAAATATGCCTTTATAAACTAAACATGATGAAACTATTTACTTCTAAAACAATTTATTTTCTCAAAAACATTTTAGATACACTCTAGTCGTAAAAAATACATATTTGAAATCACTTAGACCTATAACTAATAGAACATCTGAACAAATAAACAATGTGCGAATAAATGCGCGAAGTTAACAAAGCAACAATTAAAGGATTACTATTGGGTAACATCACCTTTATTTTTTATTACGGCTGAAATTCTTTGAGGCATAGTGTTAACAAAGTTTTGGCAAAAATTTGGTGTAAAATAATCCCATATTTCTTGAAGCTTTTGTCTCAATTCGGTGATTGTACGAGCAGGTTGTTGTCGTAGAACCTTTTTCATCTCGTGCCACAAAGTTTCAATAGGTGACAGATCTGGACTGCTAGAAACCTATTTCAAAAGTGGTACATTATTTTCTTACATCCATTTTATAGCCTTTTTTGAGGTATGGCACGCTGCACCATCTTGCTGAAACACAAAATCTTGGCCGGATGTCAAACATTCTTCCATCACTGGTAAAAGCGATTCTTCTAAAATTGCCAAATATTTGTTTGTATCCACATTTTCATCAATAAAATGAAGTTTTTCTACTCTTCTTGATGACATACTGCCCCAGACCATAATGGATGCTGG
The DNA here is from genome assembly GCA_963669975.1 of Acanthoscelides obtectus. Classification (NCBI taxonomy): domain Eukaryota; kingdom Metazoa; phylum Arthropoda; class Insecta; order Coleoptera; family Chrysomelidae; genus Acanthoscelides; species Acanthoscelides obtectus. The sequence goes on from CAVLJG010000007.1 coordinate 25,588,748, forward strand.
AAATTTAACTTTTCTCTTCAGGCAGTCAACATGGAATGTTTAATTTTTTTTGCGAATAACTCTACTGCGACTGTCAGCAACACAAACTTCGAATCGGGCCTCATCACTCCATTGTACCTATTGCACACCTTTGTTGAGATGTCCATTGTCTATGTTCTTTAGCCCATCTAAGTCGATTTTTCTTTTGCAGTGGAGTTAATAGTGGCTTTTCTTTGGCCTATAAACAAGTTGTGCAACTTTAGGGTTTTTACTTCACTTTTTTTTATAAGTAAACTTACCTTGCAAGTGCTAAATCCCAGTTTGTGGGCCTCTCTATGAGTTGAGGACCTCGAAATTCTCCTTCCAAGAGCGTCACTCCACAGAGCACTTAATTGTAAATAATTAGCACGCCTGTTTTTCACGATTATTCTTCTTAATGCTCTTCGGTCGGCATTTGTGATATTACTTTTTTTCACATATCGTGGCTTAATATTAACACACTTTACCGCGATAAGTCTAACAAAGTTGCAATTTCTGAGTTTGATTTCCCAGAATTAAAAAAATTAATTATCAGTAACCGAATTTTCTCACTAATAACCTTTCCTCTACCCGTTTTGAAAACCTTAACTACCCAAAACTATTTTAAACGTATTCTGACAGCTGTGATTAATAAAAACAATTGTCATGGCTTTTATTGTTCACAGCCACCTATGCGTTATAGACTTATTTTGCATTGAAATGAAAATAGGTTGATATGCTGTAATTGCAACATGTGTTATTTTTATGCCGCAAATTTGATTAGGGAGTGATAAAGTTGGTGTTTTCTACTATATATTATCAAAATATTCATTGTTAATATTTTAAAGCTATTAAACCCTGCTACATTTGTATTATTTGTGTTTGATAAGAAAAAAACTAAGATTTCAATAGTTGGGCCAACTGAAGTGGGAAGGAGCTCGTAGATATGATAAATTAAAAATAAATAACGATGCATTGGTACCACTGCTGATAATTAATGTAATCCTAAGGTAGTGCATGTTATGAGTCGGTTGAATATGGGAGGTACTCAAGTCATTTTTCTAAAAATAGATATTGGCCCCGACAATCCGATCGTATCGCCCTTATCGCTTGCCAAAGGAGGATAACTCGTTGCCGTTCCGTCACCAAGTAAGTTTAATATTATCCTGACATTGTTGCCCATATCGAATTGTTTACGTACTGCCCTTGTAGTAAAAATGAAATGGTACATGGTGGTACTTCGATGAGTTTGTGATTTTCACGTTTATTGATATATTCTAATATTATCATTTCGTTCGTATCCTACACACGCACCTATCAGACATAGTTCACAGCTCATAGGTTTACCAGTACATTTTCGCTTAAAAATCAGAATTATAGCTGCATATTTTCAAGACACGCGTCTCTGGGTAGATAGGTATATCCTGCAACGCGGTCTGACCGATGGGTGGCGAAGTAACTGGCTAGTGGCGAGGTTAGTCATAGCAACATTACCAGATGGTTGGTTCTGTCGATCAGGCAGCGGAGATTTTTCGAGATCACAACGTTGTCAAATGGTTCGGAACTATGGAATACTTGTATGAACCAGTTTGACTGACTTCAACCGATAATTTTTTTGTTTTACATCATTTGACTAGTTTTTCTCAGAGCTAGCTTTTTGTATAATCAGACGTAGCAATGCTACAATAAAGAACTCATAGCTCTTAGTTCGATTTTTGAACTGCACGAGGTTAACAGAAGTCGAAACTTGTCTTTCAGAGTGTTCTATTCTCAACACTTTAGGTGCAACAGATTTGTCGTACTTAATGCATAGTTTTCAAACTATAGAGCTCGACCAAATGAGACTAAGAAGTATCGCAGCCTAGAACACGGTGACATGAGATATACGAGTTCAGACGAGTCCGTCGACATATCGGTAGAAAATTGTCCGTTATTGTAAGGCCTTGGATTCTGCATCCCTTATCTGAAGCAGTACTTTGCATTTAAGATTTAACTCTGCGTTTGGAGGTTTGAACAATACAGTAGTAACATTTTGTTTAGTAAGGAATAAGTCATTTGAAAAGGAAACAAAAATTGAACGACAGGAAGTATCTTGTAGGAAGTGTTCTCTAGTTTCTTCCGACTTTTTTGAACTGACTTGAAAATTTTCCATGACAATCCCTGGTCAAGGATTGCTTCCCTGATTATTTCCTTGATTTTATGGAAAGCACCCATTTTACAAGAATCTCTGCTTTCCTGCACGTCTGAACTTTTCAGTTCTTCTATCAACTTTTTGAATTATTCCACCCATTTGGCTGATGTTCCTTTTTTACATACAAATATGTGCCTCAATCGGTTGCAAAGAAGATAAGCTATATTTAGTTGTCCAAGCGAAAAGTATTATTAAAAGCTCAAGATAACGAAAGTGTAGATCCATAAATTCTTGGTGCATGAGACTTTGGCTGTATACAGCCAATTCCAGGATCAATTCCTCAAAGGTTTAGTCATTTTTTCGGTATTTGAACAATGATGTAGTTTAGGAAATAGCGACACTACCAAGGATTACTTAATCTACCGAACTCATTAGACTTTTATCAAAGTTTGATACGTATTTGTGGAACTTTTTATACAGGTACTTTTGGAGGACGGTTTAGCATAACCAATGTCAACTGGTATAAGGAATTTGATAGATACCATCAAACATTTGATACGCAGGACGGTGGCTATAAAATTCATCATATCATCTCAGATGATTTTGATGGGTGTGATGATTATTCCACAGAAAATTGAATATAAGGTATATTTAATTGCACAAGCCCAAGCTGGCTACGAGGTCACAAACATTAAGTGAAACCTACCATGAGACACGGTAGTACCGAGTTTTGCGGACCATAGCTGGCAGTCTCATCTCTTGGTACAGGACAATACATTTTTTTCTCAGTACACCTATTTTCGCTTATTTGCTTTCGGTTGTCTCTTGTCCAATGACTAGACTTATACCGTACTGGTGAATGCAAAAAAATATGAAACAACGGTTGGTTATGGTCACAAATACGGAAAGCAAACATATCCCATTCAGCCAGCATCATACGCACACCTTCAGTTTGATAAAAGGGTATCAATGATTTCCATGAACATTTTGGCAATACTTACCCTTAAAATATTATCATAAATACAGTGGATGATCTTTAATCGGCGTACATACCACAAGAAGCATTTTAGTGAAATAAAACTATGAGGACGAAAAGTTAACCCTCAAGAATGCAATAAATAAAATCCTATCTTAGCCAGATTATTGACTATTTCCTGGCATAGTTATAAGAATTTCATTTATATGAAACATCACATATTAACGTAAATTATGCGACCAGCCACTGAAACTCAATGCTCAAATTTGATCTAACTTCATTGCAAAATGAAACGATGTCAATATAAACAAACACCTACCTTGCAAATCTACTGTAACCACCTATTTCCCAGTCTGCGGCTGCAATCTGTCTCTCAATTCACCCACTAAGCACTAAAAATTAATCTAATATCGTCCAAATTGTTCGGAAAGTCAAAAAACAACGCCTGGCTATCCGGTACCCAGCTGTCACGTGAACGCGTATGCGGAGAAACTGCTACTACGATCTAACCAGATGACTGCCGGCGCTAGACTGATTCGCGGATTCGCGAGTGCGAGTGGCTGTGTCGCAGGCGGCCGCGGTCCCGCTGATAGACGAGGACGGCGAAGACGTCGCGGCGATGTTGCCGAACGTAGCGAAGCGGCTGTGAAGCTACGAATTTTACAGTGGTTGAAGAAATACGAGGTTTTTTATAGCTGAGTTCGCAAATATTTTGTACAAGAGCGATGTACTGTCAGAGCATAGTTGTCACATAGACCTATAGTAAGTGCTAACGTAATGTAATTCCGTGCAGTGGTTGCGAAATTTTATACAAAAGATGCCAAATTTCATTCAAATTTTTTGTGATTATTTTTAGCAGAATGAATATTTTGAACGAATCAATTTTTTTGATGAATTAATTATTCTAAGCTTTCTTTTCATTCGTTACTCGCAGTTCTGATGATTTCTTATACCTATTACCTTTCTGCCCCGTGGTGGCGCCAGTGCCTGTAGAAAATTATATCAAGGAGCCCAGGGGCGCATCCAGAGAGAAACTTTAGGGGCGTGCGCGTGTTATATACAATGTGTTTGATCACGAAATACCGATATTTAAGGGGGATATTTTTCAGCTATTTTATCGACAAATCCACCCCTACAATGTCATACCTCACCCCCTTGAAATGGATCTGGATCTGGAACGAAATTAGGGCTGACACGGATGTGGTCTGCCGCTCATTACACGACACATTGTTTTAAGAACAACAATGTGCATAACCAATAATGGAGGACATTTTGAACAGCTTCTGTAATATTAAACATGTAGCTCTGTATAAGAAACATTGATTTGTCATTTTTATGTATATAAAGTTTGAAAACAATTTGCATTTTATTACACCGATTTTGACCCATGTTAGATAGCATTTATTGCTTAACGTAGAATACTTAAGATAACAAAAAGCTGTAGAATTAGCACAAAAAAGTACAACTTTAAAGACTAGTTTTTGAATGGTGAGCGGAAATGCACAAAATAATTAATTTTCTTCCAATTTTTTTCTGTTTTTGTCTGCTTTTTAGTATGTTTGACGGTTAGTATCAAAACAAGTTTTTCAATCATTGCTAGGACAACACTTCATCGTTCAAATGACACCAAATTTATCATTCAGTGACAATTACGTATTCAGTTATTACAATTTTCATACATGCACTACCGTAATAGTGAAGTAAAAATAAAAATTGCTGCCATTTCAAGGGGGATGAGGTAGGACATTGTAAAGGGGTGGATTTGTCGATAAAAATTGCTGAAAAATACCCCTCTTAAATATCGGTACGTCGTGACCAAACACATTGTATATTATGCAGTATATGGATGTGCTAAATAATCGGTTCCGAGGCTGGAATCGGAGTCGCGAACTCATCGAAGCGATCGATTTCAAGGTCAAAATCGAAATTGTCAACGAATCGAAGGAATCCATTACGAGTCCGGAATCAAAACCACCAAAAAAGGATCGATTTGATCAGGCTCTAGCGCATATTGCTCGGTCGCCTGTAAAAAAGCAGCTCTAAGGGAGGTGCTGTTATGTCTTAATCCTAGAACAGTTAATGACATAATACACATAGGTTACCTACAAAATTCACACCCTAACCCGATAACTGTGTAGTACAATGCGATTGACTATCGTCATATTTTATGATACCTTTTTTTAAAAATGACATTGTAACTCCAGTAAGACTGAACGATGTAAAAACCTCTTTGGTAAAAACCATAAAAGTATTTCTTGAAGTCGGTATTTAGCTTTGCCTTGAAAGAATTGCATCAATCTCATGTACTTTGATAACCTCCAAGTTGCCTACAGACTTCACACCACGCACCATGCATCCGTTCTGCACATCTTTGACGCATAGCCCCGATGATATTTTTTTCGTAACTCTGGCAACGTACAGGGCGTCGGGACGCGCTTGCGTGTCCCCCTCTTCTTCAATCGGCTTGATGGCTTTGGCCGGCCGTGGACGCCGGTCGCCTGTCTGCGATCTGCGAGTAATTTTACGCGGCACATACAGAGAATACAGGTAGCCCACCAACGATATTCTCTTCCTCTTCTATAGTCCAGGCAACATCTGTACTGAGATTTACTTACTTTACCTGAAGGTAGCCAACTCTATACTGAATTACGGCATCCAAAAAGAGATCTGAAAGTTGGCCGTACTACCGAGATCTACGAGGCAGTAACAAAACACAAAAATTAATTTATAAATATACTTTGAAAAGAATTAGTGTTAGGTCCTGCTACCGTGTCATAGATGTCGCTAGGATCTGCAGTACCTTTTTGGCGCTTCTCTAATGCATGTCTTAGGGCTGGTTCTCATTAGTCAATCGTATTGATCAATAATAATGAATGTATGCCATTGAACATAGAATTGAATGGTAAATTTGATCACACTGTGCAAATCGATAGAGCAATATGGTTGAACGGATGTTCACATTATTCTATTTCAACTCAATGGCATAGATTCATTATTATTGGTCAATAATATTGACTAACGAGAACACGGCTTTAGCCTGGTATCTTCAGGCATTGATCAACGTATTTCACCCTAAGGTGCAGCGCCATCTATGAGACCGTAGCAGAACCAAAAACTGTAAGTCAATTCAAAGTAGACTTCTAAGTGCATTTTCGTAACATAGCTTTTGTTCGTCTCCGTGGACAGCTGAGCACAGTGTTGCCGAGCCGAAAAAGCCGAAATCGGTAGACAGTGTCGTTGAAATTCGGTTAATACAAGAACAAAATCGGTATCAAGGGATTTTGCATCACGCAGCACCCTCCATGAAAAAGTATATTTATACTCAAGACAGTTTTTTTGAGGGCATCTTTCCTGAAAAAATCTTCTGAAGTTCTTAATTATAACTTTACAATAATCATTAAAACTCCTTGTACCAATCTTTCTTAGAATCTGTTTCACCACTGACATTTTAATTTAATATTCACTTGAATACAGACGAGCTTTTTTTCCTTGGTGTCCGGTAATGCAAGGATGACGGTGATCTACCAGTCTGTATGTGCCTGTTGTATACAAAAATCAATGTCGGGAAATCGGAGTAAGAGATGTGGGTACATAAATGTAGACAATCCAAATCTAAGTCCTTCGTGTGCCCAACCCCTAAATGTACTATATGATTGGTATGGGGCATAACACTACAACGACTACAAATAATTCATTTTTTTAACTTTATTTTCAATTCCAGTTTTTTTTTCGATGAAAAATATGGAAATATCAGAGTTGATTTAAAAAATCGTGGAAAATGAGGAGATTTTCAGTATTTCGGCAAATAAGGTCCCTTTCTATAGAAATACTGAAAAATCAGTAGTTTCGGCAACACTGGCTGAGTAACTGACAGTAGTGGCCCGACTGATAATACGAACCGGCATACAGTTCCAATAGACACCTCGTTGTTTTCACTTTCGCAGTGGTCGATTCTGGTGATAGATGTCACTTTATGCTGTCTTGTTTTGATTCACTTTTGTGTTCTACTCCTGCCTCATATAGCGCTAGTATCGTTCGTATTCCTTCCTTCCTATTTTCTTCCTTGCCTACTTTCAGCCCCGAAAATAACTCAAATTTTAAGATGACCAAATCTATGAAATGTTTGCATTGAAATATTACTTTACAATTTGATCAAAACTTTTCTTCCCATTTTAGTAAAGTTAATTGTTCCTTATAAGCCCAAATTATGCAATTCTTGCTTTTTTGTCCAAAGTTAACTGTCGAATATTTCACTTACACAAACCATAAATAAAGGGAAAAGTGTTGCTCCATTGCGCTTACAATAAGAATGAATGTCAAAACAAATGAATACAACATATGGCCTCAACTTTTGTTTTTATTGCGAGCGCCATTGCACAAAGCTTAGATTTTTTCCATATACACGGTGACAGGTAAATAGGTGTAAAACATTTTAGGAGGTGGTAGTATAGCCCCTTTGCTATCGAAATTAGTATATAATACCATACCCTATATTCAAAGGTTGAAAAGTTATTGAATATTTAAGATTTTTTTAAAAACAATCCATATTTCAGAGTAAAAAACTCGAGAGAGAAAAAAGTTGGCGATTAAACAATTGTTTTTTGTGGTTTTGGGTTATTATTTCAATAATTATTAACTATTATAAATTAAAAAAGATTCGAAAACAATACCAAACAACGTATTTATTTTCATTCAAAAATGTTTAACTAAGAAAAACAAATAACGTTTTACAGTAAGTAAGGTGTTTTACAAAAAAATCAGTATACAAAAAAACGTAAAAACAATTTAAATAATATCCTCGTTTCATAAGGAATCTAAATTGGTATGATAAGTGCACAAAAACTGTGTGAAACTAAACATAATGTATTGTAATGCAACAATAGGGAGTAAATTTACCAACGGCTTGTCTCCTATTTTCACAACTCTCTGATTGATAACAAAGTGTTTTTGTGAAAATAGTGTAACTGTAAGCTATGGGATAGTTATTATTTTAAACTACGGTTAAGTTACACGATTAGATTATTTACACAGTTGTAATTGTACTACAGAATAATAAAAACTGACTAAAAGTTACTACAATTGGTAAGTAAAATACAATAATGAAATGAAGGTAAAATTCCTTGCAATTGTTGTTCGAACTGACGCCCGCCGTTTCTTATGTAAGCCCGTAGTCTTTTTCTCATGTTGGTACGCGTGATGCGGCCAGTTAGTTGTCCTCTGATAGTGTCAGCAGCAGCAATAATTCTTTCTTTCAACTGTGCAAGAGTGTCTATGGGCTCAGCGTACACCAGTGACTTCATGTGCCCCCATAAATAATAGTCACACGGTGTTAAATCTGGGCTCCTCGCTGGCGACGGTGTCAGTCCACCTCGGCCAATCCAGCGACAAGGATATTTCTCGTCCAGCCACTGTCTAACACCCAGACGGAAATGCGCGGGACAGCCATCGTGTTGGTAGATCATCTGCATCCTGATATTCAGAGGCAGGTCTTCGAGATACTCACTGAGTTCGGATCTCAAAAAGTTTTCATAGGATTCGCCATTCAGGTTGTCAGGCAAAAAAACTGGTCCAATTAGATACGTATGAATGATTCCCATCCACACGTTTGCCGAAAATCATCTTTGATGGGCTCTTGGCTTTGCCATGTGGGGATTTGCGTCTCGTGGGGCCCAATAATGTAAGTTGTGATAATTTGTTGTCCCCTCTCTGTCAAACTTAGACTCGTCGGTCCACAATATTTTAGTTAAATAGTCGTTTTCTTCTTGATCCCGATGAAGCATGTATCGACAAAAATCAATTCTTCTTGCGGGATCTCCTTCTTCTAATACTTGAACCGGTGTGTAATGGAAAGGGTAAAGTCTCGCCTAATGCAAAACGAACCAAACTTTCCACTGAGTTAAACCAAGCTGCTTTACTATAACTCGTGTAGACGTCGTCGGGTCTCTGCCGTAGCATTCCAGTATTGCCTCTCGATCTTCGTCGTCAAACAACCGAGGTCTCCCAGCATCATGACGTCTCTCATGAACCTGTCCACCTTGCTTGACGCATTGGTACACAGAAGCAAATACTCGATGACTCGGTATTCGCCGATTCGGAAAACGGTTTTCGTATTCTCGCCTGGCTTCAACGGAATTTCCATCACTTAGACCATAACAAAACAGAATATCAGCGTATTCTTCGTTACGGTAACTCGCCATTATTAAAACTGATCAAAAAAGTAAAAGTACGTCCTACCGCGTTAAAGGTTGATATTCTACTAACTAACCTAAGCGTTAGTTCCCTTTCCTTGATCCGTCAGCTGTGTCAATTCATAACACACGCATAGCTTGCTTCCGAGGAGCTACGACAGATTCCGAATACTTAAACCCGAATAACGGCACAGGGCAGAAAAAATAACAAAAGGGGTCGAACCATTAAATGCTCGGTTTACCTGCTCAGTACAATGAAATGCGGTTAGCCGTCCTTTCTAGCAAAGTAATATTGTTTTGTTAAATGGTTTACTTACTGATATGTTATTATACCATTTTAGAAACCTAATGAAACGAGGAAGTTTTTGCAGTTATTTGTATATTTTCTTTATTATGATTTTTTTGAAAAAAAGACTTCTTAATGTGAAAGTAGAAAATAAAAATTTTCATTTAACATTTAAATGAAAATAAATACGTTTTCAGTAGTGTTTTCATAAGTTTTTTAATTTATGAGAATTATTTATTTAAATAATAATCTGAAACCTCCAAAAAAAGAATGTTTAATCACCAACTCTTTTTTATCTCAACTATTTTACTCTGTAATCTGGGTTGTTTTTTAAAAAAAATTAAATCTTCCATAACTTTTTAACCTTTGAATATAGGGTATGGTATTATATACTAATTTTGATAGCAAATGAGCTGTACTATCACCTCCTAAAATGTTTTACATCTATTTATCTGTCACCCTGTATATTGTGTCTGAGAGTGTTTTATTATAGATTCGACGTAGGAAGTATTGCATTCATTCGCTAATATAAAAGTGGAATGGAATAGCCCAAAATGGGTGAATTATGCGAATCTTGAGCTTCCAAAGAACAGTAGATACTGGAATACAAACAAAAATATTGACGAATGTTTGAAATACATGATTATTTTCTGAAGCGCAAACTGTTACTAGATGAGATAACACATATGAGTTATTTTCAAGAAACCCGTTTCCGACTAAGTATGATTCTGCCTAAAATAAGGAGAGAACTGACCCATCTGCCTGGAATGAAATATCTTTTCAGGATTTACCTTTTATTAACCATCTCAGGATAAAGTCGCCTGACCTATATCCTCTTGCTCTGCTTCTGTTGACTACCACAATGGCTGAGGGCCTGTTGGGGAGTGGAAGCGGGAATGAGAGAGGGGGTGTTTAATTAGCTTTTGCAGGTTGATCGGCGAAGCCGCGCGAGGTTGCGGTTGATTTTAATCGACGACGGACAGCCACGCAGGGGTGGCGGATCAAGGGTGAGCCACCCCTGCTTATAGGATGAAATGGGACATTGACAAGTCATAACGAATCCAGATTATTTAAATGGAGCGGTGACATAATGTTTTCTCACGGGAAAGAATGAAGCTATGGTAAAAGTAAGCTGGATTTGTCGGGATTTGGGGTGACGATTGGATTTGGAAGGGTGCTTCTCGGATTTTTTGAAGAGGAGGCTTCTAGGATTACAGAATGATGGATAGTAGTGGTTTTGTTCTGATATTAAAATGTCGTCAGAAGCTTTTAAGTGGCTGAGGTCTGCAGAATTAGAGAAACCTTCTCGCTGCGGTTTGGTTCACATGATTAACAATCCAGAAACAAAAAATGGCGTCAAGTAGATTTACTCAGTTGTTTCCAGGTACTGTCCAATTCTGGATGTAGAGAGCTTGACAGACTAAAGCTTAGTGGGACAAGTTTTGTTAGCGTGTTGGTTCAAAGAGGGCAGATATCCGACCATTTTTCGATGTGAAAGCAGCTGTGGAAGGTTTTTTAAGAAAATTTCATCGATTGGTGGCCTTATCTAAGTCACTTGAAATACGGTCCAGCAACAAGCATCAGCTTGGCCATAATGAATCGAATATAAAATAAATTTTTGGTATGGTCTAGCATTAGAGACTAGATCAAAAACAAGTGCAAATAGCTGAAAATATTGGATCTTACACATAGAGAGAGTCTAATCTAGAACATGGAAAAGGTAAGGTGTGAATGCCTGGGAAGTACCATATATATTTAGTCCACTTAAAAGCGCTACCCAGGTACGAACACGGTGGACAGTTGCACCCCTAGAGGCGATCTTTTCAGAGGTAGGCTCCCCTGAATGGAATCCTGGGCCATGCAAATTGTAAGGCTTTATATCAGCGAACTTTTGTGTCATCATCTTGGCTTAACCTTTATATCTGTCCCCGTCAGCTGTATTTATATCGGATAGTTTCAAATTCTATTCTCACCAATGGGTATTGAAAACAGTGTGAGATACGAAGTCAGTTAAACAGGCGCAGAGTTGCGGATTAAGGTAACTAGGTGAATGGTACTTTGTGTCAATTTTCGCAGCTCAAAGTATTTCCGTATTGTGCCTAATTGCTCAATAATCGTTTTTCTCGGTTGGTTCCTGTCTGAAAAAAGCCGTCCAATTATGCCATCCTGTAACGGAGAATACATGGCAACATCAATGAGAAATGTAGTTTGGTATCTCCCTCAGATAATGTCAGGAAAAAATAAAAACGATTTTTGGGAAAGATATCTTTTAACCTTTTTAAACAACCGGGTGAAGAAATTACAAGCTAAGCCTAAGGCGATTTCACTTTCTTATGCGACTGCAGCATATCGAAGCCAAGGAAAACAGTTACCTTAAAGTAGATCCCTAGGGTCCGCCACTGCGCAAATATGTACCCAGGGGGAGCAAAAGCGATTAAGCCTCCCAGGGCTAATTAAATTTCGCTATCAACTCAATCGAGACGCATTGGAAAACGGGATAATGGGAAAACAGGGTAATGCCAGTCTACATATATCTGTTCATTGATATTACACGCTACGCGTTATGATAAGGGTTCGTTCACTTAGGCTTACGCCACCCCTATTCCCAATTACACACGTAAAATATATCTTTTGAAATTTAATCCAAACTAACTGTCATCTTTTTGAAAACGTTATAATCAAATTGCTCTCTCCAGTCCATTTTTTTAATCGAAATAGGATAGCACAAAGTGACATCTATGACCAGAATCGACTACGAGTGTGAGAACAGCAAGTCAGTTGGACCCAACGAATTCAGGCAGTAACGGGTTTGTTTATCTCCTTATTCCCATAGTTTGTTGTGAGGATCAATGTACACTTGACGTAAGTCAATGTTCTTACAGTTCTGTCATTATGTTCGTAGTTTTACTGCTATTTTTTAGAAGTGCGTATGTTGGACGATTTCAAGACATGCAATTCTTACATAATTTGCAAAGATCAGCAAAAGCCTAATGAAGGTAGATGTTTTCACCGGTATTACTAATATACTAAGTGACATATAAATCCGAACACCCATCTTACTGTAAATAACAAGTGAACAAATTTTCAGCCTTATCAGTTGGACATTCCGGCTTTTATACTGCTTGTTTTTAATTCACTAACGCTCTAAAAATGAATATTTCAGCCGCAGTAAAGAATCAACGTTGGCGGATTTTGGTTCTTGACATCCTTTACGATCGGTTACGATGCCTACAGTACGGAGACGTGTACGATTTCGTCAACTTAGTGAGTTTGATAGGGGATAGCGGGCACTGGACGCCGCCGTAGAACAACAGACCGTGAAGTTCGCCGCCTAAGATTATTGGCCTTAAAGGAGCGTTTCTCCACTACCAGGTCCATTGCAAATGAATGGTTTGCAGAACACGGAAGACCTATTGGAATGCGAAGTGTTTACCGACGAGTGAGAAGTTTTGGCTTGTTTTCATACCGGTCACACTGGGTCCTCCCTTTAACTCGAGAACACCGACGTAATCGCCTTGAGTGGTGCAGACAACGGTCACTCTGGGATCAGGAATGTAACAGTATTGTCTTTAGTGACTAGTCTCGATTTTGTTTAGGCATGCACGATGGCCGTGCCAGGGTTAGCAGGCGACGTGGTGAAAGAAGGAATCCACAGTTTTTTGTTGAAAGACATGTTCATCACACTGTTGGAGTTATGGTTTGGGGTGCTATAGCTTATGGTTCCAGGTCACCTTTAATCTTCATCAGAGGTAACATGAACGCGCAGCGTTATATCCACGAAGTTCTAGAACCCCATCTTTTACCCTATCTTGACACCCTGGCAGATCCAACTTTCCAACAAGATAATGCCCGACCACATGTTGCAAGAGTCACAATAGACTTCTTTCAACATAATGATGTCACATTGTTACCATGGCCACCAAGATCTCCCGACTTATCCCCAATTGAGCACGTGTGGGATATGATGGGTAGGAGATTGTTCAATTTGCAACGTCATCCTCAGACTCTAGAAGCACTTCGACAGGAGTTGGTGGTTGCCTGGAATGAGATACCACAGGAGGACATTGACCACCTGATCAGAAGCATGCCTAGGCGCGTTGGAGAATGCGTAGCACATCAGGGTGCATCCACACATTATTAAAGGTCAAAGGGCTTTAAAGCAGTGCAATCATTTTGAAATTTTTATCATTTACTTATTATGCTTCATTAAGTACTTATACAAAATTTTATTAAAATAAAACCATTTAAACTGGGTGTTCGGATTTATATGTCACTTAGTATATCTTGATACAACGCTGTCACTTCGGTTGGCATTGGTAGACAAACGAGTCAAAAGTACGCACTGAAACTATGCAATGTGAACATATGGGATTGGCACCTTCTGCTCTTTTGGAATTCATTGGTTGGAACGGCTTCCCAATCCGAATTGTCAACCGGGTTACCACTGTGACCGCTAGATGCCGCCGATTCTGGTGCTACATAAGATGCGGTCTACTCCCCAGCTCGATTCTGGCAATAGATGACATTTTGTGCTGTCTTATTTCGATAGAACTTATACAGGGTGGCCCATTATGTGTGGACGGAATATTACTCATAAAGAAATACATTTTGGGCAAATCTATTTATGGGATGTTATACATGAGAATTGAGGGCACATATTCAAAATATCGGCAATTATACAGGGTGTCCCAATTTTGACCTACATATCAAAGTTCTGATTTTTTAAATGGGTTGTCTCAAATTTAATTGCATATTAATAACATTCTGGTAATTAGCTACTGAGATGTAAGGTGTTTTGTCCAGAAAACCGTCCACTTCGCCATTTTGAAATCTACAGAGCTGAATTTTGTATCAAAAAAAAACTTTTATCTTATTTGTTACTTTTTAGAATTTTTGGGTATAGGGTTTGATTCAGATAAAATCACTAGATTTTGACTTATCAAGCTCTTAATAGAACAACACACCAAAATTAAAGAAAAAAATCACATCATCCATGGAAACCAAAGACAAACAGTGGGCTAGTTCCATATTTCCACTAAAAGTACAAATTTGATGTAAAAATTAATAACAACCAGAACAGTATAAATCAGCTTCAAGCGTAATAGAGAGAAACAACTACAACAACAACATAAACAAACAAATATCACTACTCAAGACCTAATCTTCAAAAACTGCTCGAAAATATCTCCATGTTGAATACACAGCCGTAGTTTTTGGATAAATAACCGTTGCACATCCCTCAGCATGTGTTCCCTTATGTTCAGAAAAGCATCCTTAATCCTTTCCTTCATATTTTCCGGTGTAGTTGGTGGATATCTATAAACCTCTTGCTTAACCTAGCCCCATAGAAAGAAGTCCATCGGTGTCATATCTGATGATCTAGGAGCTCAAGATATAGGCCCATCACGACCTATTCAAGGATTGTTACTCCAGGTGTCCAAATAGTTACGCACACGATTATGATAATGCGCAGGTGCGCCGTCATGTTGGAAGTACATATGCATCCGAGTTTGTAGGTTAACAGTTTCTGCTCCAATTTGCCGTGCACTTAAATAGGAATTTTCCTGCAACTTTAATAGAACCTCAAAACTGATTCACCTCATTGGTGACACTTGTATTATTTATACATTTTTCACTATATTCCACTGATCCACTTGATTCAAAACGTTCTCGTAGTGTGGAAAATGTTTCCGGCCTTGGATGTCACATATTAGGTTACCTACCGTTGCTTATAAATGCGAGATGCTAGGAAATTATTTCTTTGGGCTTCGCCCAAAACGAACATCATATTCACCATTTCTTTTTTAGAAAAAAATCATTTTCAAACACGTTTTTATTATAATGCTCACAAAGCTAATTTTGACAGTTTGTAACTAATCAACAATTTATTTGTTTCCAAGGATGATGCGATATTTTAGGGAATTAATCCGTTCCATAAAAGACATGCTAATAACAGAAAAAATAGTCGTAAAAGCCCTTATGTGTCTAGTTAAAAAAAAGCTTATAAAAAGTTGAGTCCAAACCTGCAAAAATATACAGGGTGATGCATTTGAAATTTTCGAGAAAACCTACAATTTGCATTTTTGACTACCCTCTATGAGCAAAAATTATAATTTGAAAAAGTAACAAGTAAGATAAAAGCTGAGGTGCGTACGTTTTTTTGACACAAAATTCAGCGCGCAAATTTGAAAATGGCGGACTGACGGGTTGCCGAAGTGGGGGTTTTTTTCTGGACAAAATACCTTATATCTCAGTAGCTAGTCACCAAAACCCGATGGTATGATATATCAATTTTCCTCTTTTGAATTGGTTTATCCAAATTTGCAATAAAATCTGAGGCATTCCATTTGAAAAATCACAGCTTTGATATCTAGGTCAAAATTGTGACACCCTGTCTAATGACCAATATTTTAGAAACATGCCCTCAAATGCCGTGTATAACATCCCATAAATAGATTTTCCCAAAATGTATTTCTTTATGAGTAATATTCCGTCCACACAAGGATGGGCCACCCTGTGTTAAATCTGGGCTCCTCGCTGGCGACGGTGTCAGTCCACCTCGGCCAATCCAGCGACAAGGATATTTCTCGTCCAGCCACTGTCTAACACCCAGACGGAAATGCGCGGGACAGCCATCGTGTTGGTAGATCATCTGCATCCTGATATTCAGAGGCAGGTCTTCGAGATACTCACTGAGTTCGGATCTCAAAAAGTTTTCATAGGATTCGCCATTCAGGTTGTCAGGCAAAAAAACTGGTCCAATTAGATACGTATGAATGATTCCCATCCACACGTTTGCCGAAAATCATCTTTGATGGGCTCTTGGCTTTGCCATGTGGGGATTTGCGTCTCGTGGGGCCCAATAATGTAAGTTGTGATAATTTGTTGTCCCCTCTCTGTCAAACTTAGACTCGTCGGTCCACAATATTTTAGTTAAATAGTCGTTTTCTTCTTGATCCCGATGAAGCATGTATCGACAAAAATCAATTCTTCTTGCGGGATCTCCTTCTTCTAATACTTGAACCGGTGTGTAATGGAAAGGGTAAAGTCTCGCCTAATGCAAAACGAACCAAACTTTCCACTGAGTTAAACCAAGCTGCTTTACTATAACTCGTGTAGACGTCGTCGGGTCTCTGCCGTAGCATTCCAGTATTGCCTCTCGATCTTCGTCGTCAAACAACCGAGGTCTCCCAGCAACATGACGTCTCTCATGAACCTGTCCACCTTGCTTGACGCATTGGTACACAGAAGCAAATACTCGATGACTCGGTATTCGCCGATTCGGAAAACGGTTTTCGTATTCTCGCCTGGCTTCAACGGAATTTCCATCACTTAGACCATAACAAAACAGAATATCAGCGTATTCTTCGTTACGGTAACTCGCCATTATTAAAACTGATCAAAAAAGTAAAAGTACGTCCTACCGCGTTAAAGGTTGATATTCTACTAACTAACCTAAGCGTTAGTTCCCTTTCCTTGATCCGTCAGCTGTGTCAATTCATAACACACGCATAGCTTGCTTCCGAGGAGCTACGACAGATTCCGAATACTTAAACCCGAATAACGGCACAGGGCAGAAAAAATAACAAAAGGGGTCGAACCATTAAATGCTCGGTTTACCTGCTCAGTACAATGAAATGCGGTTAGCCGTCCTTTCTAGCAAAGTAATATTGTTTTGTTAAATGGTTTACTTACTGATATGTTATTATACCATTTTAGAAACCTAATGAAACGAGGAAGTTTTTGCAGTTATTTGTATATTTTCTTTATTATGATTTTTTTGAAAAAAAGACTTCTTAATGTGAAAGTAGAAAATAAAAATTTTCATTTAACATTTAAATGAAAATAAATACGTTTTCAGTAGTGTTTTCATAAGTTTTTTAATTTATGAGAATTATTTATTTAAATAATAATCTGAAACCTCCAAAAAAAGAATGTTTAATCACCAACTCTTTTTTATCTCAACTATTTTACTCTGTAATCTGGGTTGTTTTTTAAAAAAAATTAAATCTTCCATAACTTTTTAACCTTTGAATATAGGGTATGGTATTATATACTAATTTTGATAGCAAATGAGCTGTACTATCACCTCCTAAAATGTTTTACATCTATTTATCTGTCACCCTGTATATTGTGTCTGAGAGTGTTTTATTATAGATTCGACGTAGGAAGTATTGCATTCATTCGCTAATATAAAAGTGGAATGGAATAGCCCAAAATGGGTGAATTATGCGAATCTTGAGCTTCCAAAGAACAGTAGATACTGGAATACAAACAAAAATATTGACGAATGTTTGAAATACATGATTATTTTCTGAAGCGCAAACTGTTACTAGATGAGATAACACATATGAGTTATTTTCAAGAAACCCGTTTCCGACTAAGTATGATTCTGCCTAAAATAAGGAGAGAACTGACCCATCTGCCTGGAATGAAATATCTTTTCAGGATTTACCTTTTATTAACCATCTCAGGATAAAGTCGCCTGACCTATATCCTCTTGCTCTGCTTCTGTTGACTACCACAATGGCTGAGGGCCTGTTGGGGAGTGGAAGCGGGAATGAGAGAGGGGGTGTTTAATTAGCTTTTGCAGGTTGATCGGCGAAGCCGCGCGAGGTTGCGGTTGATTTTAATCGACGACGGACAGCCACGCAGGGGTGGCGGATCAAGGGTGAGCCACCCCTGCTTATAGGATGAAATGGGACATTGACAAGTCATAACGAATCCAGATTATTTAAATGGAGCGGTGACATAATGTTTTCTCACGGGAAAGAATGAAGCTATGGTAAAAGTAAGCTGGATTTGTCGGGATTTGGGGTGACGATTGGATTTGGAAGGGTGCTTCTCGGATTTTTTGAAGAGGAGGCTTCTAGGATTACAGAATGATGGATAGTAGTGGTTTTGTTCTAATATTAAAATGTCGTCAGAAGCTTTTAAGTGGCTGAGGTCTGCAGAATTAGAGAAACCTTCTCGCTGCGGTTTGGTTCACATGATTAACAATCCAGAAACAAAAAATGGCGTCAAGTAGATTTACTCAGTTGTTTCCAGGTACTGTCCAATTCTGGATGTAGAGAGCTTGACAGACTAAAGCTTAGTGGGACAAGTTTTGTTAGCGTGTTGGTTCAAAGAGGGCAGATATCCGACCATTTTTCGATGTGAAAGCAGCTGTGGAAGGTTTTTTAAGAAAATTTCATCGATTGGTGGCCTTATCTAAGTCACTTGAAATACGGTCCAGCAACAAGCATCAGCTTGGCCATAATGAATCGAATATAAAATAAATTTTTGGTATGGTCTAGCATTAGAGACTAGATCAAAAACAAGTGCAAATAGCTGAAAATATTGGATCTTACACATAGAGAGAGTCTAATCTAGAACATGGAAAAGGTAAGGTGTGAATGCCTGGGAAGTACCATATATATTTAGTCCACTTAAAAGCGCTACCCAGGTACGAACACGGTGGACAGTTGCACCCCTAGAGGCGATCTTTTCAGAGGTAGGCTCCCCTGAATGGAATCCTGGGCCATGCAAATTGTAAGGCTTTATATCAGCGAACTTTTGTGTCATCATCTTGGCTTAACCTTTATATCTGTCCCCGTCAGCTGTATTTATATCGGATAGTTTCAAATTCTATTCTCACCAATGGGTATTGAAAACAGTGTGAGATACGAAGTCAGTTAAACAGGCGCAGAGTTGCGGATTAAGGTAACTAGGTGAATGGTACTTTGTGTCAATTTTCGCAGCTCAAAGTATTTCCGTATTGTGCCTAATTGCTCAATAATCGTTTTTCTC
This sequence comes from Acanthoscelides obtectus, assembly GCA_963669975.1. Lineage (NCBI taxonomy): Eukaryota > Metazoa > Arthropoda > Insecta > Coleoptera > Chrysomelidae > Acanthoscelides > Acanthoscelides obtectus. The sequence goes on from CAVLJG010000007.1 coordinate 25,608,115, forward strand.
GGTTGGTTCCTGTCTGAAAAAAGCCGTCCAATTATGCCATCCTGTAACGGAGAATACATGGCAACATCAATGAGAAATGTAGTTTGGTATCTCCCTCAGATAATGTCAGGAAAAAATAAAAACGATTTTTGGGAAAGATATCTTTTAACCTTTTTAAACAACCGGGTGAAGAAATTACAAGCTAAGCCTAAGGCGATTTCACTTTCTTATGCGACTGCAGCATATCGAAGCCAAGGAAAACAGTTACCTTAAAGTAGATCCCTAGGGTCCGCCACTGCGCAAATATGTACCCAGGGGGAGCAAAAGCGATTAAGCCTCCCAGGGCTAATTAAATTTCGCTATCAACTCAATCGAGACGCATTGGAAAACGGGATAATGGGAAAACAGGGTAATGCCAGTCTACATATATCTGTTCATTGATATTACACGCTACGCGTTATGATAAGGGTTCGTTCACTTAGGCTTACGCCATCCCTATTCCCAATTACACACGTAAAATATATCTTTTGAAATTTAATCCAAACTAACTGTCATCTTTTTGAAAACGTTATAATCAAATTGCTCTCTCCAGTCCATTTTTTTAATCGAAATAGGATAGCACAAAGTGACATCTATGACCAGAATCGACTACGAGTGTGAGAACAGCAAGTCAGTTGGACCCAACGAATTCAGGCAGTAACGGGTTTGTTTATCTCCTTATTCCCATAGTTTGTTGTGAGGATCAATGTACACTTGACGTAAGTCAATGTTCTTACAGTTCTGTCATTATGTTCGTAGTTTTACTGCTATTTTTTAGAAGTGCGTATGTTGGACGATTTCAAGACATGCAATTCTTACATAATTTGCAAAGATCAGCAAAAGCCTAATGAAGGTAGATGTTTTCACCGGTATTACTAATATACTAAGTGACATATAAATCCGAACACCCATCTTACTGTAAATAACAAGTGAACAAATTTTCAGCCTTATCAGTTGGACATTCCGGCTTTTATACTGCTTGTTTTTAATTCACTAACGCTCTAAAAATGAATATTTCAGCCGCAGTAAAGAATCAACGTTGGCGGATTTTGGTTCTTGACATCCTTTACGATCGGTTACGATGCCTACAGTACGGAGACGTGTACGATTTCGTCAACTTAGTGAGTTTGATAGGGGATAGCGGGCACTGGACGCCGCCGTAGAACAACAGACCGTGAAGTTCGCCGCCTAAGATTATTGGCCTTAAAGGAGCGTTTCTCCACTACCAGGTCCATTGCAAATGAATGGTTTGCAGAACACGGAAGACCTATTGGAATGCGAAGTGTTTACCGACGAGTGAGAAGTTTTGGCTTGTTTTCATACCGGTCACACTGGGTCCTCCCTTTAACTCGAGAACACCGACGTAATCGCCTTGAGTGGTGCAGACAACGGTCACTCTGGGATCAGGAATGTAACAGTATTGTCTTTAGTGACTAGTCTCGATTTTGTTTAGGCATGCACGATGGCCGTGCCTGGGTTAGCAGGCGACGTGGTGAAAGAAGGAATCCACAGTTTTTTGTTGAAAGACATGTTCATCACACTGTTGGAGTTATGGTTTGGGGTGCTATAGCTTATGGTTCCAGGTCACCTTTAATCTTCATCAGAGGTAACATGAACGCGCAGCGTTATATCCACGAAGTTCTAGAACCCCATCTTTTACCCTATCTTGACACCCTGGCAGATCCAACTTTCCAACAAGATAATGCCCGACCACATGTTGCAAGAGTCACAATAGACTTCTTTCAACATAATGATGTCACATTGTTACCATGGCCACCAAGATCTCCCGACTTATCCCCAATTGAGCACGTGTGGGATATGATGGGTAGGAGATTGTTCAATTTGCAACGTCATCCTCAGACTCTAGAAGCACTTCGACAGGAGTTGGTGGTTGCCTGGAATGAGATACCACAGGAGGACATTGACCACCTGATCAGAAGCATGCCTAGGCGCGTTGGAGAATGCGTAGCACATCAGGGTGCATCCACACATTATTAAAGGTCAAAGGGCTTTAAAGCAGTGCAATCATTTTGAAATTTTTATCATTTACTTATTATGCTTCATTAAGTACTTATACAAAATTTTATTAAAATAAAACCATTTAAACTGGGTGTTCGGATTTATATGTCACTTAGTATATCTTGATACAACGCTGTCACTTCGGTTGGCATTGGTAGACAAACGAGTCAAAAGTACGCACTGAAACTATGCAATGTGAACATATGGGATTGGCACCTTCTGCTCTTTTGGAATTCATTGGTTGGAACGGCTTCCCAATCCGAATTGTCAACCGGGTTACCACTGTGACCGCTAGATGCCGCCGATTCTGGTGCTACATAAGATGCGGTCTACTCCCCAGCTCGATTCTGGCAATAGATGACATTTTGTGCTGTCTTATTTCGATAGAACTTATACAGGGTGGCCCATTATGTGTGGACGGAATATTACTCATAAAGAAATACATTTTGGGCAAATCTATTTATGGGATGTTATACATGAGAATTGAGGGCACATATTCAAAATATCGGCAATTATACAGGGTGTCCCAATTTTGACCTACATATCAAAGTTCTGATTTTTTAAATGGGTTGTCTCAAATTTAATTGCATATTAATAACATTCTGGTAATTAGCTACTGAGATGTAAGGTGTTTTGTCCAGAAAACCGTCCACTTCGCCATTTTGAAATCTACAGAGCTGAATTTTGTATCAAAAAAAAACTTTTATCTTATTTGTTACTTTTTAGAATTTTTGGGTATAGGGTTTGATTCAGATAAAATCACTAGATTTTGACTTATCAAGCTCTTAATAGAACAACACACCAAAATTAAAGAAAAAAATCACATCATCCATGGAAACCAAAGACAAACAGTGGGCTAGTTCCATATTTCCACTAAAAGTACAAATTTGATGTAAAAATTAATAACAACCAGAACAGTATAAATCAGCTTCAAGCGTAATAGAGAGAAACAACTACAACAACAACATAAACAAACAAATATCACTACTCAAGACCTAATCTTCAAAAACTGCTCGAAAATATCTCCATGTTGAATACACAGCCGTAGTTTTTGGATAAATAACCGTTGCACATCCCTCAGCATGTGTTCCCTTATGTTCAGAAAAGCATCCTTAATCCTTTCCTTCATATTTTCCGGTGTAGTTGGTGGATATCTATAAACCTCTTGCTTAACCTAGCCCCATAGAAAGAAGTCCATCGGTGTCATATCTGATGATCTAGGAGCTCAAGATATAGGCCCATCACGACCTATTCAAGGATTGTTACTCCAGGTGTCCAAATAGTTACGCACACGATTATGATAATGCGCAGGTGCGCCGTCATGTTGGAAGTACATATGCATCCGAGTTTGTAGGTTAACAGTTTCTGCTCCAATTTGCCGTGCACTTAAATAGGAATTTTCCTGCAACTTTAATAGAACCTCAAAACTGATTCACCTCATTGGTGACACTTGTATTATTTATACATTTTTCACTATATTCCACTGATCCACTTGATTCAAAACGTTCTCGTAGTGTGGAAAATGTTTCCGGCCTTGGATGTCACATATTAGGTTACCTACCGTTGCTTATAAATGCGAGATGCTAGGAAATTATTTCTTTGGGCTTCGCCCAAAACGAACATCATATTCACCATTTCTTTTTTAGAAAAAAATCATTTTCAAACACGTTTTTATTATAATGCTCACAAAGCTAATTTTGACAGTTTGTAACTAATCAACAATTTATTTGTTTCCAAGGATGATGCGATATTTTAGGGAATTAATCCGTTCCATAAAAGACATGCTAATAACAGAAAAAATAGTCGTAAAAGCCCTTATGTGTCTAGTTAAAAAAAAGCTTATAAAAAGTTGAGTCCAAACCTGCAAAAATATACAGGGTGATGCATTTGAAATTTTCGAGAAAACCTACAATTTGCATTTTTGACTACCCTCTATGAGCAAAAATTATAATTTGAAAAAGTAACAAGTAAGATAAAAGCTGAGGTGCGTACGTTTTTTTGACACAAAATTCAGCGCGCAAATTTGAAAATGGCGGACTGACGGGTTGCCGAAGTGGGGGTTTTTTTCTGGACAAAATACCTTATATCTCAGTAGCTAGTCACCAAAACCCGATGGTATGATATATCAATTTTCCTCTTTTGAATTGGTTTATCCAAATTTGCAATAAAATCTGAGGCATTCCATTTGAAAAATCACAGCTTTGATATCTAGGTCAAAATTGTGACACCCTGTCTAATGACCAATATTTTAGAAACATGCCCTCAAATGCCGTGTATAACATCCCATAAATAGATTTTCCCAAAATGTATTTCTTTATGAGTAATATTCCGTCCACACAAGGATGGGCCACCCTGTACAATAGATAGAGGATAGTTGCTTAACTTCATACGACCTATGTCTGGAAAAAACAATCATCCATTCTTCAATTACAGATTAAACTGAAAATTTGAAAGTATTTTTATCATTTTATCGCAGTTTCTCAGAAAACGTATTACCATTTTAGAGAAATGTTCTAGCCAGTTCCACTTATGGTGAAAGCGCATACGAGAGAACTCCATGTTCTTTCACCGAAACTCGTAGTTTAAAAATATTTTTTGTATTTTAACATACAAATAGGTAAAATTAATGAAAGGAAGAAAAATTCGATAACATGAGTGGCACTTAGGATCACGCATACCTATTGATCTGTCTTAGACATTAAAAGTTTCAACAGCAAATGTTCAATAAAGTGTCTGACATGAAGATCCTCTGATTTGGGTAAACGAAATAACATTATTGAGAACTTTTTAACGACCGTGAATCGCGAAAGTCATTCTTAGTAAATACGACACTGGGTTACATGTCAAAGTCCTTATGCTTTTCATTAGATGTAAGCAGCGACCTTTGCGAGATGACTTGTGGTGATGATATGGATGTCATGCGTGAAACCTCAAGAAAAGGGACCGAAATCCATCAAGGAAACCCGAGTTATTTGGCGCTAAATTCTCTCACATCTTCCAGGTCTCTTAAGGGGATATAGCAAGGAAATTCGTGAGAGTATTGTTGAAATAGGTACAGTGCTTTATTGAGGACGGCATCACATGTGCTTTGCCTATACAAAATAAACGCGAAAAACAAGCAAATTTTGGTCAAATTTCCCACTCAATCTTATTGATTTTTTTTGGCAAGTTTCACAGTGCAAATCTAAACAACACATTTTCTCTATAATATGATTTCTATTCACGTCAGCGTATACAGAGGTTGAAGTTTTAGAAAAAAAGTGAACACTTAAGCCTTAACTCTTTTTCTTCCTTTCGTAACGTTTTTAGTTACCATACGAATTCAAAAAGTTTTTCATCACATTGTACAAAAATGTATTGCAATCTTGTGTTTGGTTCACGTTTTTATCGTCTCCGATTTTGCTGATCTACGTCGAAGAAAATGAAAACTTTTTACTTGATTTAAGACCACGCTGTATAACAATTTCAAGCTCTATGTTTCTGAAATACAATATCACAGCCAATAACCATATCTTTCTCATACTTCAGTTTTGGTTCGATTGCAATTCGAGCTAGAAATGCTTTCTTGGAGCCGAATGAATGTAATACAAAAACCACAAGTTTTAAAAAGTATTATACACCGTCCTTGGGTCGAACATTGCTCACAGAGAATTCATCATTCATTTTATATATTGGAGCATCCGGTCCAACGTTCCTTGTGAGACTATTTAACCCGCACGCCAAACGCGTCGATAAAGACCTCTCCCCACTTCTTCGCGTATCCGGTTGCTGCGTAATTCAAATTTGAAATGCGAACTGTCCCACTGGACACCCTGTTTGGAAACAAACGAATATTATCTAATTGATGACATAATTGCATATGAGTCTATTGGACGTCATTTTTCATATATCACAAGCTGAGTGTATCCCTTTCTATTAGCAATATTATGTAATATGTTGAAAGCAGTGATATGGCATATTTATGGGAAAATATATTGATATTTATGTCTTTTAGGCCCGTATCGCCAGTCGTCCCTACAATTGTAGGGCGCGTTTATGGCCTCCTTGATTGTCATAGTTTTCTACTTCTTCGTGTCAGCGCTCTATTTTGAGGTTATGTCACAAACATCTATTTGCCTCAAATTGTGCTTGCCTTTGAGTTATATCATGTTTTATCAGCCTGAAATTTCCTACAACAATCAAGGAGGCCATAAATGCACCCTACAATTGTAGGGACGACTGACGATACGGGCCTTAGTCGTTGGACAAGCTATAACCTATAAGATATAGACAAAGAGAATTTTTTTTGATGATATATCGATACCATTTACAGTGCACCCCGCTTATAATGGACTTGGCGGGACTGTGAGAAACAGTCTATTATAGGCGGATGATCATCTTAAAAGAAACACTTTTTTAATGAAAAAAAAGATCAGAAATATCATATTAAAAGCTTAAAATGTGTTTGTTTAACATATATTACATAAATAAAGATACATACAAAAAAGTTATACGTAATTTTCAAATTTGCATTTTGGTGAATAAGCTAGTAAGTTTCATTTGAACAGATTGTTTTTTGTATAATTATTTAGAACAGCAAGTTGAATTCTATTTAATTTGGTAAGTGTGGCTGTACTGTCTTCTTCTTGCTGAAAATAACGTTGCAACTTTTTCACGTAGTCTGATGCCTCCTTAGTCGGCAGTGGAAGCTCTTCTACACCGTTGTTTTCTAGTTTGTTTTCCCGTTCGTCATCAACGGATCCTTCATTAACCAAATTGGAGTCTGACAATTCCCATGTTACTATTAAATTATTGTCAACATTTACATACTCATTAAATTTGTCTGTCTTTTAATTTTCAGTAAATCACTTAATTTAATTTAATCTTCTTCAAGTCGTTGACTATTTCAGTTATGTTTTTCACTAAAGCAGCATGAGGAAAACAATTACGAATCGTCTCTGGAGTTACCAATTCCCATGCAATAGTAAGCAAATTTATAGCATCTGAAATGGTGACAGCTTTCGTAATGTTGACATCATCATAATTTTTATCAAGATATGTTTCCGATAAATTTGTTTAAGACTCCAAATGACACCCTGGCCCATTGATTGCACAACTGATGTCACATTGGGTGGAAAAAATTGAAGGTCGATGTTATTAAGTGAAATATTTGGATGAGCGTAGCAGTTATCGACCAAGAGCAAAATTTTACGATTTTTCTTAACAAGCTCATCGTCCTGCTTTTTTATATTCTTCAAAAATTGATGGTCATCCAAGCTTTACTATTTTTAACATAATCGACGGGAATTGTTTTAACATTTTTGAAACACCTGGGGTTCTTAAATTTCCATGAAGTGAAAAAAGGTCATAAATTCTTTGCAGCACTGCCATTGAATATCAAATAAATTAGAACATGCATTTCTATTGATTCACTTACCTATTGTCAATAGTTTCCGTGTTTCAGTACCAGAAGCATTAGCACAAATCATAACAGTTATTCGCTCTTTTGATAGTTTCCCTACATTGCAAGTCTCACCTTTTAATTTATTAGTTTTATCTGGTAGCATTCTATAAAATATCCCGGTTTCATTTGCGTTGAATATGATATCATCTGAATAATCACTAGATATTATGAGAAATCCAGTAACTGGTAACGTTCTTGTCAACTGAAGCTGACTCACCACACATTTTTCCAAAAACAATGTTACGTCCTTTCTTAAACCTATCTAGCCAACCGGAACTACATTTGAAGTAATCTCCGATCAATTTTCCAAATTCTTCAGCCTTTATTTGTAGCATAGGTCCACTCATTGGAAAATTATTAGCACGCTTTTGTTGAAACCATTTAAACAGCATATCAGCGACTTGGGTATGCAGCGATAGTCGCATTTTTATCTTTTGACTGTTTGATTTCTAGTCATTTTTAATTTTGTCACGGCTTTTCCAAATATTTGACACAGTGGATTTTTTTATAGCCAGACGAGCACATATATTTGCTTGAGATGAACCCTGCTCAAGCTCACTAATTATTGTGAACTTTTCGTGTAAAGTGAGTGCACGTTTCACACTTTTCAAGATGTTTATAACTCTAATAAATTCAGTATAACACTGGTGGTCAAGTTTGAATGCAACTGCGAAGTCAAACCGCCGTAAACGATGGCATCAGCTAAATCTGCTCTGGGGAACTACCAAAATAGCTCGCATATAATGGATTAAAATATTATATATATTATATAAAACCGAGGATTTTACATACAATGACCTTAAATTGTGTCCATTATATACGAGTTTCCATTATAAGCAAGTTGATTATAAGTGGATTCCACTATATATTGATACCTTTTACAGTTATATAAATATATAACTTTAATTTGAGAAATCTCAAATTAAAGTTATAGTGGGTAGGAATCTCGTAAGACTAAGGTTAATCTCCTTCCGTAACTTCACAATGATCAATTGGCAGCTTTTTTTCGTTGGAAAATTGCAGATATACCTTTCTGTGACCGATGTTTAGAAAAAGGAGTTTTCCAATGACGATGCAATGTAGCTTTTTGGGCGACCTCCTTAATACTTATCAAGTCCTGCCAGTCTAATCGAGAATCTGTGTTCCTTAATTTCGTTTCTTTCGTGTGTCATTAAGCTGGCGGCAGCTTTGCAGCTGCCCCATTGTGAGAGTTGTTCTTAATATCTGGGAAATGCTCATTTTTCTCTTAGGCGCGAAAAAGGGCTTCTTAACGAATATAGGCCAATGGCTTCCAGGATGCGAACGCAGAGGTAATTGCTTGCTTGATGACGAGATGTGTATTGTTGTTGGTTGTTTCAAATAATATCGACATACGTTTTCACGTACTACGAGTACGAAATCTTGAGGTATATTAGTTATAATTACAAAATTGATATTTTTATACAGGGTGATCCATAAGTCCTTTGAAATTTCAAATTTGAATAAAATTTAACGGGTGAGCGTGAGCGGCGCGGGCGAGGTGGGGGCAGTATCTTCAGTGTCAGGGAATTCAGGCGCCATGGAGTGTTTCACTGGAGCGGATCGTGCTTTTTGTGTGCGCACGTTTTATCAAAATAATGATTCGGCAACCATTGCGCGGCGTAAATATCGAGAATACCACAATTTACACAATTTTACAAAGTGTCCAACAGCTCAAACGATTAAGAACTGGGTTGCTAAGTTCGAAGAGACTGGTTCGACGTTAGATAAACAGCGGTGGGGTCGACCAAGGACAACTCGTATTGAAGAAAACATCAACATTGTGGCACAGTCTGTTCGTCAAAATCCTACCCAGTCTACTCGTAAGCGTTCCAGTGCACTAAACGTACCCAGAACATCTTTACAGCGGATTTTAAGGAAAGATTTACATCTGCACGCTTACAAAATTCAGTTAGTGCAGGAATTAAAAGATAATGACGCTATTCAGAGACTAAACTTTACGAATGAAATGTTGAATCGATTTTCTTCGCTCAATAATGTGTTGTTCTCGGACGAGGCTCACTTCCATTTAAACGGGCATGTAAATAAACAAAATTGCCGTTATTGGAGCCCTGAAAATCCAAGGCGTAGGCATCAGAAGCCCTTACACAGCCCTAAAGTTACAGTTTGGGCTGCTATGTCAGCGCATGGCATCGTAGGCCCTTATTTGTTTGAGGACGACAGAGGTCGCGCATTAAATGTTACTTCGGAGCGGTATGTAGCAATGATAGAAGAGTTTTTGACACCAGCGTTGCAGAATTTTCCAGGCTATAATACGCAGACCTGGTTTCAACAGGACGGAGCAACTGCCCACACACCTCCAACACTTCTATGCCCGTCGTCTGTCAACTTTTTCCCAGCAAAGTAATTTCTCGAAGAGGAGACATTTCCTGGCCACCACGTAGTCCAGATTTGACCCCAATGGACTTCTTTTTATGCGGCTACCTCAAGAGTAAAGTGTACGACACCACTCAGCGATCAGTTGATATCCTGAAAGAAAATATCCGAAGAGAAATGGCAAGCATTACAGTGTTGACTTGCCGCGCAGTCATCGACAATTTTAGACGTCGTTTATATGAGTGCCGTGATCGTAATGGATTGCATTTAGACGATGTGATTCTTAAAACATAATTCCCATTCAATAAAGATGATAACAAAATATAATAATTCTTCATAATGTAACTAGTTTGGTTTTATTCCTTTTTTTACAGCTCAAAGGACTTATGGGCCACCCTGTATATTCACTCTCCGGCACAAAAGCTCGATAGACAAATTATTTCCAATACCTTGTCCAAAGTGTATGATTCTTCAAAGTTCCTAAATCTTTCGTAATGCTTCCAACCACGGTAGTGCATAACAGCATTTCGTCATATTGGTTAGCGTCGCGCGTACATACGAAATGTATTTTGCCTCATTCCATTGTACCCTTGTATATACGTAGACAGAGAGACCTACGAGGGCTGTAAATTAAGTGCAAGACTGGCAACGTAGCGTTCGATGATTTGGCAACTGTGGAGGCGCCGCCAGTGGAGAGGAGAGAGGGGAACATGTGATCCGCCTTCAGTACAAGCAGGGTGGTGAAACTCATATCGACGAATGGGAAACAAGGCAGTGTAGCTGGTGCATACTATGACAACCATGTCGCACCCTAAAGAAAATGGCGACTGATCCACAACTGACGTTGTCCGATTGGCCAGATTTAAATTTCCGGCGGATTTCTTCCTGTGCTCTGTGATTTGCAAAAATAACCTTACTTTTTCAGCATGTCATTTTCTTAACATTTCCTTTTAATTAAATGAGGTCCCTATTATGTTATTTGAGCCATATGCATTTTTTTCATAGTTGTGGAGTATAACATTGTAAGTAGGTACACAAAGCTGTAATACTATACGACAAACTCCACAGCAAAACTTTCTTTTATAAGGTGATCCAAGTCATTAGCCAGGCTTCTGGCAGATCCTGATGAAGAGCAGAGATGCAATGGTTACTCATTTTAGGAATGTAATATTTGAAGATCGTACCTGTTTGTACCTCCACATCACTCTTTGAACATTGGAGCGCCACGAAAAGTTCAAAAGCTGCCGTTGTTAACCCCTGAGAATTATCAGAAGCTCAGAGATTACTTCTGATCTAACCAAAAGGCTCAGCTCTGAAGGATAGTTGCAGAACACAACATTTGTAAGTTTTTATATGACTCAATAACTAATGATGATTTGTACTGCTTTTTGTCCAAGTTAGATTTCACACTTCGTTTTAAATCAGCTATTGTCAGAGCAGTAGGGTTGATATGTAATGTAAAGCACACTATAATTTTAATGAAAGCAAAGCCAAGTATTGTTATTGAACAATAACACGGGTGCCCTCAGGGAGGCTGTGGTAACAGTTATCTCTTGATGATGATCAGCACATCTGCGAAAAATTCCTGTGGGTACCTGTGGACAATCATATTATTGTTCTAATAAAAAATGAAATCTGTGAATTGTAGAAACATCAACACTGTTAGAGTATTCGAGTGGACTGTATAGCGGCTGGTTCAAGAATGAAATGTTGTCGCCTACCTTTGATCCGGTATTCTGTCTAATTCTGGTTCGTATTCCTGGTGTAGTGGTGATGCAGGAGCGTGAAGATTGCCGGTGTGGGAGCGCTTATGACTCTATGCGTCTGCTGAGTAGACACGTGGTCTCACTGTATGCGGTTGCGGCGTGTATATGTTATCACGGTATGCGGGTTGCGGCGTATCTGCATAGTCTCTCTGTGAGCTAGTATCCTTCTTCCTTTTTTGTCCTAGCAGCGCACGCCCGCGGGGTAGGCAAGCGACATCGCAGACTAGCCTTATACTAAAGCCAGCCCAAATATCCCTAACATACTGCCCACCATTTTTAGTTGGTGGAGACCAAGCAAAAATTTAGCGTAAAGAAAAGGAAAAAAAGTACGAGATGGAATATTTCAATAGAAATAAAATTTAAGAAAAACAAATATACGGTTCGCCTGAGAAAAATTACTTAAATACTAAGCTTAAGCTAAAATAAAGCATTAGGTACAACGTGACTGACTGAAACTATTGCTCCGGTAATGGGCAAAGTTTATTAAAGGGGCGCTTGTAGATACCTTGGCTTGAACGAATTAGAGCGACTCTAGCGACTTGATCTTTACCAGGAAAAAGTTTTTCTATGCGAGCTAGTACTCATTTGATAGGCGACACATTATCCTGCTTCACAACCACCAACGCACCTACTTTAGGTTCAACACTTTGCCTTTTGATGAAGAGAGTGCCATCGCAACCAAAAATCATTATGTAAAAGTAATTGGTATCTATTAAAGCGATTGATATTTGAATTAGAAAAGTCAGGATCAGATAAACAAGATAATGGATTCAACGTTAGAAAATGACCAGGGCTCAATGTCGTAAAGTCGTTGAGGTCTGAGCTCAAAGCACACAGTGGCCTCGAGTTCAAGAGCGCCTCTATCTGAACAATTCTTCATATGTCAAAATCTGCGATCCAATAACTCGGGATTAATGCGTTTTGACGGATTTTATTCCAGCTTCGTTAATTCCTCCAAAATTAGAGGCATAAAGCGGATGGAAAGACCAATTTTTTTCTAATTTTTGAATTATGCAGGTGCCAATAAAGGCTGGGGAATGCAAACATCTGAATCATGATGATGTTAATACTGATTTGTTTGTAGAAAAATGTATGAGATTTATATAAAAAATATATATTAGGTATTTGCAGTATATGTTTTTCTTCTGAACCTTTTTAGAATAGTAAGTAGATATGAGTGATCTTATAACAGCTTGTGTTATTGACGTTGCTATTTTAACATACAAAAAAAAGCATTTATTCGTCAAGATAGCGCAAAATGTTAATAACACATGCTGTTGGAAGATCTCCCATGTCCCATCAAATTTCTATATATATATATATATATAAGTTAAGTTAATTTAAATTCATTTTACACTATTGTTGCTACTGTTATCAATGTAATTGCAGCTCCTGATGATGATGTTCATTGAAAGCTAGAGAGAATAAAAAAGTATAAAGAGTCCTCTTTGCTTAAAATTTTTGTCGAAAAAACCCAACAAAAGGCGGAAGCTTTAATTTTTCACCTATATATATATATATATATATAAAGGTATAGCAATCTCAGATTTATATGTAGAGCTGGTAACGCTGCGGTATATTAATGCACAATCTGGCAACAATGTCGCACCCTCAAAAAATGGCCGCTGACAACCATACAAGTCACCGTGTTGCCATTGAATAGCATGGAATTAAACCTTCTTCAGTGTATATGTTTTGTGAGTACAAGTTTGAACCCGCTCGAATCATTTGGTTGTCCGTAGCTATTTTTTTTGTAGATCAGTTTTTTCTATTGTGTTCTGAAAATTAGTGACATCAATTTCAAGCAACGTAGTACTATCATATTTTGCTTCAGGTTTGGGCACAGTGCAACGGAAACTCTTGCTAAACAGACCTACGGAAACAGACCAGGTTTTTCGGAGGTTAAGGCCTTTTCAGAAATGAGACAGATAAAGCATGAAGCCTAAGGCATTCATATTGATCAGGGCAGAGCTTATCAGATCAAGAACAACTGAATGTTGCATCCCGATAATGCCGGATGTTAGTGAACGAGTTTTTGGTCAGCGAATACATTCCTGTGACTCATCAGCCTCTTTATTCACCTGCCTTGAATCCTCATGCCTTTTTTGTCTTCCCGAAGTTGAAAGAACACCTCAAGGGAACCCTTTTTGGGATACTTGAAAAAAATTCAATTTGGCAGAAGGCTATTATTCCAGTATCGGAGTTCCAGCACTGCTATAAGAAGTGCAAGAACAATCTCCAGTGCTGTGTGGCTTCAGAAGGAAGTTATTTTGAGGGTGACTATACCAAATTGTAGTGACATTTAAATAAAAAAAATAAAAACAATCAGATTCATCACTTCATTTACAGACCTCGTATCTTACTCGTTAAGTATCTTGCTCAACATCGTTTGTGTCATGGTTGGCAAAATCATAAGCAATAAGCGTCATTTCCGGTTGAACTGCCGGTTAACCCATCTGCTTATAGACAGATGTCAGAAAAATCATTCTCGCCAAAACGACACGTGCAGTTTGCGCATTCCTTTTTTCCTATCCGCTTTAGGTAGCTTCTCAGGCAACCATGTCCGGTGAGGGGTTATGCAGTATAGCTCACCGCTCTTCTGTCAATCCAGACATTGATGTCTGAAATCAGTCCATGCTGCATGACTAGTTATGTCCCGTTTTGCCTTCTCTTAATGAATAAACCCTCGCATGCCCCATTTCTAGCTTGTGCGCTTTCTTATAGATGGCGCATGGGTCACCAGCCAGCAAATCAATTGGCGGGTCTCCAGCCACCACCAGCAGTGCTTCTTGTGATACCGTTCTTATCACAGCTTACCTAGTGAGCTCAACGTGCACACAGGTTTGTACGTCCCTTCTCTGTCGCACGGCTTCAAGCGTTTGAGGATGAGTACCTTCTTTCCATTTCTTCGGAAGTCTTCCCACCTTCAGTAGTCATTCATCGCGACAAGCACAAATTCGATTACCAAAAAAGCAGTGTTTTTACTACATCGTTTGGTATTTGACCTAGGCTGGTGCCTGTTTCTCTTAAGGCCAGACAGTGTAGATAATTTTCCAAGATTTTGTTCGTTACTAACTTCTGAAAAATGAAGGGTCGATATACTTTAACTAACTTTAAGAAAACTTTCTCTCTCTCTCTATATATATATACAGGGTGGCCCATCCATGTGGGGACAGATTATTACTCATAAACAAATACATTTTGGGAAAATCTATTCATGGGATTCGAGGGCATATTTCTAAAATATTGGCCATTATACAGGGTGTCCCAATTTCGACCTACATATCAAAGTTGTGATTTTTCACATGGAATGCCTCAAATTTTATTGCATATTTGGATAAACCAATTCAAAAGAAGGAGATTGATTTAACATACTATGGGGTTTTGGTAATTAGCTACTGAGATATAAGGTGTTTTGTCTAGAAAAACCTCCCACTTCAAGTGGAGCAGTGGAATATAGTAAAAAATGTATAAACAATCCAAGTGTCACCAATGAGGCGAATCAGTTGGAGGTTCCATTAAAGTTGCAGGAAAATCCCCATTTAAGTGCACGGAAAATTGGAGCGGAAACTGATATATGCAGAACTTCTGTCCAAAGGATTATTCACAAGCATATGTACCATCCATATCACCGATGCTTGCATCAAGGCCTTCGTCCTCAGGATTTCGCAGCTCGAATGGAGTTTAGTAGAATAATGATAAATAAAGTGAGTGAAAACACTACTTTACTGGATAAAGTTCTTAGCGATGAGGCAACTTTTAACAGGCATAACATGCACTATTATGCCACGGAAGGCCTTTGCTGGGTTAGGCAAATAGATTTCTAATATAAATCTAGCTTGAATGTTTGAGGAGGAGTTATTGGCAGACAAGTTATCGGGCCTTTCTTTTTCGACAACAGATTAACAGGTATAGAGTGTGCATATGTACTTCCAAGATGACGGCGCATCCGCACATTTTAATAATCCTGTGCGTAACTACTTGGACACCTGGAGTAACATCGTTGGATCGGTCGTGATGGACCTATATGGCCTTCTAGATCATCAGATATGACACCGATGGACTTCTTTATATGGGGCTACGTTAAGCAAGAGGTTTATAGATATCCACCATCTACCCCGGAAGATATGAAGGAAAGGATTAAGGATGCTTTTCTGAACATAAGGGAACACATGCTGAGGGATGTGCAACGGTTATTTATCCAAAGACTACGTCTGTGTGTTCAACATTGTAGAGATATTTTCGAGCAGTTTTTGTAGGTTAGGTCTTGAGTAGTGATAGTTGTTTGTTTATGTTGTTGTTATGTTGTTTTTCTCTATTACGCTAGAAGCTGATTTATACTGTTCTGATTGTTATTCGTTTTTACGTCAAATTTGTGGTCTTACCACTGCTTGTTTTTTGTTCCCATGGATGATATGATTTTCTTCTTAATTTTAGTGTGTTGTTCTATTAAAAGCTTAATAACTCAAAATCTAGTGATTTTATCTGAATCAAACCTCGTGCCAAAAAAGAAGCTTATAAAAAATTGAATCCAAACTTGCACAAATATTCAGGGTGATGCTTTTGAAATTTTGGAGAAAAAGTACAATCCGCGTTTTTGACCACCCTGTATGAGCAAAAAAAAATTTCAGAAAATTGATAAATAAGATAAAAACTGAGGTGTGTAAGTTTTTTTTGATACAGAATTATGTACTCCGAATTTCAAAATGGCGGATTGAGGGGTTGCCGAAGTGGACGGTTTTGATGGACAAAACACCTTACATCTCGGTAGCTAATTACCGAAACCGCATTTGTATCAATCTTCTTCTTTTAAATTGGTTTATCCCAATATGCAATAAAATTTGAGGCATTCCATTTGAAAAATCACAACTTTGATATGTAGGTCCAATTTGGGACACGCTGTATAATTGCCAATATTTCAGAAATGTGCCCTCAAATGTCATGAATAACATCCCATAAATGAATTTTCCCAAAATGTATTTGTTTATGAGTAATATTCCGTCCACACATGGATGGGCCACCCTGAATACATATATATATATATATATATATATATATATATATATATATATATATATATATATAAGGGTTGTCCAATAGGGACGCAGGAAAGTAAATGTCAATTTGACATAGACGCCATATTTGTTTTCTGTCACCGACATGTCATTTTGTTAGTTGAATGTTTACCATTGATCGCTATGGAGTCGTATTCGATTGAAGACCACATTAAAGTTATTCAAGAGCACTACAAAAATGGTGCAAAAATAAAAAACGCGTTTCGCGCGCTTCGTGAACATTTCGGTCGCAACAACTGCCCAAACGAAACAACCATCGGTCGCCTGGTGCGTAAATTCGAGGCAACAGGTTCTGTGGCAAATCTGCCAGGCTCTGGGCGGCCAAGGAGCGTTCGCACACCGGAAAATATTGCTGTTGTGAAGGAGAGTGTGAGAGACGGTCCGAAACAATCAACAACGCATCGATCCCAAGAATTGGGCATTTCGAGAACCAGTTTGCTCCGCATTCTCTACAAGGATTTGAATGTACACGCCTACAAGATCCAATTGACGCAAGAGCTGCGACGGACCATTTTTCGCGCCGAACGTTCTCAGATTGGCTCCTTGAACACCGCCAAATTGATGCCAATTTTTCATCAAAAATCATGTTCAGCGACGAAGCGCATTTCACTTTGAATGGGACGGTAAACAAGCAAAACTGCCGCATCTGGGCGAACGAAAATTCCCGTGAGTATCAAGAGCAGCCGATGCATCCTCAAAAAGTGACTGTGTGGTGTGCATTGCGGTCAAAAGGCATCATCGGGCCTTACTTATTCGAAAATGCGGCCGGGGACGCCGTTGCCGTCAATTCTGAGCGATATCACGTGATGATAGAGGACTATTTTTTGCCGCAACTTGAAGGAATGGATATGGACGATGTTTATTTCCAACAAGACGGTGCAACATGCCACACAACCAACGTCAATATCCATCGATTGCAATCCTTCTTCGGTGATCGCGGGATTTCGCGCAGAGGAAATGTGCCATGGGCACCAAGATCGTGCGATTTGACTCCTTTGGACTTCTTTTTATGGGGATATTTGAAAAGCAAAGTCGACGTCAACAAACCAGTCACCCTTAAAGAACTCAAAAACAACATCATTGCCGAGATAAATGCCATAGAACCGACCATGTTGCAAAATGTCATTGAAAATTTCGACCATCGCGTGGACGTCTGTAAATCCAGTCGTGGAGAACATTTGAGCGATATTATTTTTCATACATAACCCCAACTTGATTTGAATATCAATCTTTCTTGTTTTAATATGCGTTTACTTTCGTGCGTTCGTTTTGGACAACCCCATATATCAAAATATACGTAGAAGACGATCAGTTTTAATGAATAGTTAGTTGAAGTTCAAAAATATGTTGTATTCCCATTGAAGGTATTCATTTTGATAATACCTTTTTAAAATTATGTATATTTCGGAATTGTCTTTGAAAACGTGTTCGTATAATTTTGGAGGAAAATGATACAGAAAAGATCACCTCGTTATGGTCTTATGGGGCTTCGGGAAAATTTCTGCACGTAATTTATATCAAGCATCATATCAATGTGTTTTTATCGCGCTCACTGCAGCAAAATTACCGATACAGAAGAATTCTTACATAAACGTTATTTTTTACAATTATAGGCTATGTTCTGTAACTACATACGACCATTATCGAAATAATATCCTTTCGAAGTTCGAAAAATTGCACGGTGAAGAGCACCCGCAAGAAGAGAGGTTCATAACTTTATGAAAACAATACCTATTCTCGAGACCTGGAAGTTATCACACAGCAATCCAAATTTTCGGGCGCTTGAATCTTATACGTTTCAATTATTGAATAGCAATAGAGAAATGTCTGCTCGAAATTTAATTTATCTCTCTTATTTAACCAATCAGTCAGTCGTATCTATACGTACCTGACCTTAAACAGTTTCTTTTTCCGACGCCCATGACCAGCATCATTTCTTAAGCTATACTTCTAACATTTCACCAAGCTCTTAGGGAAAATGAGAAAGAATAGCGTGTGAATAAAAAGCTTTTCAGCGGGAGGCACTCTCGACTCCCGTGACTTTACGCCCTGTATAACGCACGTTACACCCTGAATCTTAATTCCGGCACTCGTTGGACGGTGCTCGTTGCTGCCTGCCTGGCGACAATTTATACTAAAGACTAATTAAAATTTAATTTTGAGTTTCTTCGCAGCCGGAAAGTGACTCCTTTAGTATCAGCCACGGCACAGTTCCAGTTGTCTTATAGTCGGTAGGATTTAGCTAGAAAAAGATGCATTTTTATCAAAACTAGTTGCTGTAAGTTAAAGCGATGACTCACTTACCAGCATCATTCAGGGTTTTCCGATATGTAACTGATTGGTTTGTATGTTGAATATTTGTGGAATGAAATGAGATACGTCAATTTCTTGCATCTTAATCGTTTATTGAAACTTAGGAATTATGTATATTTCAATCGGTTCCGTAATATTGTTCTTCAGCTGCTCTACAGTATTTCGTTTGTTGGCATAAATCCTATTTTTCAAAAATCCCCATAGAAAAAAGTCAGGAGCCATTAAATCCGTTGACCTTGGTGGCCAGTAGACATCACCAAATCGAGAACTTAAGCGTCCCAAAAATATTGTTCGCAAGCGATTCATTGTTTTCCTAGCTTTGTGACAAGTTTCTTTTATTTTTATTTTTAAAGAAAATTCAGTATAAAAAAAAATATATAATACCAGTGGCGAAGTCTAGCTGACAGCTACCCAACCACTGGAGGGGAGCACCCAAATAATTGAATAATTGAATTAGTTATCAGACAGTATGTAATTACATATGTCAAAATCGATGTGGTAGACAGAAAAAGTATACATATGATGAATAACAGAGCAACACAGCCATTCGCAGTAAATCATACATGTACAGATTATGCTTTTTACTTTTAAAAACTATACGGGGCGTAACATTCTATGTTGAACAGATCTAGCCACGCTTTTGGTATCAATATTGCTTTCATATACGAGTATATCTATATATATATATACATACACATATACACATATATAAGAGTTACACAATAATAAATAAATAAAAAGTTGAATATACAACATTGCATCATTGATCCTAATGCATATAATAATAATAATAAACGTCTTTATTAAATATACAATACATGTATATATATATATAAAGTGTAACTATAATGGCGAAGTTTAGCAATATGCTACTCTAACACTTAACCACTAAAGTTAAATATTACGTTGTTAACAGCTAACAGAAAAAAAAATGCAAAATATATATAACAAATCACTTATAACCCATATGAGAAGTGGATAATGAGATATTTTGTGTGCACATACTGCTACTCTAAAAAGGTCTATGAATATTGAGGGAAAAGTTAATCGTTCAAATAACTCAACTTAACATTGTATCAAACAAATAAGGTCTTAGTTTGAATTTGTTCATATTAAGAAGCTTGAATTCTTGTGGCAGCTGATTATACATCCTGATAGCATTATACAGGGTGGCGCATCGAAAACGTAACAGACGCATTTACTGGCAGCTCAGTTTTTTTTTGGAAAAACGCTCAGACCAGTCGATTTTGTTTTTGAGGAGGGCACAAGTTTGGCAAAAAATCACGTTAACACGTGCAGCCCCCTGAGCGGGGGTGGCAACAACCCTAAAATCTTAAATGGGAAGGGGGGTCGCGTGATACCTTATTTTAAAGGTATTTCAATTCCCTTTATAATGATGTAAAATACATGAGCTTCAGTTCAGTAGTTTTGAAGATTTATTGATTTAAAGCTTAAAGTAGACTTTAATAGGTACATCAGAAATTTGACTAAAAGAATTTACTTAATAAGTAAATGCTTTTCTTCACTACGCCCATGGTTTGATTATCATTTTGTTGTCGAAAATAGCTATTGGAGCGTTTTTTTGTGGAAAAAAAAGATATTTCTTGAAGAAAGATAAGGAAATATCTCGTACTTATTCTAAATAGGAATTTAGTACATAGTTTGCCATTGATTTGACAAAAATTTGTTGCTAAAATAACTTGTAACGCTTTATTACATACATTAACCATGGTATATTCCACAGCAGAAAGAGTTGAAATTATCGAAATATTTTTCGAAAATAATCAGTGCGCTAATAGAACAGCAGAAATATTTAATGAGCAACATGTTCTAGAACTTGTAGCTAAATTTCGGGAAACTGGGTCAGTCGCCAATAAAAAACGCAACATTGAAAATCCCATAAGGAACGAAGCAATAGAAGTGGGGGTTTTAGGGCAAGTTTATGTAGATCCTACGTTAAGTACCCGCAAATTGGAGACTGTGTGTGGTGTTAGTCGACGTACTGTCCAACGGATTCGAAAGGCCCATAGTTTTCATCCGTATAAAATTCACCTGGTACAAGAACTTAATGAAGACGATTTTGATCGGCGATTACAATCTTGTGAAGATATGAGTGAACGAATTATAAACGATGAACATTTTCTATTCAACACTTGCTTTTCCGACGGATGTACCTTTTTCATAAATGGCGTAGTAAATCGTCATAACTGCCGATATTGGTCCGATTTTAATCCCGGAATTTATCATGAGGTTCATACACAGCAGCCACAAAAATTAAATGTTTGGGCTGGTATTTTTGGCGATCATTTAGTTGGTCCTTTTTTCTTACCTGGAAATTTGACCGGTGAAATGTATTTGGAAATACTGGAAGACGCCATAGATCCTGCATTAACAGCCATAATTGAAAATCAGAATGATGAGGTTAATGTTCCAACAGGATGGTGCCCCACCACATTACGCATTACGTGTTCGACAATATTTAGATCAGACGTTTCCAGATCGATGGATTGATAGAAGAGGTGCCATTGAATGGCCCCCAAGATCGCCAGATTTATCACCTTTGGACTCCTTTATGTGGGGTCATTTAAAAAGCAAAATCTATGCTACTCAGCCAACATCATTAGAAGACCTGCGACAAAGAATTGTGAATGAGTGCCTTCAAATTATTCCTCAAATATTGCAAAATGTGCGGCAACGTTTTGACCAAAGTCTTTATTATTGCATGGAGAGTCATGGTGGCCATTTTCAACATTCACTTGCCTAACGGGTCAGTTCATACTTCATTTTTAAATTACTTTGCTGCCAAATGTATTGATCTCCACTAATGATGATGTATTAGTTTTATTTAAGATTTAAATCAATAAATCTTCAAAACTACTGAACTGAAGTACATTAATTTTATATCATTATAAAGGGAATTGAAAGACCTTTAAAATAAGGTAACCTTCTACACCCCTTTCCATTTAAGATTTTGGGGATGGTGTCACCCCGGCTTAGGGGGCTGCACGTGCTAACGTGATTTGTTGCCAAACTTGTGTGCCCCTCGAAAAAAAAATCGACGGGTCTGAGCGGTTTTAAAAAAAAACTGAGCTGCCAGTAAATGCGTCTGTTTCGTTTTCGATGCGCCACCCTGTATATGAACGATCTTTGAAACATGGCGGTCTATGCTGCGGAACGGTGTAGTTCAATTTTGAATTACCTGCAGCGTTTTCAAAGAAGTAAGGTCCAATAACACCTCTATACCAAATAGCGCGCCAAGCTGTGGTGATAACAACCTATACCCATGACGGCGGCTTGATGAGGGCCCCAGAATGCCGAAAAGTTAAACGACATTAATAAAAATGTCTGAGTAGCTTCCCTCGCCTCTGTTTCCCCACTGGCAAAGTAGAGCACCGGATTACGTTCTGTCCTGGAGCCCCTGCAGCTGCAGGCTCCAAGTTTCCTGGTTGCTCAGGCACCCCTACATAGCTTAAGATTTGAAAGCTTGCCATGAAGATCACTTGTAAATGGAATTTTATGAACCAGTTAGGCTGGGCAAATATCGTGCTTTACAACAACGATGTCGCGCTGAACTAGTTCAGTATCAAGTAACCGAAACAGGGAGACCCGCGGATTCATCAGTTTTCTAGCTAAGTATTTGTATTTTTCAATAGCGAGAGGATCTTGAGATGATTATTGTCGCCAATCGCAGACAATACCTCATTCCTGATTTTTTTTGTATCGTGTTTCTGCCTAGCTTTTGCCAAAAATGTACAAGGTGTTTCAAAACTAAGGGATCAAAGTTCTAGGTGTTTTTGTACATGATATCATCACAACAATTGTTCAAAATATCTTCCTACAACCTGAATACACCGATTAAAACGTCGCACATGATTTCAGCGGACTTGACTAAAAATTTGATACCCGTTTTGAGTGATTTCAAATGCTGCTGTAATTCGTCCAATTAAGTCTTGCTCTGTTTTTACTGGAGTTTCGTAAACCAAAGACTTTACATGTCCCCACAGAAAAAAATCTAGCGATGTTAAATCGGGTGACCTAGGAGGCCAAGAAACTGCTAAACGTCTGGCAATCCAACCGCTGAGCCAAATATTCACGTAATTGTACAGCAAAGTGAGCCGGCGCGCCATCATGCTGAAACCACATTTGCTGTCCAATGTTCAATGGAACATTTTCAAGAAGTTCTGGAAGAACTTCCTTCAAGAAACGCCGGCAAATAGGTTCTGTTAACCGTTTAGGTAGAAGATATGGCACAATCAAATAATCATCAACAACGCCTGCCCATACGTTGACAGACCAACGTTGCTGATGTCTAGAAAAAATTGCATGGGAATTTTCTTTGTCCCAAACGTTGCTATTCCTACTATTAAAAATACTGTCTCTTGTGAAAGAGACTTCATCGGTCCATAAAACATAGCGTAAAAAATTTGGTTGTGCAGCGATTTGATGAAGAAGCCCTTGACAAAATTGAACTCTAGGATGATAATCTGCTGCAGTCAATCCTTGAACTTTCTGGAAGTGGTAAGGATAAAGTTGTTGCTCGTGTAGCACCCGCCAGACGGAAGCGTTACTCGTATTCATATCCTCAGCAATGTGACATGTGCTCCTTCATGGTTCGTCGGCAACTCGCTGAAGGGCCTCGTCTTCAAATTCGACCGTTCTTACGGTTCGAGCAACACCAGTATCATGCATGATGGTTTTAGACATGCCTGCCTCGGAGAGCCGTCGATGAATAGCAATAAACTTTTTGAATCCCGGATGCTGTCGTTCGGGATAATGTTCTTGATACAACCGCTCTGCTGCTCGTGCATTGCAGCTTGTTGCTCCGTATGCCAAATGCATATCCGCCAATTCTTGATTGGTAAAGTTTTCCATTAGCAACAATTAATTGTTGTTAAATTTTTCACAAATACGATAGCACGACTAAGCTAATATAGATGCAGCTACAAAAAATAATCTCTGTTATCGTTTTTAAAGGTCACAACACACAAGCGCCGCATATGGGTCCCTATACTCAAATGTTTTCTACTGTTGCACCGAATAACCCCTACAAGTTTGATTCCATAGTTCTATTTCATCATTTTCCACGTCAAATCAGAGCGATAAGCTGTGCAACCAAAGAGTAAACATCCCCGCAAGCAATACATCGAAAAGGTATTATTCGAATTAACATAGCAAAACTGATAACATTATAACTAATTTTATCCTACTATAAGTAAGGGCATATCTAGTAAAACTGTTGGAATTATCCTTGTTGGTAAATTACATTGAATTTGAAATGATTGTAGTTGGATGTTTGCGCTGCTCTTATTAAATCGACCTAAAATATTTTTATAGCCTCATAATTATAGTTTCAAATGCGTATAACAGAGGAACTTTATAGTACTCGAGAAAGTTATCCAAATACAAACTTAGTAGAATGCAATTTTATAAAGAAGACTATATATAGCTCCTTCAATAGCTCTATCAAACCTTAACTTCATATTCTCACCTCCTATCTCTAAAGTTTGTCACAATAATTAAATAAGGCGTTGAAATGGCTCTAGGTTGTGTTAAATAGGAATGAGAGCGTTGTCAATATGGCAACTTCACTTCGTGCGTATTGGTAAACACTGTCAATAGACACTCCACAGATACACTAGAAAGCTTTGTGAGAACATTGCTACATGTAACATCTAACACTTATCATGTGGCTTCGGTGCTGACAATCTCCCATGTTTCTCTAGCCGAATCAAGGCGCATACGTTTAGAATTCCTGTTTTTTGTTCTACGTTTTGGTCCCAACGGTGAGATTGTTCCGTACAATTGACACTTTTGACAACAAATTTCTTATCTCTTAGGTGACAAGCGAGCATGAGGTCATGTGTTGCCTTTTAATGTACCGGATACGTCACCCTCGTCCATCGTCTCCAAAAGTCCTCCGAAAAATTGAATCACTCACCAGGACCTGTTGTCGTAACGCATTCACCAAGCCCTAATTTACAGCCTAGCCCTAAGTTACATAATGCCCCAACCTACGGCTTGCCCTAGTCCGGGGCCTAGCTCTAATCTACACCCTTAGCCCTAATATACGGCCTAGCCCTCATGTATGCCATACGGCGTATACTGATCTTGGACTAGCTCAGCTATGACTTGGTCCTACTTCTAGCCTTGGCTATGCCTGAACCCATCTCTATCTAACTCTAGCCTAAGTGCCGGGGCGCAGAGGCTGTCATGAAGAGCTTAAAGATACTTTGTTAATTAATATAATCTGCCTAGTAGAACTGGGAAAACCCTCCTCAGGCAGATTGTCAGATCTATATGTACGATGTTCGAAACGGTTAGGATGGGAGCCCGAAGTCAGGTGGCCTTGCCTGGCAGGCTCATCGCGCGGCGGCTTTCTGGGAGCAAAGTCCGTTGACATAGATGTCTTGTTGGTGCGAAAGGGTTCCATGCATTTCTGTTAGAGAAGAGCCGTTGCTCAGTTGGATAGCCCTCCTCGGAATAGCATTGAGCATGGATAATGTAGGGGGGGTATGGAAAAACTCCAAATATGTAATATACTAAGTGACATATAAATCCGAACACCCAGTTTAAATGGTTTTATTTTAATAAAATTTTGTATAAGTACTTAATGAAGCATAATAAGTAAATGATAAAAATTTCAAAATGATTGCACTGCTTTAAAGCCCTTTGACCTTTAATAATGCGTGGATGCACCCTGATGTGCTACGCATTCTCCAACGCGCCTAGGCATGCTTCTGATCAGGTGGTCAATGTCCTCCTGTGGTATCTCATTCCAGGCAACCACCAACTCCTCTCGAAGTTCTTCTAGAGTCTGAGGAGGACGTTGCAAATTGAGCAATCTCCTACCCATCATATCCCACACGTGCTCAATTGGGGATAAGTCGGGAGATCTTGGTGGCCATGGTAACAATGTGACATCATTATGTTGAAAGAAGTCTATTGTGACTCTTGCAACATGTGGTCGGGCATTATCTTGTTGGAAAGTTAGATCTGCCAGGGTGTCAAGATAGGGTAAAAGATGGGGTTTTAGAACTTCGTGGATATAACGCTGCGCGTTCATGTTACCTCTGATGAAGATTAAAGGTGACCTGGAACCATAATCTATAGCACCCCAAACCATAACTCCAACAGTGTGATGAACATGTCTTTCAACCAAAAACTGTGGATTCCTCCTTTCACCATGTCGCCTTCTAACCCTGGCACGACCATCGTGCATGCCTAAACAAAATCGAGACTCGTCACTAAAGACAATACTGTTCCATTCTTGATCCCAGAGTGACCGTTGTCTGCAACACTCAAGGCGATTACGTCGGTGTTCTCGAGTTAAAGGGAGGACCCAGTGTGGCCGGTATGAAAACAAGCCAAAACTTCTCATTCGTCGGTAAACACTTCGCATGCCAATAGGTCTTCCGTGTTCTGCAAACCATTCATTTGCAATGCACCTGGTAGTGGAGAAACGGTCCCTTAAGGCCAATAATCTTAGGCGGCGATCTTCACGGTCTGTTGTTCTACGGCGGCGTCCAGTGCCCCTTGCTCTTTGCGTACGGCCTTCTCGAAGCCATGCCTGACAATACCTAACCACAGTGTCTACACATCTTTGCACTCTAACTGCAATTGTCCGAAAAGAAAGTCCAGCTTCCCGAAGTCCCACTATACGGCCCCTATCAAACTCACTAAGTTGACGAAATCATACAGTCTCCGTACTCTAGGCATCGTAACCGATCGTAAAGGATGTCAAGAACCAAAATCCGCCAACGTTGATTCTTTACTGCGGTGAAATATTCATTTTTCGAGCGTTAGTGAATTAAAAAAAAGCAGTATGAAAACCGGAATGTCCAACTGATAAGGCTGGAAATTTTTTCACTTGTTATTTACAGTAAGATAAATACATTCACCAAATTTTATTAAAATAAAACCATTGAAACTGGGTGTTCGGATTTATATGTCACTTAGTATACTATCTGCGCTAGGTTTTATCGGGTCCTTGTACAGAGTGAGGAGATCATGTCGAAAAAGCACGTAGGCTAGCATTTTTCCAGCAGCTGCCGCGACGAAATGTGTTCGTACCAGATCAGGTTCTCAGTGAGCTAGACTCATACCATCCGAAATAAACGGCTCTTTGTGTAGATGTCAGTCATAAGGAGTCAGCCAGGTTCTTGATTGCCCATATATTTTGAAGAAAGCTTGAAGACGGAAGGGAGTATAACTGGTATTGTCACTATGCTCCCATCTTTTTCAGGTGTAATAACACTTCAGGAACAGAGACTTGTGTAGCTATGCGAAGATAGGATAGTTGAAAACTATTTTCTGTGTGAGCGCAGAAGAGGCTGTAATACATTTCTGATCCCTCTGTCTCAGCATAATTCTGGCGAAGCTGGCGGTCTTCATGGATATTTTTTAAGGTATCGGATGAACCGGAAGGTGCATTCGTACAGTTTCTGACCGTGTAGCATTTTAATAAAACATTCAGCTTCGCCGGGGGCAATTTGTAGATAAGTTTTAAAATTTAAGACAGGCTTGGGAAGAGGGAGAGTCGGAAAGAGGCAGAGCAGAACTGGCAAAGGCGAAAAGGAGAGCCAGAGTGAGTGCGTGTGTGCCACGTACGGTTTATGGAAGGAATTTGAAACGGTACACAGTGGTGGCCGGATATGGGAACATTCTTTTTAGCCAGGAGGTAATAATAATAATAATAATAATAATAATAATAAAAATAATATATCTATTGCCCAACAGATACATCCATTTAAAGGACAGTATAATTGAATACAATTTGACGTTACAGTCTTTTTAACTACAATCATAGCCCGCCCAGTTACTGAAAAAAAAATCAAAGAAGAAAATGAATATCTACACCCACTCACCTACATGTCCTAAATGCTATAAATTGAATAATAGTAATCTACTGAGAGAAAGTACGGAAAGCATCGTAGTGGAATATAAGACCGAATTTAGACGCGGAAGAAGCACAATACTCGTAGATCAAATCTTGGTACTACGAGAAATACAGGCAGAAAGCTACGAGCACTTGAAGCCGACATTTGCATTATTCTTTGACTTCAAACAAGCATACGATAAGGTAAATCGGAAGAAAATGATCGAGGCTTTAAGATTAATGGGAATCGAAGAAAAACATAGACTGATAACGATATTAATGAAGAAGACAGAAAATAAAGCCAAAATCATCAACGAATTATCGGAATTCTTTTGCCGTTAGAGAAGGAGTCAGACAAGGTTACCCACTTTCATCAGTCCTGTTCAACCTATGTCTTGAAAAGATTATAAGAGATGCGAAAATAAATAGAGAAGGATTACTTTATTATAAGAAACACCAATGCTTAACATTCGCTGACGATTTAGTGATCATAAGGAGGAATTATGCCAAGTGACGAAGAAGCTGGAAGACGAAGCACTGTCAATGGGTTTAGATATTAAGGAAGAAAAAACTAAGTATATGAAATGGATAGAGGAAGAGTTAAAAAATGCGGAAGAAATTCAGAATAGGCTGACGATGGGTAACCGGTGTGTTTACTCACTACTAAAGAGTAAAATCGTGACCAGAAAGGCTAAACTAAGGTTGTATAAATTTATTATAAGACCTATTGTCATCTATGGCTGTGAAGTAAGGACAAAAAATAAGGCACAACAGAACAAAATCGCTATTTGGGAGAGAAAAATTTTACGCAAGATATTCGGTGGGAAGCGGGAGTGTGGCAGATGGGTGCGGAGAACGAACAAAGAAGTGCAATCTCTTTATGATGAACCTGATATAGTAGGAACAGTGAAAGCTCATAGATTGAGATAGTTGGGACATGTCCAAAGGATGACGGAAACCAGAATATAAAAAAACAGTACTTACAAGCAATACTGGTGGAAAAAAGAGACGCGGAAGATCGAAAACCAGATGGAAAACGGAAGTGGAAATGGATATTCAAAAGTTAACAAGAAAAGCTGGCGACAGGATACCACTTAAGCCGTGGGCCTATTAGGCCTGCAGTGCTGAACTATATGCAGGGTGGCGCATCGAAACCGAAACAGATGCATTTACTGGCAGCTCAGTTTTTTCTTGGAAAAACGCCCAGACCCGTCTATTTTGTTTTCGAGGGGGACACAAGTTTGGCAAAAAATCACGTTAACACGTGCAGCACCCTGGGCGGGGGTGACACCAACCCTAAAATCTTAAATGGGGGGGTCGAGTGATACCTTATTTTAAAGGTCTTTCAATTCCCTTTATAATGACAAAAAATACATGAGCTTCAGGTCAGTAGTTTTGAAGATTTATTGATTTAAAGCTTAAAGTAGACATCAGATTAGTTTGTACTGCTTTCAGAAGAAATTTGACTAAAAGAATTTACTTAATAAGTAAATGCTTTTCTTCACTACGTCAATGGTTTGTTTATCATTTTGATGTTGAAAATAGCTATTGGAGCGTTTTTTTTTGTGGCAAAAAAGTTATTTCTTGAAGAAAGATAAGGAAATATCTCGTACTTATTTTAAATAGGAATTTAGTACATAGTTTGCGATTGATTTGACCAAACTTTGTTGCTAAAATAACTTGTAACGCTTTATTGTATAAATTAACCATGGTATATTCCGCAGCAGAAATAGTTGAAATTATCGAAATATTTTTCGGAAATAATCAGTGCGCTAATAGAACAACAGAAATATTTAATGAGCGACATGAGAACAGTATCGTGCATCGAAAATATGTTCTAGAACTTGTATCTAATTTTCGGGAAACTGGGTCAGTCGCCAATAAAAAACGCAACATTGAAAATCCCATATGGAACGAAACAATAGAAGTGGGGGGTTTTAGGGCAAGTTTATGTAGATCCTACGTTAAGTACCGGCAAATTGGAGACTGTGTGTGGTGTTAGTCGACGTACTGCCCAACGGATTCTAAAGGCCCATAGTTTTCATCCGTATAAAATTCACCTGGTACAAGAACTTAATGAAGACGATTTTGATCGGCGATTACAATTTTGTGAAGATATGAGTGAATGAATTATAAACTATGAATATTCTCCGGTGAAATGCATTTGGAATTACTGGAAGACGCCATAGATCCAGCATTAACAGCCATAATTGAAAATCTGAATAGGTTGATGTTCCAGCAGGATGGTGCCCCACCATATTTCGCATTACGTGTTCGACAATATTTAGATCAGACGTTTCCAGATCGATGGATTGGTAGAAGAGGTGCTATTGAATGGTCCCCAAGATCGCCAGAGTTATCACCTTTGGATTTCTTTATGTGGCAAAATCTATGCTACTCAGCCAACATCATTAGAAGACCTGCGACAAAGAATTCTGAATGAATGCCTTCAAATAACTCCTCAAATATTGCAAAATGTGCGGCAACGTTTTGAGCAAAATCTTTAATATTGCATGGGGAGTGTTGGTGGCCATTTTCAACATTTACTTGCCTAACGGGTCAGTTCATTCTTCATTTTTGCTGCCAAATGTATTGATCTCCACTAATGATGATGTATTAGTTTTATTTAAGCTTTAAATCAATAAATCTTCAAAACTCCTGAACTGAAGTACATTAATTTTATATCATTATAAAGGGAATTGAAGGACCTTTAAAATAAGGTATCACTCGACCCCCCTTTCCATTTAAGATTTTGGGGGTGGTGTCACCCTCGCTTACGGGATTGCACGTGCTAACGTGCTTTTTTGTCAAGCTTGTGTCCCCCTCGAAAACAAATCGACGGGTCTGAGCGTTTTTCGAAAAAAAAACTGAGCTGCCAGGAAATGCGTCTGTTTCGTTTTCGATGCGCCACCCTGTATATATACGAGTATATATATATATATATATATATATATATATATATATATATATATGTTTCTTTGGAAGAATGGAATTACCTCATCGCAACTACCTGTGACCATGAATGAATTTTACGATTTCATAGGAGTCTGTGTTCTTGAATCAAGGGATCCTTCTGCACGGAACATCCTGTATACCTAACAGCCACTGTACTCTTCGCTCTTCAAGGTTGCCGCGCACGCACTTGCATAATTACGTTTCTATTACTTCTGACTCTTTTATGCGACTTAAGGCTTACATCAGGGCTGTCCAACATACGGCCCGCGGGCCGCATGCGGAACTCCTTTCTTGCGGCCCGCTTCACGGGTCATGTTTACATCACAAGTATAAATTACTCTCAAATACCGAATATGCATATACCTATTAAAACTCAGTAATAGTGTTGTATAGAAAGATTTTATAATGCGGCGCTCCAAACTGCATTTTTTTTTAAGTGGCCCTTGGGCCACATTAAGTTGGACAACCCTGGCTTACATGTTTGAGTACTGTTCAATTCACCTGTCGATCCTTCGGAAAGTGTCCGCCCCTGAGAGGCAGAGTGGCCACGGCAAGAAAATGCAATATTAATCATCAGTCCTCGGAGGGACTGGAACAGTGCATTAAGGTAATGGACACTGTAGTTGTCTCACCCGGACTCCTTCAAAGAGGCAACCGGAGCGGGAATCCGGGAGTGCCTGACTGCAAGAAAAGACGGGTCATCTAACGCCAATGAATATTTTAGCACCGACGGTGACACGCCAGGCACCTAAACTCTAACTCCAACTCCATCGGACGGCGAAGGCGCCTTTTTAAAATTATTTATTTCGCAGGGCCTTTGATGCGCCAAAAAGCTTTCCGTTCACTAACAGATAGAGTTTCATATGACGTGACAGTTTTTGAAGTAGGGGAAGTCCGGGAGAGTTTAACCCGGAGGAGACATTAAACATTTAGAATATCAGCCATACCCAGCAACTTAATGTGGCCTTGTCACAGTTACGATGCGTACCTGTTGGCGCTTTTTACGCGCACGTGACAGGTTTAAATGTTATAATAGAAGGCACGTCTAGGTGCATAATAAGTAAAAAAAATGTTTCTTATTTATGCCTATAATTTTTTTTGTATGACTAGTTTCCATTTAACCAAGACAATAAATTAGTATAGTTGTAGTCAAAATTCTTGGAGGCTACGTCATCAGCGCCATATGAAATAAGTAAACAGATCCAGTCTCCGTACATTGGGCGGATCTTAATTTTACAGTGTGCGTCAAGTGGGCAACAGGGGACCGCTGTTTACATTCTCTTCCTGGAAATACTCTAACACGCTCACTCACAGTGACAGGTTGCTTGCGTATGTATGAGGGAGATGGAGATATGCAGGGTGTTTCTTAACGATATGCGAATATTTAAGGATGTGAATCTACATAAAAAATTAATGTTAGTTTGCTTCATAAACTATGGTCCAAAAATGTTTCCTTACAAAAACTCGGGTTGTTGAAGTTTTAGGAAAAACAAAAATGGAAATTAATTAATATCTTCAGGACCGCTTCAGATATTTCAGTGATATTTAGTACATAGTGAAAGTTAATAAAGTTGCATATTTTTCAATGCAAAAATAATGTTTAGCTTTAACAGTGGCGTGCGTACGGTATTTTTTAAGAAAATATATATATTTATATATATATACATATATCTATATATATAGGTGGAAAATTAAAGCTTCCACCTTTTGTTGGGTACTTCGACAAAATTTAAGCAGAGGACTCTTTATACTTTTTTTTAATTCTCTCTAGCTTTCAATGGACTTTGCCATCATCATCAGGAGCTGCAATTACAATGATAACAGTAGCAACAATAGTGTAAAATGAATTTGAATTGACTCAACTTACAGTAGTATGTGAGGATGTTGCTAATTGTTGTTTACGTATAGGATGAGGGAAACGTCCAGTAACATGGTGAGAGCTGGATAGATGGTACAATGGTCAAAATTATATAAAATATGACAAGAACACGTTAAAAACAGATTAAAAATTATTTAAAACATTAAAGCATTACGTCGTGACAACCATGTGTTTGAGAATATATTTTGTTGTTGAAAGAGAAATAATTGTTATGAAAGAGGAATGTTATAATGTCGGTGAACGATTCTAGAGATATGTTGCAGTGTTGACTTATCTCATTCCAGTGTTTATTAATAGTTCTTGTACATGCATCCAGATAGATATTGCTGAATAGCGACACCACATCAAGACTGGCGATAATGTAATTCCCAACAATAGCATCAATCCAAACAGTACAAGCACCAACCCGGACTCCAGACCTGGTTTTGCTGTCCTGCCCTATATCAAGGAACTGACCCCTAAGCTGATCAGATTGTGCAGTCCTTTGAACTTTCGAATCGCTTGCAAATCCGTCCTCACTATAAACTGCATTTTTTCAAAAATGAAAGACAAAGTCCCGCTGCTTGGCTTAACCAACACAGTCTACTCCATCAATTGCAACAACTGCAACCAAATATACATAGGTCAGACCTCCAGATCTCTTAAAGGAAGGATTACATCACACAAAAGTGATTCTAGGCTTCATCCTGAAAGATGCGCTCTAGCATCTCATGTTAACACATCAGGGCATTCTATGAATTACACAAGTATCAAAGTTCTTGATGAAGAAAAACACCTTTCCAAACGTTTATTCCTGGAAATGTCCCACATTTTCATGAATAACAACTGTATCAACAAAAAGACAGATGTTAAACAACTGAGTGTCATTTACTCATATTTGCTAAACTGCGAAAAATTGGAGAACTTACATATCTCCTCAAATTTTGACTCTTCACAACCATAAATGGAATCTGTATCTTGGTCGATTCCACCAGTAAATTTCATTCCACTCAAATTCTAATAATTCTCTCTCACGATTTAATAATAATTGTTAATTTAATTTCCCATTAATTAAAATATAGTTTATTCAACTGCCTCTGGTCGGTTTAACAATTTCTTACATAACATTCTGAAAATCACATCATCTGAAGTGATTTGGCAACGTTGGCACACGCCCACAATTCGTTCCATCTTTCTACACAGACATTGACAGCCTTCGGCCTTCTGTCAAAAGGTTCATCTCACTCATTATTCCATGGCCACCATTTTGTGCAATCATCAAGTGGCTTCACGAAGTAATGCTTTAATGTTTTAAATAATTTTTAATCTGTTTTTAACGTGTTCTTGTCATATTTTATATAATTTTGACCATTGTACCATCTATCCAGCTCTCACCATGTTACTGGACGTTTCCCTCATCCTATACGTAAACAACAATTAGCAACATCCTCACATACTACTGTAAGTTGAGTCAATTCAAATTCATTTTACACTATTGTTGCTACTGTTATCATTGTAATTGCAGCTCCTGATGATGATGGCAAAGTCCATTGAAAGCTAGAGAGAATTAAAAAAAGTATAAAGAGTCCTCTTTGCTTAAATTTTGTCCAACAAAAGGCGGAAGCTTTAATTTTTCACCTAAATGGTCTAGACGACAATGACCACGTCTCAAGTTATATATATATATATATATATATATATATATATATATATATACAGGGTGACTTTGAAGTTGAGTCATTAATTTTCAGATAATGATTGTAGAAGGAAGATAAACCAAAATATGTGTGTAAAAATAAAAAAAAAAATAAAAAATTTTTTTTACCTTGTTTTATAAAGTATCCTCCCGACAAGTATTTCAGTGCGGACCTGTATTTGATCGTGAGGTCTCCTGTGAGGTCTTAAGTCACTTGATTCACGAGCCCGTTGTACTACATTAACAAAGGCACGAGGGGTTGGTTGCACTCGATTGGGAAACCGATCCGCATAAACATGTGCCATTTTTTATTTCGTTTGAGCCACGCAGCAAACACCACTATTCACTCACGCGTTACCGACTGACACATTGACTGAATAAAAACATCGTGATCAGCGTTTCAAATTCTTTCGCTTTTTTGTTTCCGATGCGATGAACCGATAAGGCGGATTATATACGTTGTTGCCAAACACGAGCACATAATATTATTATTGAGACAGGGCGGTACTTAAACTTCTAAAGGGCTATAACTTTGTTACTTTAATTTTACCACAAAAATGTTAAAGGAAAAAACATTTCTTTTGATCAGATCTACTCACTGTTAAAATAAATGACTCAACTTCGAAGTATATGTTACGGGTAAAGTTAGAATAATGATTAAACTTAGGTTAACCCGGGTAAACTGCACCCAGACAACATGGGTAAAGTCCAAAATATTACTGAAATAATAAATGTTTCGGACTTTTCCCGGGTAAACCACGTTCTATCCACATTCGTGTGGTTAATGTTAAAAAATAACGCCATAAATGTTTTAGAAACACGTTTTATTGAAAGAACAGATTTTAAAATCGAAGATTACACTGAAACTGTATCCTAACAGGTACAAGATGCTATAATCTATTTATTTAAACAAGATAAGCTGTTATGATATCTTGTGTTACAAAGATTTTACAGTTGTATCGTTTGTAACCTTGACCTCCTAAAAGAGATTATAGATATGAACAATGCTTCACATAGTTTTTTACGCAACTTAAAATTTAGTAAATACCTGTTTGCTATAAGAGTACGCAGCCGTAGGTAGGTTTTCTGGGAAAGACTTTTAACATGTCCAGTAAACCTTAATTTTGTATCAAAAACAACACCAAGAATTTTTGCAGAATCAGAAAATTGCAAGATTTGGTTATTTATCTGAATGTTCAAGAGCTGTGTTACATTGTATGCTTTTCTTTGTGCGCAAAATAATAACATTTTAGATTTTTGTAGATTAATAAGTAGATTGTGATCTGAAGAGTATTTAATTAATTTACTATCATCGTTTTGTAAAATTTGCGTAGTAATATTGACATTATCTGGGTTAAAATAATGGATCAACTGCGTAACGTCTGCAAGTGACTGGACATGAGGATTATCAATACTTTTGCTTAAGTCGAACGTATATATGAGGAACAGCAGCGGCCCCAATACAGAGCCCTGAGGTACGCCTGAGGGAATTATTGTCACTTGAGACATTTCCTGGTTGAGAAAGACACACTGAGTTCCTTGATGAAGGTAACGGTCGAATAATGAAAGGGATACAATATCAAGACCTATGTAACTTAATTTAGCAAGCAATACTTCATGATTGGT
The DNA here is from genome assembly GCA_963669975.1 of Acanthoscelides obtectus. NCBI lineage: Eukaryota > Metazoa > Arthropoda > Insecta > Coleoptera > Chrysomelidae > Acanthoscelides > Acanthoscelides obtectus. The sequence goes on from CAVLJG010000007.1 coordinate 25,644,114, forward strand.
GCTGTCAAAGGCTCTCGAATAGTCTATTGAAATTAACGCTAGTGCAATTTTCTTATCTAAGGCACTTAAAATATTGTCTTGCAGATTGAGTAGGGCAGATGTAGTATAACTTTTTGTAAAACCGGATTGAGGGTCGGGAGGTATAAAGGATTTTTCTAGGCAAGCGGTCAATTGGAAGCATATTTTTTCTAAAATTTTGGATAAAATTGGTAATAAACTGATAGGTCTGAGATCATTATACACAGTGGCTTTAATTTTTTTAGGAATTGGAATAATTAGAACTTGTTTCCATGTGTTTGAAAAGTAGCCTTTTCCAAACAGTCGTTAAAGATATGGACGATGTGACGGAGAAGAACTGGCAGGCAAAGCTGGATCATTGACAGGTATATACCATCAATTCCCTTCGCATCAGATTTTAGGCTCCCTATTGCCTGTAAAGCCTAGTACTCACTAGTAGACATGTCTCGCGATTTTGGTCTCAGAGACATGTCTAAAGTTGTCTCAGTATGTCTCGGTAGACATGTCTATAGACCAAATCCGGTCTACGGGGCGGTTGCGAAACTAAAAAAAGCAGGTCTCAAGTCTCCCGATTGAAATGGGAGACTTAATGCAACGTTGGGATACGTTGCGCAACAAGGTGATAGTGAGTACCTCGCGTCCATAGACGATACATTTCCCAGTACCTCTCTTGCTTTGTAAACAAGTGCATGCGGTCTCTGCTGTTTTTGTTTACCATGTGGTCAAACGACAAATGTTGTTCCCCAATCTTAATTTATTTACTAGTTCGGTACCGAACCTAGGTCCTTCTGCGAACACTTCGCGCGTCCACCAACGTTTACGTTTTCGCGCTTTTTTACTAAACAGGTACTCATTGCGCACAAAGCAAGGTCCGCCATGGTGGTTGGCGAAGATGAGACTAGAAAAATTCCCATCACAGTGTGGACGCTAGATGAGGCAAAGATCGGTGTTTCTACACCACGTCTATGTCTCAAGTCTAGACCACCTAAAGAAAATCGCGCAACGTGGTCTCCAAGTGAGTACTTACCTTAATACGTCATTTGAACTAATCTTATTCAATGAAAAAATATATTCAGAGCTCAATTTATTTTTAAAATAGTTCTCGCAAACTAGTGAATCAACAGGTTTGTAGCTATGAACAGATATAAAATAAACATTAAGTTTGGTAGGGTCATTAAAACTTGTGGGAAGGGTTGATTTACTACGGCAATTTACGAGTATATAAAATTGCTGGAGAGACTTCCACAATTGTTTTGAATCATTTTCATTTGCCAAATTTTCAATATATGTCTTTTTATCCCTCATGATCATGTTAAGAGCACGGTCTAAGCGATTTGAAGTTGTTATAGGCGTCCAAGGTCTTATTAGCTTTATATAAAGTAGTAGCAGTATTCCTTTCATCAAAAGCTGTGCGCAGTTCATTAGTTAAGCAAGGTGATGGCGGCATATTGACCCTTACAGTTTTAAAAGGTGTATGTTTATTATAGGTTTACACGTGGGAACAGCGAGAGGTGAAACTTTGAATAGTCAGAGCTATATTGATAACTGCTTTTCCAGATTGCTTCAGTTTGTCTACGAACATCATGCTAATGTCCATATCATGTTTTGGCCAGACCTACGTAGATACATGTGATTACTCAAGAGATACCCAAAACTGGCTGCGTCAACACAACATACCTTTTGCTCTCAAAAACGATGACTCTCCAAACTTGTTGCAAGAGGGTTTATCATGAGGAACAACCAAGACGGCGAATTAACGAATCTGAGAGAAATTGATCTGAATTCCGTCCAGAACCTCATGAGAGACATTATAAATAGTTGCGTCTGGTAGAGCAGAATGGACCACTCCGCATAGTTCGATAGTATACTTTAGTTAAGTATTGAGTTGTAACCTGTGATAACTAGTTAGTGTTTAAATATTTTTTTTTTATATCGAAACAGCCGCGCAGGCAAAAGCCTAAATGCCGGAACACCGCGGCTGCTATGATGATCCCAAAGAAATTTTGTTAATACGATTTTTGAACTGCCTAAGGTTAGTAGAACTGGGAAAAGCTTCCTCCCGTAGATTGTTCCACAATCTAGACACCCTCGGGACAAAGGAGCGGTCGTATCGGCCAGTTCTGGATGTTCGAAGTTTGACACGGTTAGGATGGGACGCCGAAGTCAGGCGGGTCTGTCTGGCAGGCACATCGCGCGGCGGCATCATGGAAGAGAGCTCTGAGGAGCACAGCCCGCGATAGAAAAGAGCTAGATCGGCGACGGCCCGCCGGTGCGAAAGAGTCCCGAGACTGTCTGTTAGAGAAGAGTCATCGATCAGTCGGACCGCCCTCCTCTGGACAGCATCGAGCATGGACAATGTAGTCGGGGCGGCAGCACCCCAAGTGTGTGAGCAATACTCGAGGCTAGGCCTTATCTGGGCCTTGTATAGAGTGAGAAGGTCATGCGGAGAAAAGTATTTCTTAGCCCTAAACAAATAGCCTAGCTTTTTCCCAGCAGCTGCAGCTATTGAAGAGATGTGTTCGTGCCAGATCAGGTCCTCGGTGATCTGGACTCCGACCAGCCGAAATGAATGGCTCTTTGATAGAACTCGACCGTCCATCGAAACTGTATGAGCGCTAGGACGCTTTTTGTTCGTCAAAGTACAGTACTGTGTTTTGGAAGCATTGAACTGTACAAGATTGTTGCGTCCCCAAGCAGTGATAGCCTCCAGGTCTCTTGTCAGAGAAGAAGTCGTCGCTAGTCTTCTTTTTTCCAGCTCAGCGGCAGAGATCGGCTTGTCACTCTGAATTCCTGCATGTAGAGTGCTGTCATCAGCGAAGCTGTGGATTGGGTTGATCGTGCAGGAAAGGAGGTTGTTGATATGTAAGAGAAACAGTGTTGGAGCCAAAACCGATCCCTGGGGAACACCCGCGTTGACGTTGTGGGATGAAGAGGAGAATCCGTCAATTACGACGGATATCTTGCGGCCAGAGATAAAGTCAGCCACCCATCTACAAAGCTTTTCTGGGAGGCCGTACGATGGAAGTTTGCTTAAGAGGGCAGCGTGCCACAGCTGATCGAACGCTTTCGTGATGTCAAGAGCAACGACATGAGCCTCACCATGAGACTGGATGAGTTTACTCCACAGTTGCGTGACGTAAGCTAGGAGGTCCCCTGTGGATCGTTGGTGCTGGAAACCGTCTGTCGCTAATCAAGCTGTGACGTTCGAGGTAGTCCAGAAGCTCGCGATTTATGCACCTCTCCATCACTTTACTTATAACAGAAAGCAGAGCTATAGGCCTGTAGTTGTAAGGGTCGGTTTTAGATCCTTTTTTTGGGATGGGCTGTACATGAGCAAATTTCCAGTTTTCTGGGAAGGTGCCGGATTCATAAGATATCTGGAAGAGACGCGAAAGAACTGGAGCAAGCTCCGCTGCACATCTCTTCAGTACAATGGCAGGAATCAAGTCCGGACCAGAAGCTTTGTTGATGTCGAGCGACAACAGCACTCGTCTTACGGTCTTATGCCTGAATGTTACCTCCCGCATAGTGTGGGGAACCCTTTGAATTGACGGCACTTGGGCGTTGGTGGGGACGTCCATGGTGGAGTTGGCAGCAAAGATCTTGGCTAGCAATTCCGCCTTGGCCTTTGAGTCGAATACAATAGTTCCATCCTGACACGTAAGTGGTGGAAGGCTACTGTGTGAGAAGTTCTTTTCAATCTGCTTGGCCAGCGTCCAGAAAGACCGACTGCCATTGCGCTGCGACATTACCCTGCGCCTAACTTTTATATCATGCTGGTTTTTGGCATTGCGAACCGCTTCGTTATATTTGTTTCTGGACTCGACATCGGCTTGTCTGTTCTCTACAGTGGGGTTTTGTAAGTAGGTTCTGTGGGCCTTGATCTTCTGCTGGCGAGCAGTGTCACACGATTTGTTGAACCAGCCGTTGGACCCTGGTTTAGGAACTTTCACTGTGTGAGGGATGTATTCCTCCATTCCGACGTGGATAATTTCGGTTATTGAAGAACAGACAGTCGACGCATCCGCGTCAGTGAAACAGACATCTCTCCAAGGAAAGCTAGAGAATAAGTCTCTGAGCCCCTCCCAGTCGGCATGTCCGTAATGCCAAGTTTTGCGGCCTGTGCGAGTTTCTGCTGCCACAGCGGCTTCTGACCGAAACCTAACCTCCACAACACCGTGATCTGAGTTACCCAGGGGGGACAAGACAGCAGTGCTGTAAGGAGCAGGATGCGTGGTCAGAAAGAGATCCAGCAGGCTACTGGCGTGTGACAAGACGCGGGGGAAAAAAGTAGGGCTCGTCACCAGCTGGGTCAGCCCTTGAGTAAGAGCGAACGCTTCGACTGCACGACCTGCTGCATCGGTCTTATTTGAGCCCAACCAAAGCTCATTATGGGCATTGAAATCACCGAGAAGAACTACCTCTGAAGCGGGGTGATTGATGTTCAGGAAGTCGATCTGGACGGCGAGGTATTCGAGTAGGTCATCCCAGTTATGGTTCGAGGGAGAGCGATAAAGGCAGCAAATAAATTTGGGTGATGAATAAATTTCTCCACTAAAAAAGTCCGATAAATATTTTGTGCCAAAACCTTTAGGACATAGCTTTTCAATAAGCATCTGCGTCATCAATGCGATCCCTGGGATCATTTCATAAGTACATGTGTATAAAAAAATAACATAAAACTAAAATTTTAGAAAATATGACGAAATTAATAAGCTACAGACGTATCATGAGACATAAGTAGGAGCTACAAAAGAAAGTAAATTCACTACTCTTAACAATTTGAATCTTGTGTTTTTGACTTAAACTTTGAGCGCAGTAAAGTTTTTCCGTAAAGGGATCATTATGCACTCGATTCACCTACCTATAAAATTCAAATAAAAATGAAGCTCCCATACTTATTTATTATGTTATTCCTAGAGGTAAATAATAATGGGTGATTTTTTTGATAGTATCTTTTTGGCAACACTGTTTTTGACAGATGACGCATGAATCGTGTCTTGTGTCATTGTCAAACTTGTTCAGTTTGGCCTATAATTTAACCATGAATCGACTTACGAACGAACAACGCTTGCAAATTATTGAATTTTACTATCAAAATTCATGCCCGGTTAAGAGAGTGCATCGAGCACTGCTTCCAATTTATGGGCAATTTGGTCGGCCTACTGAGGGAGCTATTCGGAAGCTTGTGACTAAATTTCGAACCCAGTTTACATTATTGGACATTAAACCACCAACACGCAGACGAAGATTGAGGACTGAAGAAAATATTGCGGCTGTATTCGCCAGTGTTAGTGATGACCGTGAAATGTCGATTCGCCGCCGTTCGCAGCAATTGGGCCTCTGTTACTCCACTACGTGGAAAATTTTGCGATAGGATTTGGGTGTAAAACCTTACAAGATACAGCTGGTGCAAGAATTGAAGCCACACGACTTTCCACAACGTTTCCCATTTGGTGAATTGGCGCTGGCAAAGTTGGAGGAAGATCCACATTTTTATCGAAAAATTGTGTTCAGCGACGAAGCTCATTGCTGGTTGAATGGGTACGTTAACAAGCAAAATTGCCACATCTGGAGTGAAGACCAGCCAGAAGCATTGCAAGAGCTACCAATGCATCCCGAAAAAATCACTGTTTGGTGTGGATTATGGATCGGTGGCATCATCGGGCCGTACTTCTTCAAAGACGACAATGGCCGGAACGTAACTGTGAATGGCGAGCGCTACCGTGCGATGATAACAAACTTTTTTTTGCCCAAAATGGAAGAGCTGGACTTGGCTGACATGTGGTTTCAACAAGACGGTGCCACATGCCACACCGCACACGAAACAATGGCCCTATTGACAGGCGAGTTCGGTGAACAGTTTATCTCACGTTTGGGGCCCGTCAATTGGCCGCCTAGATCGTGTGATTTAACGCCGTTGGACGATTTCTTGTGGCGCCATGTTAAGGCTAATGTCTACAGGGATAAACCAGCAACGATTGACGCACTGGAAGCCAATATTGAAGCATTTGTTCGTAAGATACCGGCCGATATGTTGGAGAGTGTGCGCCAAAATTGGACCTTGCGCATGGGCCATCTAAAGCGGAGCCGCGGCCAACATTTACGTGAAATAATCTTTAAACATTAAACTATATCGACCGTTCTATCGACTCAAATAAAGGTTTAATCGTTTTTTCAAATTTTTTGTGTTTTTTTGAAGATCAAATCCTATACCTCTTAAAAAATCACCCGTTACATAAAAAGGACTATTTGAAGTTGAGTACGCCTATCTAAAGTTTATGAGCTACAATATTACGATACATGCTACATCTTCCCCAATTGTATCTATAATGCAAACTACCAAGAGAAAATCCTTCTCAAAGAACATAACGAGGCAAGATAGATACTTTAACTGAGGCTATCAGCTTTCTTTCAGAGTGTTATTCATGAATTCTGCTCTTGGTGGAAATTCGTATTGGTATGCCGGCTGATCATTCTCAACGATCCAAACGCTTCCGCTTTTGGCGTACCTTATTATTCGTACCAGCTCCTCGGCTACCACATCCAGCCTGAAAAGTAATATTCGTTAGTTATCAAAACCACAAAACAATAATAAGAATAGTGATAGAAAATCTTGAAAATCTGGACGCGCATTATACAAACAGTTAACTATTATTGATTGGTCATTTTTGAAAGCATTTCAGGATGTTAATAAAGCAATTGACGAGTTCTACAAAAAGCTTTATGGAATCTTGGATAAGCATGTACCATTATTCAAAATGTTCAAGCGGATGTTTCCAAGATGGTATAATTCGTTAATAATTAAGAACATAAAAGATAAGGCAAGAAACTATCGTTAACGGAAACAAACTAATAACAACTTTTACAGAAACGAGTTCATTAGACTAAGATCAATCATCAAATCACAATCAAAGGTTGCGTACAAAAGCTATTTGCAAGAAGTCCAACAGTCGGTGAGAAATAACCCCGCTTCTTTTTGGACATTTATACAGTGTGAGTCTTCATAAAGTGCACATATCAAAATCAGGGAAACTACACTCTATTTCATCGACGGATAAATCATCAAAAAAACATGAATATGATTTTTTATGAATATATGAATATTTTAAAATTTTTAGTAGCAGCTTCTAACCATATTGAAATAACTCGTTACAACTTTTAAACTAAATGTCCTATCATATTGGAATACATTTTGTAGTGATTGCTGGTACAAGGACGTGCCTGAAAAGTGAAGAATTCCAGGAAAAGTAATGACATCCATTTAGAATAAAGAAAATTTTGATGAAAATCTGGTTTTTTTTCATCATTTTTACATAATTTCAAATTTTCTATAAATTGGTAGGGTACAAGGGACGACCCTTGTACCCTACCTTATTTTATTTTTAAGTTATTCTACATGTTATCAGCTTTATAAAAGTCAAAATTGCATGTTTATTACTCAAATGTAACAATATCTATGAGTGTTTATAAAAAAGCCCATGCGCATCGTCTTGCTAGGCACCATTGTTTATCATGTAGATACCTTTTTTTGGTGATTCAATGTAGAGTCGCGCGGGCTGAAGTACGAGTGGGGAGGCGGTCCCAGTTGAAAAACAATTGAATGTTGGGTAGTTAGGCAGCTATTTGTGTTTCTCCTGCCAACTTTATCAGTTTCGTTTGCTACATATCACGCTTTCGCTTTTTGGTCGCGATGCCACGTATAAGTGATTTCCCTCCGGCACACATTGCCGATATCCATTATTATAATGGAATGTACCGAGGGAGTGCTAGAGCTGCTTGCACAGCTTATCTAGCTGCATTTCCAAATCGACGCCCTGTTCCATCAGCCCGTAACTTCCAAGAAGTACATAGAGGACTGGCTAACACTGGACTTGGTTTGCCTCAAGATCGCCGCGAACCAGGTGTTATTATTCATGTTGTTATCGAAGAAGCCATTTTGGATGATTTTTTTGCTGACCCAACTACTAATACGAGACGTTTGGCGTTACGTCATGGCGTATCCCAGAAATCGGTTTGGCGCATCTTGAGGAAAGCAGGGTTGCATCCATACCATTATCAAAGGGGCAGCACTTGCATGAAGATGTGGACTGGCGTCCAAGGTGCGTTATGTCTACATGGATTTGAATAAAAACAAGAGACAATCCTGAATTCCCGAAAACAATTCTGTGGACAGATGAATCTCAATTCACGAGAGACGGCATCGTGAACTGTCGTAATTTACATAAGTGGTGCCCAAAAGAGAAAACCCTAGGCTGTAAAGGGCTTCAACAAGTGAAATTTTCTGTAAATGTGTGGGCCGCACTGATTGACAACTTTTTGATTGGTCCAATAATACTCCCGAGGACGTTAAACGGAGAGAGATTTCTGGAGCTTTTGCGGACTGAACTGCCCTTGCTGTTGGAAGAAGTGCGGCTGCAAACCCGTCGAAGAATGATGCTTCAAATGGATGGATGTCCTGCCCATTACTCGCTGATTGTCAGGTCTTTTCTTACTGAAAATTATCCAGGCCGCTGAATCGGTCGATAAGGACCTGTTGGGTGGCCGGCGCGTTCCCCAGATCTCACACCTCTCGACTATTTTTTATGGGGGACAATGAAACAAAGGGTGTACAGCAGTTCCATAAACAGCGAAGCGGAACTTGAAGAAAGAGTTTTGCGTGTTGCAAACGAAATCAAAAATGATCCCGAGATGATTCGTAGGGCAGCTCATCAAATTTCACTTCGCGCTACAATGTGTTTGCAGCAACGGGGTGGCCATTTTGAACATTTGATGCATTAAGCCAAAATGATTATCCTATAGACAAGTCTATTTGATTTTATTTGTTAAAGATAATGAATGATTCATGTAGGTTAATACTGTTGTTTTATTCCTACTCTGGCGTTGAACTGAGTTCACTGCTTTTTGAAACGCTAAATAAACTTGCAATTTTTCACCATTAGGAAGCTAATAACATATAGAATAACTTGACATTTAAAAAAGGTAGGGTAAATAGGACAATTTTTATTGAAATTTAGCAATTGTTTTAAAAATCATTGAAAAAATAGTGAGTTCCAGCAACAAAATTTATTCCAATATGATAGGACATTCAGTTTAAAAGTTGTAACGATTTATTTAAATAGGGTTAGCAGCTGACTCTAAAAATTTTAAAATATTCATAAAAAATCAATTATTGTTTTTAATTTTTTCTTATGATTTATCCGTCGATGAAATAGAGTGTAGTTTCCCTGATTTTGATATATGCACTTTATGAAGACTCACACTGTATATCAAAAGAACAAAACATCACGGATTCCATGTCATATGACTCTGAATAATGATTTCGGTGATCCTCAGTCAATTGTAAATGCTCTTGCTGAATTGTTTAAGACAGTTTACTTGCCATCTGATACCTATTGCGGTGAAAACCTATCTTCTAACATCCAATGTATTGTCAACTTAGCTCAGAAGAGTATAACTGAAAATGAAGTATGAGATGCAGTCCAAGGTGGCCTCAGGGCCAGATAAGCTCCCCTCTTTCCTGGTCAAGGATTGAGCGCTTGGTATAGTAGATGCTCTTGTTATTCTCATATTATCTACAGCTAAATTCCCAGATAAATGGAAGGAAACCAGGGTTTGTCCTATTTACAAAGCGGGTGACCGTTCAATTGAGAACTGTAGATCGATCTCAATATTGAATAATTTTGCCAAGTTATTTAAAATAATTCTTTACAACCGCCTCTACCTTTCCACCTATAGTTAAATTTCTGAGTTCCAGCAAGGGTTCATGTGTGGTAAGTCAACTGTTACCAATCTGGCAGTATTCACTCAGTTAGCTTTGAATGTCCTAGATAATCAGGGACAGTTGGATGCAGTTTACACTGACTTTTCTAAAGCCTGCGATAAGGTTGATCATAGGGTGCTCGACAAATCAATGTCGTTATTAATGTCTTACTTGTGGAATCGACAGCTGTACGTTTAAAACAATGGTTTCGATTCAATTCGTCATCTGGGGTGCCACAAGGTTCTTACCTGGGGCCCCTTATTATTTTTGTTCTTTGTGAATGATGTATGTGATTATGTTGATTGTGGTAAACTGTTATTTGCTGATGATTTGAAACTGTATGTTAATATTAATAGTGAAAGAGATTGTGAGTATTTACAAACGCAACTTTGCCGTTTGCAAGATTGGTGTATGCTAAACAGGTTACATTTGAATATTGCTAAATGCAAGGTAGTTACTTTATCCCGAAAGCTACGCAATATAGAATATGCATACAGTATTGGGGGATTTGAGGTCACTCGAGTTGATACTGTTCGTGATTTGGGTGTTATGTTTGACACTAGGCTTAGTGTTGAATGTCATATAGATAATATTGTAAATAATGCTAATAGGGCCTTAGGTTTTCTCATCAGAAACTGTAAGCTAATCAAAGATTTGACAGCACTAAAAACCTTGTATTATGCTTATATAAGATCTAAGTTAGAGCATGCATCCCAAATATGGAATTCCTACTATAACTGTTATATAAATAGGATAGATTATGTTCAAAAAAAGTTTCTTAAATATCTAGCTTTTAAGTGCGATAGAGTCTACCCTCAACGTGGGTCGGACTATCAAATTCTGTTAGACAGATTTAAAATGACGTCTTTGAATGTGAGATGGAAGCACAGTTCTGTTATTTTTGTGTTTAAACTCTTGCATGGACCTATAGTTTCTTCGGAATTGTTATCACACCTACAGTTTTTAACGCCAAGATCCGTTTCAAGATGTAATGTTACTTTCTTTTGCAGTCATGCTAACACAAATTTGATTTTGAAAATACCTGAAAGGGTTATGTGTTTGAAATATATTGTATTGTATTTGTAGGTTTTGTGACATATTCTTATGTTCTATTTCGGAGCTGAAATGTGCTTTGCGGGAGCGCCTTAGATAGTTTTATAAGTTAGGTTTTTATAATATTTCTAATTTAAGGTTTTGGTCTATAAATGGAATATTATCTGTTGGGCAATAAAAGCTATAAATAAATAAATAACAGAACAGTTATGGACATACTTCTGTAAAGAGATTTCTTGCTTAGTATCAGCAAAATCCACTCTTGTATTAGCATAGTGGCCAGCAATAAGTCGTACCGGTTCTAAGTTTTGCATCATCGGAGTGTCAGTAGCGCCAGGGCTCAAACATATAACCCTTATTTTACTGTCTTCATAGTGAGCAGGACATCCCCAGGCCTGCAAAAGAAAACTCTGATTTAAAGTCGAATTATTGTACGGTTGCTGCTACGTAGTAGCAATAGTAGGGGAAATATTTACTAAATCTAAATCTATTATATATATATATATATATATATATATATATATATATAAACTAGCACTACAGGCCTAGTAGGTCCATGGCTTGATTGGCGATCCTTCGCCATTCTTCTCTATTCATTGCTCTTCTTTCCCAATCAATTATGTTTAATTTCCTCAGGTCACCTTTCACCTCAGTTTTCCACCTCGTCCTAGGTCTGCCTCTATTTTTCTTTCCTCCTATTGAATGGGTAAGCAGTGTCGTTGGTACTCTATGTTCTGCCATTAATTGCACGTATCCCAACCATCTCAACCTCTGAGCTCTTATGACCGCCGTTATGTTGGGCTCTTTAAACAGTTCTTTCAACTCATCATTTGTTTTTCGGGTCCACGTACCATCATCTAACATTTTGCCACCAAAAATCTTCCATAACACCTTCCGCTCCCACATCTCCAGCTTTGCTTGTTCTGCCTTTGTTATCGTCCATGTTTCACATGCATACATGACCACTGGCCTTATTAGCGTTTTGTAGAGCCTGATTTTAGGTCCCCTGGATATAATTTGGCTTTTCGTTAGTCCTTATAGCGCATATATGGCACGATTTCCAGCCATCATTCTTTTTTGTATTTCCTCTCTGTTGCCCGGATTTGATGTAAATACTGTGACCAAATAGTCAAACGTATGTACTTTTTCTGTACTTCTGTACTTATAACCTTCTCCTTTTGTTGTGGTCATTAAAAAGTGTTGTCCTTTAACAAGTTCTTTATCTGCCCATTCTATGTAGTTTTCTACTTTAATGTACAGTCCTTTGCTTCGTGCTTTTTCCTCTAGTCTCTTTACGATGTTTATAAGTTCGACTTTACTTCTGGCCAGAATAGCCAAGTCATCAGCAAATGCAAGACATTGATGCTTTTTGTGATATACTAAACCAGCCCTGCTTATGTTTGCTTCTTGTATAGTTTTCTCGAGCACAATGTTAAATAGGAGCGATGACAGTGGATCTCCATGACGGATTCCTTCTTTGACTTCAAACTTTTCTGTAAATCTGCTGTTTATCTTGACCCTATTTTCTGTCTTTTCTAGCGTTATTCTAATCATATTAACCACTTTTTGGCTTGCATGTTGTTCCTGGAGTGCTTGATATAGCTTTTTTCTTTTTACTCGATCAAATGCCATGCTCAATGATGAGCAGCACAGTTGGATTCTCATATTCATAGCTATTCAGATAAGAGATAGACCGGATGTAAACAAAAGGTTCGGGTGATTTTCACGCTAACGCCGCCGTCTCGACGTAAAACAGGAGCCCTCATTGGTCAATTCGCAATTAAATGCCTATGCCGAGCGGCAGAGCAGTCGTATCAAGGCAGACTCACATTCAGGTTCAGACGTGTTACGTATGTCGTGTGCATCATTGCAATTTGATATTTCTTTGGACGTTTTCGTTTGTTATCTTATTGAGTTGTTGAGTTTGTCGTTGTTATTGTTATACCTTGTTATTGATTGTTATTGTTATCAACTGCTTGCGCAAAATGCCCAGTAGTACAGATACTGCCGATGAAGTTGTAAACTCCTGTAGTCCACCTAGGAAACGCTCTAAAAAAAGACACCTGAGTGCAGAAATGAAAGAGGTCATTTTGAATATATATACGTATAAGATCGAGCGCGAGGAGAACGAGGCATCAACCATCAAAGAAATTGTTGTGAAGGTTTCTCACAAAGTTGGGGTGTGTCGCGCATCAGTGTTTAATGTGTTAAGACAATACAAAAAAGATTACACCTTTTCTGAGCCACTGACCAGTAAACATCGCAAAAGTATTGTTAAATCATTGGATGAAGCTGATAAGCATGCGATTAGGAGGAAAGTGCACGAATTCTTCTTTAGGAATGAAATACCTACTATAGATAAAGTACTGCAGGAGGTAAATGGAGATACAACGTTGCCAAATTTCAAACGATCAACTTTCCATGCGTTACTGAAGCATTTAAATTTCAAATAGAAAAAACGGGGTCGTAATAGTTTACTACTGGATAGATAAGAAATTGTGCTATGGAGGAGGGATTATTTAACAAAAATTGGGAAATATAGAAATCAAAACAGGAAGATTTATTACCTTGATGAAACATGGGTAAACGCAGGACACACTACAAGTAAAGTATGGGTTGATGATTCTGTAACTTCATCCAGGAGGGCCTTTCTAGATGGACTGTCCACCGGATTAAAAAATCCAGCAGGTAAATACGAGTAATAGACAACAATCGGATGTTTTTCAAACCTTGGGAACAAGGTTCTAAACATTAATTCCAGGGGGCAGATAAAACATATTACAAGTAACAAAACTTTTATAACTTTCGATAAAATGCGTGGATGTTTTATTGTCATTTTCATTTGTTAGAACTTTTTTAAGCCATGTTTTTATGTGTTTTCGATATTTCAATAATTTTTTAATATAATCTTAAAATATGTCGAATATTATAAACTTAAAAAAAGTTACTAAGTTTTATATTGTGTACCGTTCCTAATATTTCTAATCATTTTAATTCATACTTTAAGCTTTATAAAGTTATAATTTGTTAATATTAATATTTGCGCGTATTTCAGGTTCCTGATCATTCATTTTTTAGAGGTTTATAACTTTAAATTAAATTGTGAAGCGCTGAGTAATCATACGACGTTCAATATTCTTTCTTTCAATATGACTAAATAATCCCAATTATAGCAATCTGATACTCATGTCTCAATGTTTTTTCGCTGAATGTGATGAAAACATTTGAAAAAGGTTCGCTTATTGAAATAAATCTACACCAGTTAGTACTTCGATTTCCAGGTAAAGGGAAAAGGATGGCAGTGAGGATGGATTTGTTGTTGACGGTCTGTGGCGCTTTGAGTCTAAGAAAACTGGAGATTACCACGAGGAAATGAATGGCGAATCGTTTGAACAGTGGTTTTCAAAAATTTTACCGAACTTAGAGGAAAACGCAGTAATTGTGTTGGATAATGCGCCTTATCATTCTCGAAGAATGGAGAAGGTCCCAACAACGGCTTCAAGGAAAGTTGATGTTCAAAATTGGCTCCGCTCGAAAAATATCAACTTTGAAGAAGCAATGCTGAAAGTACAATTATTAAGAATTGTCAAGGATCACAAGGCGGAATATCAAAAATACGCCATTGACGAAATGGCAGCAAGTCAAAATAAAACTGTGCTCCGTTTACCTCCATACCATTGCGAGCTCAATCCCATTGAGCTCATATGGGCAGAGGTTAAAAATTATATAGCTAAGCACAATACAACTTTTAAATTTTGTGACCTCAAAGGACTTTTCAAAGAAGCACTAGAATTAATAACAGCGCAAAAATGGGAAAACTGTATTAAGCACGTGAAAGACAAAGTTGAAAAGAGAATGTGGGAACTGGACAATATTTTAGAGGAACAAGTCGAGCCATTCATTATTGACGTTGGTGCTTCAGGCAGTAGCGATGATGAAAGCTCATCAAGCTCATCTTTCCAATAAAAGATGTCGTTCATCAAATTCGGTAAGTTATAAGTAATTATAAAGCTACTGTATTTTTTAATTAATTATTGACATTTTTGAACCCATTTTGGCAAAACCTATTCAAGAATCTACTTTCTGACAATGTTCAACCATGCACATTTTTTTACGTTTTGAACGTTTTAATTTGGTTACATATTTACCTAGAAATCAAAAAATATACTAATCAATATTCTAAAAGCAATTTTAAGAAATATACGATTATTTTTAATTAAGGCTAATTTAAACGCCATTTTGAGATTATATTCGACTGTATTTCACCAAACATCAGACGGCATCCGAAGCTGGAAATCGAAGCGAAAATTTTGAAACCCTTATGTATATTTACATCATTATATATTTCTTACCCCACCCCCACATGATCCTATTGCCATCACCAATCGTATACACATCGAATTGTGCTAATTTACTACAAAGTTACGCAAAGCAGCATCTACTATCTAAAATATGTACTGCGTGACTCTTAATACGTCCCTGCCGAATGTTACAGCGTTCGATGATCACGTGGTCTTGTTTATGTCCGGTCTATCTCTTATCTGAATATACTGTAGAACGGTTTTTATTTTTTTACTCAAAAATGGTGCATCGAATAAAAACAATTCAAGAGTGATCATTTGTCTTAAATTGAACGGGGCATAAATAATAATTTTTATTTGGCAAAAAGCCATTGGCATACCATTTTTTTCTTAAAAAATATAGAAGTCATTACTCGTACGCCACTGTAAAGCTAAAAATTATTTTTTTATTGGAAAATGTGCAACTTTATCAACTTTCACGACGTACTAAATATCAGTGACATATCTGAAGCGGTTCTGAAAATATTGATTAATTTCCATTTTTTTCCTAAAACTTCAACACCCCGAGTTTTTGTAAGGATACATTTTTGGACCATAGTTTATGAAGCAAACTAACATCAATTCTTCATGTAGATTCACACCCTTAAATATTTGCATATCATTAAGGAACACCCTGTACAAGTAATATGTTTGACCCTTGTCAAGTGGAGATCTAGATAAATTGCTAAATATTTGTATCAATACTCTATTGATTTTAAGATTTTTATCAATTATATTAAAGAGAAGGTAGTTATAACTAGGTTGGATTGTAATGAAAATGAAAAACAAAGAGTTTTAGCGAAGCAAATTGTTAACTTTTAGTTGTTAAAGCAATGGAAAGCCATTATGGATAATACCTTTTAAGTCACTCCAATCCTTATTTTTGTACAATATGGCGTCGTCGTCCGCAAAACTGACTATTTTACCAGTACTATTGATTTTGAATGTATCGTAATGAAATTTTATAAATGCCAAGCTAGTTCCTCACCAGTTTTGAAAATTATTAGTACGTTGGCATCTAGAAATGATTGCAGTACCGGCTGAAACGTCAAGAAAGCAGCATCTATGGTTTTAAGACGTTGCCGACTGAAAGCAAGATGTGGTTAGATAAGGTAGTGGAGAAAAAGTTTCATTTGCCCAGTGAGAGGCACAATCCCCCCTACTGAGCGAGGGCCGTGGCAAATGCTTGTTCCGGAAGTCGTTGTATCCAGTATACAACTTCTTCCCGTCCAAGTGATTGCGCACGCGTTAAGGAATACCTCAGTACCGATTGCCGGGTGGCGGTACAAGTCCGCCTACGGGCCACTTTAGGTCTATTTAACATCACTAATACGTAAAAAGAAGGTGGTAGACAAGGACCAGTCGACCGAGGCAGTACCACCCGCTAGCTTTTCCCAGGGTGTCTTATAAATGTCCGCATGTTTCCACACCTAAGCTATGCAGTCGGTTATCTACCAAAACAAAGAAATTAATGATGATGGATCCCTCGAGCACTAAAAACTCCGGACGTAAACTCACTCCACTCTCGGAATGTCCGGGTGGAGGGTGGGCTCGAGGGAACAACATCGAAGATAAAATTTGTTTTTCGAACATCTGCGGGATCAACAGCAACATTGATGCTGTTCATCACTACCTGCAATCCAATCGTCCCGCCGTGCTTTTCTTGGCGGAGACAAAAATCTCAGAGGCTACACCGATTAACCATCTCAACTTCCCAAACTACGAGGTGCACTCCAATCTGAGAAAGAACGGGGGAGTTGTGGCTTTTGTCCGCAGCAGTCTTTCCTGCTCCAGGGATCTTTCTTTGGAATCAGACCGGAAGGACATTCTGTGGCTTCGCCTCAACTCCAAAATATCACCCAAATTTATTTGCTGCCTTTATCGCTCTCCCTCGAACCATAACTGGGATGACCTACTCGAATACCTCGCCGTCCAGATCGACTTCCTGAACATCAATCACCCCGCTTCAGAGGTAGTTCTTCTCGGTGATTTCAATGCCCATAATGAGCTTTGGTTGGGCTCAAATAAGACCGATGCAGCAGGTCGTGCAGTCGAAGCGTTCGCTCTTACTCAAGGGCTGACCCAGCTGGTGACGAGCCCTACTTTTTTCCCCCGCGTCTCGTCACACGCCAGTAGCCTGCTGGATCTCTTTCTGACCACGCATCCTGCCCCTTACAGCACTGCCGTCCTGTCCCCCCTGGGTAACTCAGATCACGGTGTTGTGGAGGTTAGGTTTCGGTCAGAAGCCGCTGTGGCCGCAGAAACTCGCACAGGCCGCAAAACTTGGCATTACGGACATGCCGACTGGGAGGGGCTCAGAGACTTCTTCTCTAGCTTTCCTTGGAAAGATGTCTGTTTCACTGACGCGGATACGTCGACTGTCTGTTCTTCAATAACCGAAATTATCCACGTCGGAATGGAGGAATACATCCCTCACACAGTGAAAGTTCCTAAACCAGGGTCCAACGGCTGGTTCAACAAATCGTGTGACACTGCTCGCCAGCAGAAGATCAAGGCCCACAGAACCTACTTACAAAACCCCACTGTAGAGAACAGACAAGCCGACGTCGAGTCCAGAAACAAATATAACGAAGCGGTTCGCAATGCCAAAACCCAGCATGATATAAAAGTTAGGCACAGGGTAATGTCGCAGCGCAATGGCAGTCGGTCTTTCTGGACGCTGGCCAAGCAGATTGAAAAGAACTTCTCACACAGTAGCCTTCCACCACTTACGTGTCAGGATGGAACTATTGTATTCGACCCAAAGGCCAAGGCGGAAGTGCTAGCCAAGATCTTTGCTGCGAACTCCACCATGGACGTCCCCACCAACGCCCAAGTGCCGTCAATTCAAAGGGTTCCCCACACTATGCGGGAGGTAACATTCAGGCATAAGACCGTAAGACGAGTGCTCTTGTCGCTCGACATCAACAAAGCTTCTGGTCCGGACTTGATTCCTGCCATTGTACTGAAGAGATGTGCAGCTGAGCTTGCTCCAGTTCTTTCGCGTCTCTTCCAGATATCTTATGAATCCGGCACCTTCCCAGAAAACTGGAAATTTGCTCATGTACAGCCCATCCCAAAAAAAGGATCTAAAACCGACCCTTACAACTACAGGCCTATAGCTCTGCTTTCTGTTATCAGTAAAGTGATGGAGAGGTGCATAAATCGCGAGCTTCTGGACTACCTCGAACGTCACAGCTTGATTAGCGACAGGCAGTACGGTTTCCGGTACCAACGATCCACAGGGGACCTCCTAGCTAACGTCACGCAACAGTGGAGTAAACTCATCCAGTCTCATGGTGAGGCTCATGTCGTTGCTCTTGACATCACGAAAGCGTTCGATCAGCTGTGGCACGCTGCCCTCTTGAGCAAACTTCCAACCTACGGCCTCCCAGAAAAGCTTTGCAGATGGGTGGCTGACTTTATCTCTGGCCGCAAGATATCCGTCGTAATTGACGGATTCTCCTCTTCATCTCACAACGTCAACGCGGGTGTTCCCCAGGGATCGGTCTTGGCTCCAACACTGTTTCTCTTACATATCAACGACCTCCTTTCCTGCACGATCAACCCAATCCACAGCTTCGCTGATGACAGCACTCTACATGCAGGAATTCAGAGTGACAAGCCGATCTCTGCCGCTGAGCTGGAAAAAAGAAGACTAGCGACGACTTCTTCTCTGACAAGAGACCTGGAGGCTATCACTGCTTGGGGACGCAACAATCTTGTACAGTTCAATGCTTCCAAAACACAGTACTGTACTTTGACGAACAAAAAGCGTCCTAGCGCTCATACAGTTTCGATGGACGGTCGAGTTCTACCAAAGAGCCATTCATTTCGGCTGGTCGGAGTCCAGATCACCGAGGACCTGATCTGGCACGAACACATCTCTTCAATAGCTGCAGCTGCTGGGAAAAAGCTAGGCTATTTGTTTAGGGCTAAGAAGTACTTTTCTCCGCATGACCTTCTCACTCTATACAAGGCCCAGATAAGGCCTAGCCTCGAGTATTGCTCACACATTTGGGGTGCTGCCGCCCCGACTACATTGTCCATGCTCGATGCTGTCCAGAGGAGGGCGGTCCGACTGATCGATGACTCTTCTCTAACAGACAGCCTCGGGACTCTTTCGCACCGGCGGGCCGTCGGCGATCTAGCTCTTTTCTATCGCTACACCAACGGGCTTTGCTCCTCAGAGCTCTCTTCCATGATGCCGCCGCGCGATGTGCCTGCCAGACAGACCCGCCTGACTTCGGCGTCCCATCCTAACCGTGTCAAACTTCGTACATCCAGAACTGGCCGATACGACCGCTCCTTTGTCCCGAGGGTGTCTAGATTGTGGAACAAACTACGGGAGGAAGCTTTTCCCAGTTCTACTAACCTTAGGCAGTTCAAAAATCGTATTAACAAAATTTCTTTGGGATCATCATAGCAGCCGCGGTGTTCCGGCATTTAGGCTTCTGCCTGCGCGGCTGTTTCGATATAAAAAAAAAAAAAAAAAAAAAAAAAAAAAAAAAAAGGACTGTTCAGAAAACGTAAAGCGATCCAGCGCTGCACCGCTTTATGCTGAATATTAGTAGCCGTGGAATAACGTTGACAGTTTGCAACATCAACCAACATACTATCGAAAAAGGCCGCCGAGTAAGAACTGCTGTTAAACTGACAAAGCTATTCTATGACTACAGCCATGACTGAGCTGCATTAGTGAATTTTTAGAGTGTACTTTGTACTACTCTGTAACAATTTCAGCGTTCGTAATCGGAACGTAGTAATCCTTCTGGAACGTCAAAAGTGACATTGGGAATAAGAGTGCTGTCACTTGTCATTCTCATGGTTCATTGCTTCTTTATTCTATTTGGTTATCAAAAAGTGTTCAAAATTGGCAGGATATATATTTTCACGATAAATGGCTACCTCGAATCCATAGCGTTTCTTATAATAAAACATTAGCAGAAAGTTTGATTGGAAATTAGTGAGCTGTTACCAAGCGTCATAATAATTTAGGCGTTCTAAAAATGAATTTACACAGTCTTGCAGAGTAAAATTCATCTGTCAATCTACGTTCCATCACTTTGCAAGGTATTACATTAACAAGCTATTTACACCCCAGGTGATTGAATCGTCTTACCCTAGTCATCCCAATTATAGCCAACTTGATGGAGCAATAAACAGGTAGAAATCCGTAGCATTCTATACCGCATACTGAAGAAATGTTCACTATAACTGCTTCCTCTGACTGACGGTATGTTTTCAGGAACTTTTCCATTCCTAGTATGAGTCCGTGTATGTTACCATTCTAAAAATAGTGAAAGATATATCATTTTTCAATTCATGCATTTTCAAGAAGGATATCTTTCTTGATCGATCGGTCATTCAGAGTTAACTCGGGAGGATAACCTGAAGGCACTGATAGTACAATATCATCAAGTCTGAGTAATAGCCACTACGAATGTACCAAATTTTTCTGTTATTAACGACAACTTTGCAGCCTGAATGAAGTAATTTATTGCAGCTAGAATAATGTCTTGTATTTTTTTGGTTGGATGATAGATTACTTACCAAATTCACTGATATTTCTCTCTCCCAGATACTGTCATCAAGTATTCCTGCATTGTTGATAAGTATATCTACATGATCGTAATGTTTGATTGTTTCATTAAAAGCATCTAGAAAAAAAATGTTTAAATAGGCGTTCTGAAATACGCAACTCCACAGGCTGCAGTACTACACAAAAGTTATATTATTGCTTCCTATGGAAAAAATACAAAGTACAAAGCTTCTATACTTGCACTCTGAAAGATATTACTGGGAAAGCAATCATTTTATTCACAGTATTTGATCACCGACTCTTACTTTCAAACTCATCAATATTTGAAACATCAGTTTTGACAAAGATAGCTCTACTTTCCCCAAACCTCTCGTTTAATTTTTTTTCGGACTCTTTTCCACGTTCCTCATCACAGTCTGCTAATACAACAGCCTGGAACAAAATATTTTTGGTATTCAACTGAAGTTTCTATTTTCATTTTTAACAAAAAAATTTAAAATCGTTGTCACTGAATTTCGAACCCACATTTCCGGTAGTCCGAACACACATTTTCCACACCGTGTACAAATTCTTTTGCTGTAACAGTAGTATGATTGTTTTTATTACCACTCCATTTTGCCACTATGTTAGCTTCTTTTTCCATGAGTACGAAATACTTTGGGTTTTTGTAAGTTGGACTCAAGTTTTTTAAAGCACAGTGCCGTTCTTAGTAAAAGGTAGTAAACTTCATTTATTGCCTCTTTTGAATTTTGACGCCAATATATTTCTTCAATGATAAAAATTACAAAATATGTCATTTAAGATGTTAGTTAACAAAAATAGCAATTTGTCCAGTTTGTCAAATATTTCATATTCATCACATTTCCTAAGCATAAAAGCAGTAAATCAATTTATCAAAGTCTAATAACAGTAGTTTTCAAACTATACTGGTTTTATCCTCTATATGATACAGACTACACATCATTATCAATTATGATTTTATTCTCTATCGAGAACAAACGCAGTCATGCATTTATCAGTTATATCGTTCATGTTTTAGAATAAAACGCTGTGTTTGCCGTTAAAAATAATTACTGTTGCTTCCTGCAAATAATTTTTAAAAATATTCCATGCTTAATGTTAGAAAACAATCTGTCTTTAATTTACTTGGGTGTTCCTTAATGATATGCGAATATTTAAGAATGTGAATCTACATGAAAAATTAATGTTTGAGTTTGATTTATAAACTATGGTCCAAAAATGTTTCCTTACAAAAACTCGGGGTGGTGAAGTTTTAGGAAAAAAAAATGGAAATTAATTAATATTTTCAGAACCGCTTCAGATATTTCACTGATATTTGATACGTAGGGAAAGTTAATACAGTTGCATATTTTTCAATGCAAAAATAAATTTTAGCTTTAACAGTGGAGTGCGTACGGGTAGTAACTTCGATATTTTTTAAGAAAAAAATAGTACCCCAATAGTTTTTTGCCAAAGCACTGGACAACAAATTTTAGTTTTTTAATTGTATCTTGTGGGAAAAGTGCACTTCTTTGTTAATTTTGGGGCGCTGAATCCAAAAATGACAATGAAATAAAAGAATTAGTTGCGGTTTAGAAAAAAAACTTTTGATTTTTAAGGATATATTAAAAAAGTAACAAGATCCATATACTTATAAGAATCACTATATGCGTTGTCTTTTTGCTGTTCTTTTATGGATCGTTGCTGGAGCATCTCTACCAAGAGTCCAACAGTAGTCTGCAAGCATGGAAGGATTCCACTTTCCCTGGTTCCTTTTTTCCATTGTTGAAATATCCTGATGAAAACGTTCGCCGTGCTCATCACTTACGGCTCCGCAATTGTCAGGAAAAAAGTCCAGGTGTGAGTGTAGGAAATGTATCTTAAGAGACATATTACAGCCCATCTTTTGATACGATGACAGCATATTTTTGACAAGGGTTTTATAGTTGTCAGCTTTTCTATTTTCCAAGAAATTAGTGACCATCAGACGGAAATCATTCCAAGCAGTTTTTTCAATACCTGTTAAAGTGTTTTCAAACTGTGTACCTTTCAAAATATTTCGAATCTGTGGCCCAACAAAAATACCTTCTTTAACCTTTGCCTCACTTAGTCTTGGGAATTTCTGACGCAGGTATTGAAAAGCTGACCCATCTCTATCTAATGCCTTGACAAAGTTTTTCATTAGGCCCAACTTGATATGCAGTGGTGGTAATAAAATTTTTTTCGAATCTACTAATGGCATTTGCTGTACATTTTTTTGACCTGGCCCTAGGAATTGACGAACAGGCCAGTTTTGTCTGGTGTAATGAAGTGCCTTTGCCCGACTGTCCCATTCACACAAAAAACAGCAAAATTTTGTGTAGCCTAGCTGCAGCCCAAGTAAAAGTGCAACAACTTTCGAATGGCCACAAATATGCCATTGGTGCTCATCGTATTTTATGCATGTCAATAGGTTCTTCATATTGTCATATGATTCTTTCATGTGAACTGCATACCCTACAGGAAGAGATGGTAAAATATTTCCAATATGCAAAAACACTGCCTTTAAACTCAATGTTGAACTGTCTATAAACAATCTCCATTCTTCTGGGTTATAGTTTATATTTAAAGCCGCCAGTAAGCCGTTAATGTTACTGCAGTTATTCTCCATATTGAAAAATGGTTCTAAGTCTTTGTGGCGTTTACGAAAAACACATACCGAAACATCGTCTTCTAACAAGTTCCACTGCTGCAGTCTTGATCCAAGTAACTCTGCCTTACATTTTGGAAGTTCTAAATCTCTTACAAGATCATTTAATTCTGACTGTGTTATTTTGTGCGGTTGGTGCCATGACGTGCTCGGTATAAAATCAGGATCTCTTGACGTTGATGGCATATCTTCTTCCTGACGAATCACTCGATCGCCATGATCTGATTCGTTTTCTGATTCGCAAGTGTAGGATTCTGGGGGTTTTGGAATAGGATTTTCGTCACTGTGAGCCACAGGTCTCATCGCAGATGGTATGTTTGGGTAGTTAATAACCGATTTTTTTTTTCTTGGACATACCTGTGGCTTGTCCAACACAAGGTACCATGCAAAAGTAACAATCATTAATATGATTTGTAGGCTCTCTCCAAACCATTGGGACAGCAAAGCGCATAGACCGTTTTTTGCCATTTAACCAGCTCCTCAGACTTGAAGCACATGTATTACAGCAGATGTGGGGTGCCCACTGTTTGTCTTGATCACCTAGTTTACAACCGAAATAAAGCTGATATGCCTTTGTTATTAGTGGAGTAATAGACCGTATCTGAGACGCAAAAGTCACCACACACGTAACAAAACTGATCTGGATTGTTTACACACTTTCGAGACATCTTGCATGAACGCTGTCAGCCAACTGAGGAAAAACTGGCTAATATAAAACAATATAATGTACACGTATGTATAACGTAACACAATCATGCCGATTACATCATCTTTCCTTGCCGAATATAAAAATGTAGCACGTGCATTCTTGCGAATTACAGTATATTAACACTGTCACAGCAGGAACACATATAATTACCGTATCTCTAAAACTTGAACTAATATTGAAAAAGTAAGTTTCATTCAGGTTTTAGCACATTAAAAATAGTAATATTTTGTTGATTTTATTTAGGATATTTTTTGGCTGTTGATCAGTGTTATTTTTGAATTCCCCGTTCAATTCAAAACAAATGATCTCTCTTGAGTTATTTTCTTTCGATGTGCCATTTTTGAGTAAAAAAATAAAACCGTTCTATTGTCTAGCTTGTAAAATTATCATTAACTTAATTGGAAAAATTAAACACATTAGGTCTAATGAACAATAACAACTGAAATCATAAACATAACATTAAAACCGACAAAAATTGTTGAAAATGGCTCCCTTCACTTAGTATGCATGCTTCCGCCGTCATTTATTTTAGCGCTCGACAATTACTCGTATAATTGAAAACACATCAGATGACTCTGTATAATATTCATTTGTCCTGCCTTAATACCACCGTTTATTGAGTTAAAAAAGTCTAGAATTTTGAACTCGGACCCGGGTTTTTATACTTTACTACCGTTTACGTAAGTGTGGCAGCACAAACCCCTAATGCGCTGGTGTTTTTAATAAAAAATTGTATTTACCTTTAAATCATTTTTCATCAGCTCTTCGGCATATCTCAACCCCATCCCTGACGCCCCACCTGTTATAAGTGCAACTTTGCCCGCTATTTCGAAAACCATTACTGCAATTCTAGTAAAAACTGAATAACAGATACTACTGATCAGTAAATTATTTGACGCGAACGTATCTGAGGTTTATTGTTCAATGACGGTGTATCATTTTCTTGGACGTATTTTTAATATCAGCTTGCAACCTTCTAGAGCATATGAAATTTCAATACCTTGGTTTGCCACCACGTTGCGCTTCATTTACAAATGATATTCTTAGAAAAAAATAAAAACAATCTTTTCACAAGCTCATATAATACGACTTTATAGACACCGCTTGTTTTCCGGAATGACATTTTTTTTGTAGAAGCACGGTTGTCACTTCCTAGTTTGAAAAACTAATAATCCAGCGCTTTTAGATTTTTATTGTGATCATCATGAATTTCTGTCTGCCTTTTCTGCTGGTAATTTTGACAGATAGTTTAGGGAAGGTCTAGGGAGCGACATACTTTCGGGTCGCAGTAATATCGCTACAATTTTGCAGTCTTGTCTTAGTGCTCGGATTTTGGGATACAATGCTCCAGCTGTTCACAAACTCAATTTACTCATAGATCGATTTTTTGAGATTTATTTGATGTCTTCTTCAATACTGCAAAATGGGAAAATATATTTCGAAAAAATATAAAAATATAAATAAGAGTTAATATTGATCTCACAAGTATACTAAGTGACATATAAATCCGAACACCCAGTTTAAATGGTTTTATTTTAATAAAATTTTGTATAAGTACTTAATGAAGCATAATAAGTAAATGACAGAAATTTCAAAATGATTGCACTGCTTTAAAGCCCTTTGACCTTTTATAAGGTGTGGATGCACCCTGATGTGCTACGCATTCTCCAACGCGCCTAGGTATGCTTCTGATCATGTGGTCAATGAACTCCTGTGGTATCTCATTCCAGGCAACCACCAACTCCTCTCGAAGTGCTTCTAGAGTCTGAGGAAGACGTTGCAAATTGAGCAATCTCCTACCCATCATATCCCACACGTGCTCAATTGGGGATAAGTCGGGAGATCTTGATGGCCATGGTAACAATGTGACATCATTATGTTGAAAGAAGTCTATTGTGACTCTTGCAACATGTGGTCGGGCATTATCTTGTTGGAAAGTTGGATCTGCTAGGGTGTCAAGATAGGGTAAAAGATGGGGTTCTAGAACTTCGTGGATATAACGCTGCGCGTTCATGTTACCTCTGATGAAGATTAAAGGTGACCTGGAACCATAAGCTATAGCACCCCAAACCACAACTCCAACAGTGTGATGAACATGTCTTTCAACAAAAAACTGTGGATTCCTCCTTTCACCACGTCGCCTTCTAACCCTGGCATGACCATCGTGCATGCCTAAACAAAATCGAGACTCGTCACTAAAGACAATACTGTTCCACCCAGTGTGGCCGGTATTGAAACAAGCCAAAACTTCTCATTCGTTGGTAAACACTTCGCATGCCAATAGGTATTCCGTGTTCTGCAAACCATTCATTTGCAATGGACCTGGTAGTGGAGAAACGGTCCCTCAAGGCCAATAATCCTAGGAGTCGATCTTCACGGTCTGTTGTTCTACGGCGGCGTCCAGTTCCCCTTGCTTGCGTACGGCCTTCTCGAAGCCATGCCTGACAACACCTAACCACAGTGTCTACACTTCTTTGCACTCTAACTGCAATTGCCCGAAAAGAAAGTCCAGCTTCCCGAAGTCCCACTAAAGGGCCCCTATCAAACTCACTAAGTTGACGAAATCGTACAGGTCTCCGTACTCTAGGCATCGTAACCGATCGTAAAGGATGTCAAGAACCAAAATCCGCCAACGTTGATTCTTTACTGCGGCTGAAATATTCATTTTTAGAGCGTTAGTGAATTAAAAAAAGCAGTATTTAAACCGGAATGACCAACTGATAAGGCTGAAAATTTTTTCACTTGTTATTTACAGTAAGATAAATACATTCACCAACTTTTATTAAAAAAAACCATTTAAACTGGGTATTCGGATTTATATGTCACTTAGTATGTTGATAACTATTAATTCTGCTCCTGATAACATCAAATCCAATCTTCGAAAATCAAATGATGTACTTTTTCGCACGAAAGGACAGCGGATGCATCTAAAAAGAAGCCTGGACGTCAAAATTCAAGGATGTACTATGAGCAAAAATTTGGGCCTACGTTTTCCTACGCATGCTAGCAGCGTCATCAAAATATGTTATTTTAGTCTAAAATGTTAGATATCAAGAGGCACTTCTTCAGTCTTAAAAAAAGGCGACTTTGTGAATCATTATTTAAAAGATTTCATATGGAACCTTAACGTTTAGATTGAATGTTTGCCTACAGACCACAGAAATTTCAAAATTCTTATTGCCGGTTAACAGGTAATCTTCGGAAATGTAATCATATAAGGATTCACGATTAAGAAATCAGGAGGGCTCAAAATTGAGAACCTGTTTAAACCAATATTAGGAATACAGCAACTCATTTTTTTGTACGACTTGCGTCTTTTTTGTGGGTCAATCGCCACGGAGAACGATAGGTAGATAAGTCTTGAGTACGAGAACATTTGTCTGTGTAAGTTATACGGTGTTTTAAATAAATTTCGTCAAACGCTGTAGCCTAACAAAGCTATACGACAGAAGAATTATCAATAACATCCTTTCAATCCGTCCTTTGTCATCTAAACTAAATATACTAGAATTGGCATGCTTTGTCTTCCATCACGTTTACCTCCAACAAAAATACAGGGTTATCCAAATTAAGTGTCCACCGTTAGTAACTTTGTTATTAGTGAAAATACAAAGTTGTTTGAATTAGCAAACTAGTAGCATTTTTAACGCTGGTAAAAATGAGAAATAAAAAAAAACAATTGAGAGTCGTTATTTTGATTTTTTTCAGTAAAATAACATTTTAATTATTTGCAGTATTATAATATTAAGACGGCTATGAAAACAACATGGCGTTCGCGATTTGACAGCATTAAGATAAGCGACAAATTGTTAAACTGGACATACTCGCAACTAGAAGGCTTTGGAAAACAATGATAAAATCAAATAATGTCAAACATTAGTGTAAATACTTGTTTATAAGCTTTATTGTGTCATTAATTTAAAGAAAAATGTTCTCCCATGAAGAAAAGTGTGATATGTTAGAATGCTATTTAGTGTGCAGAAAATCCTCCTTGAGAGCAAGAGAATACTACAGTGAATTATATCCCGCTCGCATTCAACCGTATGAACGATATTTTCTGAGACTTTATCGAAAATTTAGGGGCAACGAAAATGTTTTTGCTAAAACAAGGGCAAAAAAAGAATTCATAATAAGCGAGGCCACGGAAATTGCAGTTATTGGATATTTTGAAGCTTATCGTGAGAATTCAATAGCAGATATTCTCAAGGACTCTAATTTCAGTTATGGTACTGTTCAAAGGATTTTAAAAAAATACAAATTTATTCCGTATAAGTACCGACCAGTTCAAACGCTTTTGGCAGGGGATCCAGAGAGAAGACTTGTTTTTTGCCATTGGTATCTTAGCTTCTGTCGCCAAAATGTAAATAACTTTCGTTACCTTTTATGGACAGATGAATCAAATTTTTCAAATTCTGGAATGTTTAATAGAAAAAACCACCATTATTGGTCAAGAGAAAATCTTTTGTTAGTACATCCAAGAGGCCCACAAGTCCGTTTCAGTTTCAACGTTTGGTGCGGTATAATTGGTTCAAAAATTGTTGGCCCGTTCTTTTATGAGGGAACCCTAACTGGTGAAAGATATGTGGAATTTATGTCAGAAATTCTGACTAATTTCTTAGACGAATTGGATCTTATAAGTAGACATCATCTGCATTTTCAGCAAGATGGCGCACCTGCCCACAACTCCAGAGGTACTTATCATTTTCTAAGTACTACTTTTAATGATCAGTGGATAGGAACAAATGGCCCAATACAGTGGCCTCCCAGATCACCAGATCTAAACCCACTTGATTACTTCTTGTGGGGTTACTTAAAGAACCAAATTTACAAGCGAAGGTACGATAACCTTGACGCGTTAAAGACTGCAGTTAGGGAAAAGATAACCCAGATAGATGGTAGGACCATACTTAAGACAGTTCGAGCAGTTGAAAACGTGCCCAAAAATGTATTGAAGAACAAGGTGGTGTTTTCGAGCATCTTCTTTAAAAAAAATTGTTATTGTATTTTGTAAGATTATAAGTTGATGTTGAAAATAAAGTTTGTCGATACAATTTAATTGTTTCAGATTGGAGGCCATACTTCAACAATTTGTAACCTAGGAGAAAAGTTATTGTAAGCTTTTTTGTTTAAAATTTGATGCTTTAACAGAAAAAAATATAATATACAGGGGTTTCCATTTAAAAAAATGTTATTTTACTGAAAAAAATCAAAATAACGACTCTCAATTGTTTTTTTTTATTTCTCATTTTTACCAGCGTTAAAAATGCTACTAGTTTGCTAATTCAAACAACTTTGTATTTTCACTAATAACAAAGTTACTAATGGTGGACACTTAATTTGGATAACCCTGTATACATTAAAAATATAAAGTAAGCCATACCTCTTAAATGTATTACAAAAGTGCTTTTTTGTAATTAATTTTAATTATATAAAAAACAATTGTTACAAAAATGTAATGTCAAAATTTGGTTCAAATTCCAACTCAATATTGTGACTATTGAAGTCCACCGTGAAAAATATACAGGGTGGCGCATCGAAAACGAAACAGACGCATTTACTGGCAGCTCAGTTTTTTTTTGGAAAAACGCTCAGACCCGTCGATTTTGTTTTCGAGGGGGACTCAAGTTTGGCAAAAAATCACGTTAACACGTGTAGCCCCTTGGGCGGAGGTGACACCAACCCTAAAATCTTAAATGGAAAGGGGGGCCGAGATTTAAAGCTTAAAGTAGACTTTAATAGGTACATCGGATTCATTTGTACTACTTTCAGAAGAAATTTGACTAAAAGAATTTACTTAATAAGTAAATGCTTTTCTTCACTACGACCATGGTTTATTTATCATTTTGTTTTTGAAAATAGCTATTGAAGCGTTTTTTTGTGACAAACAATTATTTCTTGAAGAAAGATAAGAAAATTTCTCGTACTTATTTTAAATAGGAATTTAGTACATAGTTTCCAATTGATTTGACCAAACTTTGTTGCTAAAATAACTTGTAACGCTTTATTACATAAATTAACCATCGCATATTCCACAGCAGAAAGAGTTGAAATTATCGAAACATTTTTCGGAAATAATCAGTGCGCTTATAGAACAGCAGAAATATTTAATGAGCGACACGAGAACAGTAACGTGCATCGAAAATATGTTCTAGACTTGTAGTTAAATTTTGGGAAACTGGGTCAGTCGCCAATAAAAAACGCAACATTGAAAATCCCATAAGGAACGAAGCAATAGAAGTGGGGGTTTTAGGGCAAGCTTACGTAGATCCTACGTTAAGTACCCGCAAATTGGAGACTGTGTGTGGTGTTAGTCGACGTACTGTCCAACGGATTCTAAAGGCCCATAGTTTTCATCCGTATAAAATTCAGCTGGTACAAGAACTTAATGAAGACGATTTTGATCGGCGATTACAATTTTGTGAAGATATGAGTGACCGAATTATAAACGATAAACCTTTTTTATTCAACACTTGCTTTTCCGACGAATGTTCCTTTTTCTTAAATGGCGTAGTAAATCGTCATAACTGCCGATATTGGGCCGATTCTAATCACAGAATTTATCATGAGGTTCATACACAGCAGCCACAAAAATTAAATGTTTGGGCTGGTACTTTTGGCAATCATTTAGTTGGTCCTTTTTTCTTACCTGGAAATTTGACCGGTCAAATGTGTTTGGAATTACTGGAAGACGCCATAGATCCTGCATTAACAGCCATAATTGAAAATCAGAGTGATCGGCGGTACATTGCGAATAGGTTGATGTTCCAACAGGATGGTGCCCCACCACATTACGCATTACTTGTTGGATAATATTTAGATGAGACGTTTCCAGATCGATGGAATGGTAGAAGAGGTGCCATTGAATGGCCCCCAAGATCGCCAGATTTATCACCATTGGATTTCTTTATGTGGGGTCATTTAAAAAGCAAAATCTATGCTACTCACCCAACATCATTAGAAGACCTACGACAAAGAATTGTGCATGAGTGCCTTCAAATTACTCCTAAAATATTGCAAAATGTGCGGCAACGTTTTGAGTAAAATCTTTATTATTGCATGGAGAGTCATGGTGGCCATTTTCAACATTTACTTGCCCAGCGGGTCAGTTCATTCTTCATTTTTAAATTACTTTGCTGTCAAATGTATTGATCTCCACTAATGATGATGTATTAGTTTTATTTAAGCTTTATATCAATAAATCTTCAAAACTACTGAACTGAAGTACATTTATTTTATATCATTATAAAGGGAATTGAAAGATTTTTAAAATAAGGTATCACTAGACCCCCCTTTCCATTTAAGATTTTGGGGGTGGTGTCACCCCCGCATAGGCGGCTACACGTGCTAACGTTTTTTTTTGCCAAACTTGTGTCCCTCTCGAAAACAAAACCGACGGGTCTGTGCGTTTTTCAAAAAAAAAACTGAGCTGCCAGTAAACGCGTCTGTTTCGTTTTCGATGCGTCACCCTGTATGTTCAGCTCTTGCATGACTTTTTATT
This sequence comes from Acanthoscelides obtectus, assembly GCA_963669975.1. Taxonomy (NCBI): domain Eukaryota; kingdom Metazoa; phylum Arthropoda; class Insecta; order Coleoptera; family Chrysomelidae; genus Acanthoscelides; species Acanthoscelides obtectus. The sequence continues at coordinate 25,675,726 of CAVLJG010000007.1, forward strand.
TATTTAAAAAATCGAAATTCTTGAAATACACCAGCTGCGACAGTTTACTCAGACAAATTGTCTTATTGTACAACTGTGGAGCGTTAATATCTTGTAAAAATAATTTGCAAATGCGGAAACCGTTCAGTAACGCAAATATAATCACATCACTTTCAGTAGCTAAAATAACAAAGCGCAAATCACTCCTCCGCGTACCTGGCCGAGTACCCGGTAATTTGTCTTCTCGAAACTCTTATTCGTTAGATATGAACAGATTAAAAGATTTCTTTGAAATATGAAAAGCATGATTTCCTGTACACGGGACGATACCATAAATGTTTGAAAGTTTAAGCTAGTTCATCAATATCAATATTAGAGTAAAGCTTGTAGATTATATCTAGCGCTTACCCACTTTTCAGATTGATTGTAAATTCTTTCTATGGTCCTTTATCTCGGGCCAGTTCTGTGTTATATCCAAAGCATTCTCCTTAACATGATAGCTTCAAAACACACACTTTGCAGTGGCCAGAGCGCTACTCCATTTCAGATATTGCTCATCTGTATACCGCAACTTCTGTGCCGCAACGATCTGAACAAAATTCGGAGACAGAACCGTGTTCAGCAGTTTGACTCCGTATCCTATCGTATTCTAAATATCGGCACGATTCTGTTCGATCGGCGATCACCCGTTGTCATGCCGGTTTAATCCATGCTTAATCAATGGCATTTTCCTGAGAACCTAAAATTATCGGCAGTTCTATCGATTCATAAGAAGGTTTCGAAAATTGCCGTCCTACAACTTTACTATCTAGTCCTTCTAAGCTCTTTGGAAAAATCGTCTACGACCTCCTTCCCACTTCAGTTGTCCCACTTCAAGATTGCAGTGGAGTTAATAGTGGCCTTTCTTTGGCCTATAAACAAGTTGTGCAATTTTAGGGTTTTTACTCCACTTTTTTATAAAAAAACTTATCTTGCAAGTGCTAAATCCCAGTTTGTGGGCCTTTCTATGAGTTGTGGACCTCGAAATTCCCCTTCCAACAGCATCACTCCACAGAGCACTTAATTGTGAATAATTAGCACGCCTGTTTTTCACGATTATTCTTCTTAATGCTCTTCGGTCGGCATTTGTGATATTACTTTTTTTCACATATCGTGGCTTAATATTAACTGAACCAGTTACGTTATATCTTCTAACAATATTTCTCACACTGTACCGCGATAAGTCTAAGAAAGTTGCAATTTCTGAGCTTGATTTCCCAGAATTAAGAAATTTAATTATCAGTAACCGAATTTTCTCACTAATAACCTTTCCTCTACCCATTTTGAAAACCTTAACTACATAACGACCCAAAACTATTTTAAACGTATTCTGTCAGCTGTGATTAATAAAAACAATTGTCATGGCTTTTATTTTTCACAGCCACCTATGCGTTATAGACTTATTTTGCATTGAAATGAAAATAGGTTGATATGCTGTAATTGCAACATGTGTTATTTTTGTGCTGCAAATTTGATTAGGGAGTGATAAAGTTGGTGTTTTCTACTATACCTGTATATTATCAAAATATTCATTGTTAATATTTTAAACCTATAACACCCTGCTAAATTTTTATTATTTGTGTTTGATAAGAAAAACATTAAGATTTTAATAGTTGGGCCAACTGAAGTGGGAAGGGACTCGTATAATCGAATGCACAATTTTCCAGATGCTTACAATATATTGACTGAACAGGAACTGGCAAGACCAGGTTGCTCCACCAGTTCAGTATGGACTTAGGTATCCAATCAATGGCTGGGTTCAGTCTTTCGTGCCACATCGCGTAATTTGCGTTAAAATAGGCAATGTTACTTCACAACGTGAAAGTATCAATATTGGTCTCCCTCAAGGTGGAGCGTTATCAAAGTATACAACAAGAAAACAATGATTTTTATACTTTTTATTTTAAAATCGGCTTACAAATAATTAACAATTAAGCACTCAAATGACTCATCTATGAGATCCATTTAACATGTTATTTTTGTAAACGCAAACAATAATGTGTTGTTCCAAATGTTCAGCGGTAAGACGGTGCCTCCGATCACTCAAAATACAGGGTGTAAACGTTATTATAGTAATTATTTATATGGGTGATAGAGGGGGTTGAAAGAAGCAAAAAGTTTCATATAACATGGGGATCAAAACGGCATTTTTTTAGAGAAAAGCGACTTTAAAGCAAATTTTCCCATAAGATTCTATGGACTATGCTATGCGATAGCCCTACGCGGCAGCCTAATTCCCGACTGCTGATATCTGCATTGGTTTCCACGATATTTAAAATTTGTTCCTCCTGCTCTACAGTAACCTGTCTTTCACGAGTGCGAATATTAGTAGGCTGAACACTTCCTGTATCTCGAAGTTTTTGGTACACTTGCACAAATGTCCTTCTGACTGGGTGTACCCGTTGGCGAAATCTGTAGCGATAAATTTGAGGTGCAAGATTTGAATTCTGACGAGCTTCACCGTAAACTAACATGTCGGCGAACTCTTGATTCGAGAACATTGTAAATAAACACGACGACGTACGCGAACAATAACTAACCACTGTTACCGTTTGCGATCGATTGCCGGTTCGATAAAGAGTGATGAATGACCGACGCGCTGTTATCATGTGTGTTTTAAATATTTAATTTAATGAAACTTACTTACTGACTAAAAATTTTGGCTCAACTTAGAAAAACTTGATGCCATTTATTTGTTAATTACCCAATTTAAAAACGTTTTAGATTGGATTATAAAGATTAGTAAGATTGTGGTGATTGTGGTCGATATTAAGCACTTAAAGTTGTAAACTATAAAGCCATTCAGACAAAAATCTATTGACTTTTGGACCATGGGTTATATGAACTTTTTGACTTGTTTTGACACCCTCTATTACCCATTTCAATAACGTTTACACCCTGTATATTATAGGGTGAAAAAGACCCCTCCACATCCACGGAGGTGGAAGCTCTCAATTTGGCATAAAGATTCAAAGCCTAGATTATTGTTCAAAATGCTTTCAAACTTGTATTTAAACTTTGCAATGCGGAGTTCATTTGCCGGATTTTTTTTTCATTAATTGCATAGACTCAGTCAACGGCAAGCCTTGAGTTTCAAGCTTTTTAATACTGGCAGGTAAATAAAAGAAGTAAATGCTAATCATAGCTATGTCCTTTTTGATACTAGAGTCGTTGAATGCTTCTTTGCACTTTCAAATTCAACAAATTCACTCGAACATCTCTACTACCAAAATTTTTATTGGAAAGCTTATCGGCTGGCCTAAGTGCAAGATAAATAAATTTGTCTAGCTGCAACGAAAAAGTTGTAATTATAGCAAAAATAGGCAACGTCTCTAGACGTTTGTTGAAATATGCAACAACCAGCGAAAATAGTCTTAATATGCAAATGCATATGCTAACAGGCAAATGCATATAATTCGGTCTCTAGTTATCACCCTTTCTTTTCGTAATATTCGTCAATGACTTGGATGAATATATCAACGCTAATGATGCTGTCCTTGTGTTGCCTGTAGATGACACGTCCACCACTATAGCGGTTGATGCACCGGAAGAACTTGAGTTGATGGCCAACTCGGTATTAAATCAGTCTCAGTCATGGATAGCTAGTAATACACTGAAAGTTAACGAAAGTAAAACCAAATATATGTGCTATTATTATAAACGCAACTTACTAACCGCTGTCACGTTGAATTTAAATAATTCAGTTCTTGACAGGGTTGAACAACGGAGTTTTTAGGTGTAATAGTAGACGAGAGACGGATGATATCATCTAGATAATGTCATGAAAGAACTCAGAGCAGGGTATTTTGCGTTGCGCGACTTGAAACATATTTAGGAATCTGCTAAATGTTTATTTTGCACCCATACATTTTGTCCTCTGCTGGGGTTACTCTACTTGCAAAAGAGAATTATAAGGTTAATATTTTCGGACCTCTCTACAGTTTTGTGGAACTTTCCTGACCTGACCTTTCACTCAAACCATCGGCTAACATTTCGCTGTGTCTTTATAGTTCAGACTTGCCTGTTTCTTAAAAATAATTATAATAACTTTAAATACCATAAAAATCTGCAAAAATAAAACCTTCGCACAATTACAATCTTACCATTAATCGTAAAATATACATTCAATTATATCAAAACCTTGGTTGCTACTCTTTCAAAAGACGTGTGAAAAACAATTTTGTTAGAAAAATGTTACTATTCAGTTAATTTTAGTTTCATTGTGCATTTTCGCCTGCAGTATTATTTTTTATAATCTTATCATTAGTATCAATTTTATTATTAAGCTCAAGTCCATGAACCTAAATATACTAAGTGACATATAAATCTGAACACCCAGTTTAAATGGTTTTATTTTAATAAAATTTTATATAAGTACTTAATGAAGCATAATAAGTAAATGATAAAAATTTCAAAATGATTGCACTGCTTTAAAGCCCTTTGACGTTTAATAATGTATGAATGCACCCTGATGTGCTACGCATTCTCCAACGCGCCTAGGCATGCTTCTGATCAGGTGGTCAATGTCCTCCTGTGGTATCTCATTCCAGGCAACCACCAACTCCTCTCGAAGTGCTTCTAGAGTCTGAGGAGGACGTTGCAAATTGAGCAATCCCCTACCCATCATATCCCACACGTGCTCAATTGGGGATAAGTCGGGAGATCTTGGTGGCCATGGTAACAATGTGACATCATTATGTTGAAAGAAGTCTATTGTGACTCTTGCAACATGTGGTCGGGCATTATCTTGTTGGAAAGTTGGATCTGCCAGGGTGTCAAGATAGGGTAAAAGATGGGGTTCTAGAACTTCGTGGATATAACGCTGCGCGTTCATGTTACCTCTGATGAAGATTAAAGGTGACCTGGAACCATAAGCTATAGCACCCCAAACCATAACTCCAACAATGTGATGAACATGTCTTTCAACAAAAAACTGTGGATTCCTCCTTTCACCATGTCGCCTTCTAACCCTGGCACGACCATCGTGCATGCCTAAACAAAATCGAGACCCGTCACTAAAGACAATACTGTTCCATTCCTGATCCCAGAGTGACCGTTGTCTGTACCACTAAAGGCGTCGGTGTTCTCGAGTTAAAGGGAGGACCCAGTGTGGCCGGTATGAAAACAAGCCAAAACTTCTCATTCGTCGGTAAACACTTCGCATGCCAATAGGTCTTCTGTGTTCTGCAAACCATTCATTTGCAATGGACGTGATGGTGGAGAAACGGTCCCTTAAGGCCAATAATCTTAGGCGGCGATCTTCACGGTCTGTTGTTCTACAGCGGCGTCCAGTGTCCCTTGCTCTTTGCGTACGGCCTTCTCGAAGCCATGTCTGACAACACCTAACCACAGTGTCTACACTTCTTTGCACTCTAACTGCAATTGCCCGAAAAGAAAGTCCAGCTTCCCGAAGCCCCACTATACGGCCCCTATCAAACTCACTAAGTTGACGAAATCGTACAGGTCTCCGTACTCTAGGCATCGTAACCGATCGTAAAGGATGTCAAGAACCAAAATCTGCCAACGTTGATTCTTTACTGCGGCTGAAATATTTATTTTTAGAGCGTTAGTGAATTAAAAAAAAGCAGTATAAAAACCGGAATGTCCAACTGATAAGGCTGAAAATTTTTTCACTTGTTACTTACAGTAAGATAAATACATTCACCAACTTTTATTAAAATAAAACCATTTAAACTGGGTGTTCGGATTTATATGTCACTTAGTATAAATCATCGGACGTATCTATCAGACCGGCTTTATCTATTTTCAAATAAACAATATCTGCTCGTACATAACGTCTTCGAACCTAGATTTTTACTTCTCACGCCACTGGCGAGGAAACGGGAAGCAAGCAACAAACAAACTTCGCTTTTTGACGCTTCAAAGGATCATAATCGTTTTCAGAAAAAAGTTTCGTTTGGCATTTGCCCTTAAAGCTTAGAATAATAGAGAAATATTTTCAACACACGCATCGCCACAGCGCATTGGACGTAGTATCCCTGCGTCGAGGCCTGAGCTGTCTGACTGGCATGGTTAGTCACAGCCACGTCGACAGATAGTCGGTAGTGGACGGCAGGGCAGGGCAAACATTTTTTAAAATGGTGGGAAGTACGGTTTAATTGTATAGCCCTGTTTGACTGATTTCCATTCCATTCGGCTTCTTTGTTGCTCATGTTCGCAACTAATTATTTTCTCCGAGTATATAACCCTTTATAAATAGATGCCAGCGTTTCGCGGGTTGTGCAGAGTCAACCTACTTGGCGCCATTTGCCTGTCTGTTGAATGCCTTGTTATAGAGTGTCTCCGAGAAAGATGTCATGGTCTTATTCTGGGGCACACTGTACAGAAACTTGGCTAAAAATATGCCAATTACAATGAAATTATACTTGAGGACATTTAAAAGAGTCCAACCAAAACACTATACCAAAAAACTTGGTTACTTTCGAATATATTCAACAAAAACATGTTACAATATCATAAAGTGCCACTCCTAGGGATGCAACGATATATCGGAAAACCGATAAATATCGATATATCGACAACTAAAAATATCGATATTTATCGATATCGAAAAATTCAATATATCGTATCAAAATATCGAAAAACCCACCCAATTTAAAATACCCACAAAATCTGGTAAAACGCAAAGGTGTGACACATGTTCTGCGACCACTGGAAGCTATAACAAGAGAGGCTTCTGCCGAACATTATGTCACTATTTCAAAAGTTGTGCCTATGGTGAGTTGTGCAATTGACCAATACAATGAATCGAGGATCACTTCAAGCATTGCCGGCGATTTGAAGAAAAATATTACTCTGGAAATAGAGAAGCGTTTTGGCCAGTTGGAATACAATATGTTAATAGCAGTTTCGACGTTGCTAGACCCTCGTTTCAAAAACTTGCCTTTTAAGAAACCTGACGCATGTGCAAAAATTAGAAAATTAATTTCAGAATATAAATTTGACCCACAGCCGCAACAGGTTCATCACCATCTTCAGAGGATGAAGATAAAAGTAAATTTGATTTTTGGAAGCACCATAAATCTTACGCAAATGAAAAGTTAAAAAAACTGACGGTGATGACGAGCTCACGTTATATCTTTCTGCTCCTGTAAATACTCTAAAAGTAAACATCATTGAAATATGGCAAGAGATGCAAGGTGTATATCCCAATCTCTTTAAAGTGGCAATGATTCATCTACCAATTGTGGCAACAAACGTTCCTTCCGAACGTATTTTTTCAATAGCAGGAGCCACTATAACTCAGAGCAGAAACCGGCTACAAGGAAGCAGACTGTCAAAGTTACTATTTTTAAGTTCAATAGCTAGTACAAAATACTGGAATTAATATTCCCAAATAAATGTATGGAAAGAAAAACACATTTTATATACCTATCCGAATTTTGTTTCACTTCACATACATAAGCATAAAAATTTATATACATACATAATCGATAACTGTTTGATATAACTGAAACAACATTGGATTTCTAATTTCTGTAAGCTTCCAAAAAAATATGAAATATCCATATATCGGCTTAATAGACCGATATATCCATAGATCGATATCGATTTAATTCGATATATATCGATATCGATATTTATAGAAAGTTTGCATCCCTAGCCACTCCTGTAAAATGACATTTTGCACCTAGGGCGTTTTTTTTCGTCATTGTTTGACTTTGAAAGGCTAAACACGGATCTGCGAGTATAATTCCGAAAGTTGATAATGTAATGGAAAAGTTGTTATATATTTTAGTGGGAAAGAAGAGTGGTTGGGGGTAGAAGCCAGGCCGCTTCACGCCGTGCCGCAGAGCATTGTCTGTTCCTCAGAGCGAGAAAGGAAGGCCCATTAAGAAGATTGTTCGCTTTTACGAGAAGTAGAAATCAATTCGTAATGCGGCCACACCAACGCTGTAAACTAACACTATGCATTATCGTAATTACACTTACCGTACTTTTACCGCCGCCGAAGAAGATGATTCGAATCGATGACTTCATTCCAACATTTTAGCTTGCCGCCCTTTAGAAAATGGCGTATCCCCGCCTAGAGAAAATAGCATTTTTTATATCTGAATTAGATTGCTTACATCTATTCTCCACGGATCATGAAGCTGATCAAAACTACAATCAAGAGTCCTGTACTATATCCTTCTGATACTCTTTACAAAAAAATTAAAATTTATTAAAAACTATATTTTTTTCATATCGATGTATACAGGGTATTCCTTAATGATATGCGAATATTTAAGGGTGTGAATCTACATGAAAAATTACTGTTAGTTTGCTCTATAAACTATGGTCCAAAAATGTTTCCTTACAAAAACTCGGTGTTGAAGTTTTAAGGGAAAAATGTAAATTAATTAATATTTTTAGGACCGCTTCAGATACTTCACTGATATTTAGTGTGTAGTGGAAGTTAATAAAGTTGCATATTTTTCAATGCAACAATAATTTTTAACTTTAACAGTGGCGTGCGTACGGGTATTGGCTTCGATATATTTTAAGAAAAAAATGGTACGCCAATGGTTTTTTGCCAAATAAAAATTATTTTTGAGTTTCTCGTTCAATTTAAAATAAGTGATCTCTCCTGAATTGTTTTTCTTCGATGCGCCATTTTTGAGTCAAAAAATAAAAACCGTTCTATTGTCTAATTTGTAAAATTAATTTAATTGGAAAAATTAAACACATTAGGGGTAATGAACAACAACAACTGACAACATAAACATAACATTAAAACGAACGAAATGATTACAAAAATTGTTGAAAATAGCCCCCATCGCTTAGTATGCATACTTCCACCCTCCTTCTATTGGAATTGCGCACTCGTTGAAATATCCCTGGAGTACAGGCATTACTTTGATTTTCCAAGGCGTGTGACCTCTTGTCAGTGGTATCTTCAAAAAATTACAGCAAATCCGCAATTTGAATCAATGCTCCTGTTCACGGACGAAGCTAATTTTTCTCGAAATGCCATTCAGAATTTCCACAATAATCATTTATGGGCAGGAGAAGATCCCTATGCCGCAACCAAAACCCATTTCCAACAAAAAATTTTTGGTTCACATATGGGCAGGAATGATTGGCAACCCACTGTATTGGCCCATTCTTCTCGCCGGGACGAATTGACGGACAGACTTTCCTCAATTTTCTTCAACAACAGTTGTCTTTGCTGCTTGATGATGTTCCGTTAGTAATAAGAAACAATATGTGGCACATGCATGTGGTGCACCACCAAACACTCCAGGGATATTTCAACGAGTGCGCAATTCCATGAGAAGGAGGGCGTAAGCATGCATACTACGTGAAGGGGGCCATTTTCAACATTTTTTGTAATCATTGCGTTGGTTTTAATGTTATGTTTATGTTTTCAGTTGTTATTGTTTATTACCCCTAATGTGTTTAATTTTTCCAATTAATTTAATAATAATTTTGCAAGTTAGACAATAAAACGGTTTTTATTTTTTTACTCAAAAATGACGCATCGAAGAAAAGCAATTCAAAATAGATCATTTGGTTTAAATTGAACGGGGAATTCAAGAATAATTTTTATTTACAAAAAACCATTGGCGTACCATTTTTTTACCCGTACGCACGCCACTGTTGAAGCTGAAAATTATTTTTGCATTGAAAAATATGCAACCTTATTAACTTTCACTACGTATCAAATATCAGTGAAATATCTGAAGCGGTTCTGAAAATAATAATTAATTTCCATTTTTTTCCTAAAACTTCAACACTCAGTTTTTGTAAGGAAACATTTTTGGACCATAACACCCTATTCGCATATCATTGAGGAACACCCTGTATAGTATACTAATACTAATCAGAACAAGAACAAAAGTGGAACTCAAAAGATTGAATATGAATATCGGACAGAAGTTCAAATTAAGGTCAAATATATGAGGCTAGGAGAAATCTTAGAGACTTAGTAGTATTATTGACAGAAAAATTATTAAAAACAGGTCCTTAGTAACCTTTAACAGAGATTCCAATGGTGGCTCCGAGTTCAACCTTGTACCTCACCTCCGTAGTCTTTTCAAGGTCAACTATTTTCAGCTGGGAATATCGGCCGTGTACTGTAGCGCTTTGGAAGTACAAATCCAAGCTTGTTAGAACTTGCTTGACTTTTTATCAATAATCCTGCTAAGCCGCTAGGAATTTCCTCCACCCTCACATATTTGACCTTTGAAGGTGACTTTTCTGTTTTTGGCGAGGGTCAAGGTCATACGCAAGGTCACCATTGAACTCCTTGTTCAATATTAGCAGCTACCAGGCATTGACATTTTTAAAAAATGCCCTGAAAAACTCCAAAGCGGTTCCTTTACTTTTGTTGCATGGCATACAAGGTGCAAGCAAAGTTGCCAATATTGGGCTGGAACACTGTCACCAATCTTGACAATTCAAAATAAGTTGTTTTCTGGTTTAACAGCACATTATAAAAAATTCGATTGACGATATCTACATAACTGTCCAGAATTATTCAAGGAATACTTAGCGGCGTCTTTTAGGGGCCTATGTCTTGCTATGGAAGCCACTCACCAACTTTTCTATAGGAACATATATTCTGGGACACCCTTTAAGATTGTAAAAATGTCTGGCCATGCTTCTGAAAGAATTTGGTACTACTAAGATACTAAAGAAATAGGTAAACAAACCGTGATATGTATAAATAGGTGAGCCACTTTTACTACTTTTTTCGGACGACTCTCATATTTTGCCATTCTTCATGAAAAATGACTTGTCGTTCTCGTAATATAGCCAAGGTTATTTTAAAAAAAAATAGTCGTACTAAGAAGAATATAACATCTATTTGAAATTTCAACACAGAAATAGTAGTGAATTGGAAACAAAATCAAATATTTTTTTAAAAATATGACATATATATCATTTTCGGTATTCATTTTTTAAATATGACAAATATATAATACAATTACATTTTTCACACCACAGAATCTTATACAGACCCACTAATTAGTAAGAATATATTATACACAGAATAAACTAAACTAACATGATGACAACAAGGGGATGAGTTTTATCCCGAATTTTGTCATAGAACGAATATAAAAGATGGACAGTAAACAAATACAGGGTGGGCCAGTGAAAACGAATTAAAGCCAATTTCTTATAAATGGCGTTCGGAAAAAAATTGCTAGTACCCCACGATTATTTTTATTTTAATGGTAAACCTTTTGCGCCTACTATCAACCTTGTCACTTTTACCCCCTTAGATGACATTAGGGGTCGTGAGATTTTTGAGCTATTTATGAGAACCTGATAAACCTAAAATATAAAATTACTAACCTTCAAAATGTTGGGCTTGCACCCTGTCAAAGTTTAGTGCTTTTGTTGCCTCAATATATCAATATTCTTTTTTTGGCAGGTATCCGATAACATGGATCATTTGCTGTCATTTATTTTATGAGAGTGATTTATGAGAAATTGGCATTGCTTCTCTTCCACTGGCCCATCCTTCACATTCATAAAAGCACATTACGAGAATAAAATAGGTAAAATCAAATCATATCACAAATATTGTTGGTTAAATATCCATCAATGTCGAACAAGGTTATTTTAATTGAGTAGCTCATAGAAATTAGTAAATGTATTCTTTCATAGATAGTCAGCTAGATACATAGATAGCTTTGACGTAAACGCTGGCATATTGGAGTTCATAAATGTGCATAAACATATCGGTCTTTATTTGTCAAAATGCAATAGTACTAAAAAAATAGGTAAAGAAATATGTACAATCCACAGTAGGCATCATATATACATAGATGATAGTAACCTGATATTAAAAATATATATAAGTCTTCTAAATTAGTATACAAACATATCTTCGGATTCATGCAGGACATAAAAGATTATGGAACAAGCTTCTATAAAATGTACATGCTAGGTACGCACAGACTCATATATAAAAGAACTAACATTTGTTTTGGCGTAAATAATCTCTGATTGACACCGTCCAGCCATAACCAATCAAGATCTTCCAAGGTTCATTGAAGAAAATGAATTAATTCGGTGTTTCTGAATATACAGAGTGTACCGAATAACATGCGTAAAGAATACAAAAAATAGTGCCTCAAGTTCCCATTGAAAAATGATTCACGAAAATAACCTCAAAGGGCGCTACTGGAAATACGATATTCTTATATAACTTTTAATTGACATTCTTTAGTTCAAAGACTTTTTACAGCATAGTAAACAGGTAAGCAGTAGGCTCCTCCACGAGAAACAACTATCTCGTTTAGTTTGCAAGGGATGGTTTAACCCTAACGATATTTCTTACATCCCGTATAATAGTGACTCAAATTCTTGTTTGAAATCGATAAGATGAGCCGTTTCAATATTGTTCCAATAAAAAACGGTCTATTTTATCGATGCCAAAAAAGAGTAGATTTTTTCAACATGAAAATATGGCTATTCAGAAATATTGATATTATGACATATTATTCTAGGACACCATGTGATACTGTGCAGGTATTGCTTATTTGCTGAACAATCAAAGAATTTCGGAACGCCCTATAGCTTGTTCCTCAGTTTCTTACAACTAGAAATCTTCAAAATGTACTATAGAAACATTGGTAGGAAGTCTACCTCTACCTTCCAAGAAAAAATCATGATGTGCAAACGGTAGTTGGATCTGTGAAGGTGGTATTTTAGTATTTTTGCGAATGAGATAAAAATTTGCCTTGTGAGCATCCATGAAAGGTTTGGCTACATTATTCTGCAAATAAGTATAATATTCAAAGGTCATCATGTAACTCACCACCATGAAAAATACCAGCTGTCTGTTATGCCGTAAAAACTTAGTGTAAGCTTCGACATCAGTTTGAACAGCATGCTTAAACTGGTTGAAATTTATGAATACCCTCTGTATTTTTTTTAATGGTAATGGAATAGCGTCCAAGGCATCAAACAATCTACGTAAGCATATTTGCCTACATATTATTCTAAGATCCCTAAGTTGCGTCGCATGTCGTACATTTTTAGACAAATTAAGTTCAAATGGATCATTTACGTCAATAAGCCTCAAGCTAAGGCTTCTCAATTGTGGGCACTTCTTAAATACATCTTCAAGAAATGATCCATCTAAGCCCTTAGGAATTTCCAGGCTCAATTTTTCCAAAGCTTCAAGTGCAGCTATTGAGGAGTATCCGCTTACAGAGCCTTTGCCCTGACAAAAATTACAATGCGAAATTTCTAGTTCTGTCAGTCTTGTCAATTTTTCTGTTATTATGCAAAATGGATGGCCACCTGATTGTCTGAGCATGTTAGTCACCGCCGGCTCACATCCGTACATTACCGGTCTCTTTATATTGTCAGTAGCAAACATGCAGCTTTGGAAATTCAGTCTCTTCAATTCTGAACTGTTGTTTAATAAAAGCAGTTCATGTGCAGCTTCGGTATACGTATATTCCGGTTCATGTTTTGTTTTACAGACTTTGTCGTCAGGGGAAAAATTCAAATCATAAAATTTGACTGTTTCAACACTCCCGCTCAAATGCATCTGTCTAGTTTCTTCAATTCCCCAAGGCGTTCTACCAAAGGATTTAAGCATCTCCCAGACATTGCTCGAGATACCCCTTGGAACAAAATCATTACTTCTGAGAGATTCTGGGATCGTCTCCTTTCTAGCAACGAAGTAGGTTACGTTAGGATTGTCAAAATATTTCTTAAAGATTGCAAACCCAGATTTTAACAACCTATCTGCACATTCAAGATAGATTTCAGTACTTGTTTTAACCACAACTTTCTTCAGAGGCCCCAAAGTATTAATACTTATCCAACCTGGGAATTCGTTCGCTTCATCTAATATCCATAGTTCCTCTAACTGTTGATACATAGAACTTACCCTTGTAGGAAGTTTGTATACATTAGGCGTCCATTTAACCTTTGGTATTCCATACGACTTGGGAATTTTCACATAAAGATACTTCAACTTTGGCATATTTATGGAAAACAGTGCTAATATTACTCCCCAGTGCTCCATATGTACAGTTAAAGACAGTTTTCTTAAGTTACCATATAGGACACCATCAGTGAGGCTCAGTTTGGTATCCAATGCATGCAGTTCTCTGAGGTTTTTCAATGATGACACTAACACCCGAAGATCTTCAGCTACGGCCCAATAAATACCGTCAATTTTTAAAGTTGTCAATATGTCATAATTTAGCATAGTGGTGATCATATGGGATATATTCATATGTTTGCAATCAAAACTCCTGGTATAATCCACGGTTTTCGGAAGCCTGGGACCTATTGCCAAGTAGCTGTACTGCGGGTACTCTAAGAAGAACCTGAACACGTCGTAGGTTGGCAGGCTCATCAAAATTTGTTCCCAGATGTCGTCTGGCAGACACCCAACTTCCATTTTTGCTTCTTCACAGATATAAATATTCCACACAGAATTCAGAAACTAACAGGCGTCTCGATATAACAACAGCGAGTAATGAAGTTGTGGCGACGATTGTTGCAAAAACAGAACCTGAGATTACCGCTAAAGCCAAACTGTTTTGCAATTTACTTTGCACTTGTTCTCTAGCTAGCAGCCCAGCTCGCGCAACTTACCGCGTCTATCCTGACGCGGATTAGTTGAATTTTTCGATTTTTTTTTTGGAACTGGTCTACTCCAAGCCACGGGCGTAGCCAGAACTACCGCCTGGGGGATCCTAACATTTGGCGGTTAAAAACACAAAACGCCTCAAGAATTAAAACTAAATTTTCCGTCATAGAGTCAAAATCGGCTGCGAAACAGCTACAAGGCAGCTACGAAACAAAGCTGGAGTGTGAACGGTGGTTCCACTAAAAGGAAGCAGATATTGAACAAAATTCTTCAGGACATGCATTAATAATAATAATAATAATATGCCTTTATTTTACCTGGCGGGTGTATCAGCTAATAGCTGCTTTTGGTACCAACCAGAGCTACATAAGTTTAACAAACATAAAAACATCACAGATATAAAAAAAATAATGATCAAGACATATAGTACTGAAAAGTGACAAATACAACATAATAGTGTGTAAAATGTGTAGACAGATTTAAATCACATACACTCACGCACTCACTGAAACAGAAATAATGAAAAAAAAAGACCACAACCAGATACTTAACGTAGAATCACAGCAGTTACAAGATGAAAGCTTAGTATAGAATAAGGTATTATCGAGAACAAATTGCTTTATTTTACCTTTAAAATTATTGTTACTCAACCTTTTCAGATCTGATGATAGACAATTATAAAGGGAAGGCGCTATGTATGAGAAGCATTTTGTGAATTGTGTTGATTATGGGGGGCATATCGAGGGTATAACCTACAAAGCGTAAGTTCCCGACTGATGCTGACTTCTAAATGAGAGTTTGCTGCTCAGAAATGCTGGATATTTGGTTAATATTGATAACAGAATCCCTTCAATCTGCATTTTTGTTGATTTAAAGAAAGCTTTCGATACAGTTAATTACAAATTATTATTAGAAGCATTGGAGAGAATTGGTTTCAGAGGAAACGCGTACTGACTGATCAAAAATTATTTGTCAAATCGCCCACAATCTGTGCAGATATCAGGATCATTTAGTAAAGAAATGTATATTAAGTGTGGTGTCCCGCAAGGAACTGTCTTAGGTCCGCTGTTATTCAATATATATTTAAATGATATTTTCCAAATTAATTGTGTTGGCAAAATAACTAGTTTTGCAGAGGATATTGCAATATTATATGAAGGCACTGACTGGCCTGATCTGAAAAATGTAATTGAAAATGATTTTATCAAAATTATTCGGTGGTTTAACAGTAGAAAATTAAGCATTAACTACTCTAAAACACATTTTTTACCATTTGGATCTTATGCTAGACATCTGCCAAATTACACAAATTTCTCCTTCAACATTAATGATCAAAAAATGCAAATTAATAGAGTGCCCAACATAAAATACCTTGGAGTGGTCTTGGATCCTCACTTACGATGGGACATCCATGTCAATTATATTTTAAAGAAAGTTAGATTTGTATCCTACTAAATTAAGTACCTTGGGAATATATTGACAGAAAAATATCTTCGAACATTATACCATGCACTGATTGAGCCTCATCTCACATATGGTATATTAGCATGGGGAGCTGCATGTTCCTCACATATCTATAATTTAGATGTTTTTCAAAAAAGTATTCTAAAAATGATATTTAAAAAACCGAAACTTTATCCCACTGAAAAATTATACGCAGATGTTCGAATGTATGATATAAGACAGCTTTATTTCTTACACAGTATCACTCACTATCATAAATTTGTAAACACCGACCAAAAAATTAAACATAATCATTATACCAGGTACAAAATTCGTGGCACAGTAGTTCCTCAACCGCATAAATCTATAATGCAGCGATCATATCTCTATTTAGCGCTCAAATTTTATGAAATTATACCTAAAGACTTAAAAGATTTACGTTTCGAAAATTGTTTCAAAAGAAATTTAAAAAAGTGGCTACATTCTATATCTAGGACTGAAATTCATAAACTCATAAATACGAACATCAACTAAATACATAATCTACTGTAGCTAATTTTTGTCCTTTTTGTCATTTGCATTCTACAGTTTCAACTTAAATTATTGGTCCATGTACAGGCGATGCCTTCTATTGGGCCTGTTTTGATTTTATATTTATTTACTCATATTGTTTGTTATCTTTGTACATTGAGTAAATAAATATTATTATTATTATTATGACCAACAAGTGTACAATCCATCTCTGACGCATCGTGAGCCAGTTGACATCCTTAATGTATCTAGTAATGTGTTCCCTTCTCGGAACACCTAATGCATACCAGATACAACTATTTTGCACTTTTTGTATCCTATAAGCTTCCGACTGTGTCAGGCATGGACCATACGCCGCATCAGCGTATTCGACTTTGCTGAGAATCAAAGAGTTACAAAGCTGGATCTTGGTTTGACTAGATAATACATGTTTATAACTGTAAATTGTCTTGAGCTTAGCATATGAATTTTGCACAACCCTGGAAACGTGATCGTGAAACGTTCATCCACTATTACTCCTAAATTTTTAACGGATTTTATATGAGGTCTCCACCTTCCAGGTGTAATTCTATCAAGTTACTATCGAAATTACTTTGTATGGACTTAATAGTTATGACAGCAGATTTGTTTGAATTGATAAGTAACCCGTGATCGTTATACCACTTTGCAACACGATCTAGATCACAAGACATTCTACTGTTTGCCTCCAGGAAATAGGAAGGACGGTAAGACAAATACAGTTGGGTATCGTCAGCGTAAGACTGAATAGAACAATATTTAATGTGACGACTTAGATGGAACGTATACAAAGTAAACAAAATTGGGCCAAGTATGGAGCCCTGCGGTACCCCCTTCAAAATCGCACGCTTATCGGACATACAGCCGCCTACATTGACTAGCTGTGACCGCTCATGGAAGTAACTCCTAAACCACGTAACAGTACTATCAGAAAATCTAAGATAATGCAGCTTAGCAAGAAGCAATTGATGATTGATAGAATCGAAAGCTTTGCTGAGATAAACTAGAATTGACGTTGTGACACAAGATTTATCCATAGCTCTGATATAGTCATGACATATGTTTATCAAAGTGGTAACCGTACTGTGACCTTTCCGAAACCCCGACTGAACATTTGGAATCAAACTGTGTTTATTTATGTGTCCTAGTATTTGCTCATAGACATGCAATGGCAGTATACTAATAGGCCTGAAATCACCAGGTGCTATCAGATCATCAATTTTTGCAAGAGGTCTAACCATAGCGGTTTTCCATAGGCTCGGCACGACACCTTTTTCTAGTGAAAAATTTGTGTTAATGCATCGATACAGTATGGAATTAGGGGAATCAAGAGATCTAATTTCAGGCCATCCAGACCCTTTGCACATGACTTAATTTTAGAAAAAATATCCAAAACCCTTTCTTTAGTAACAAGTTTAAAGCTAAACGGTTGAACTGCAGGGGAAAGATGATTTGTGTTATAGAATGTCCGTAAGTAGTTATTAACCTTATTGACGGGAATAGAGTCTATGAAATAATCATTAAGCATGTCAGGCTGTATTGAACACCGGTTATCATTTTTAGAACCATGAACGCCAAGGTTTTTGATAGCATTCCACCATTCTCGACTATTGTTGCTTTGTCTCAGTTTATATTCAATGTAAGCTTTCTTTTCCCTCCTGAAAGAGGCTGTGACAAGATTTCTAAGCTAATGGACGTGGTCCGATGATATACAAAAGAGAACTTACCGCTGGAGGTTAAAATCCTAGTAGAAAATAGACGGGGTGGACCCAAACCAAAACAACTAAACGTAAGGTACAAAATAAAAGGGAACTCTTCCATAAATTGGTGTTTGAGGCGTTAGTACCCCAAAATCTAGAAGGTAACGCAAAAACGCCCACACTCAACCAAAACCACAGCAGAAAGAAGAAGGAAATGGCGCTGGACCTTCTGCGCACACAACCCCCTAAAA